>BLKR01000028.1:600000-1195322 GCA_011170035.1 Teleogryllus occipitalis
CTATCCAAGCTTGTACCGGAGTCTCGACAATGCGCCACTCACATGCGCTGGTAACATGGCCCGATACTCTTTGCCCAGAGTATCGGGCCACTGCCATGACAGCACAACTGGTGTCCACATGAATTAACGTTCAGGTGGTTTGGAGCCCCTATTCCGTCTCTCCAATGCATACCGCCAGCTCACGACGCAGGTAACACTGGTACCACAGCAACCTGACGGGGAGTTACTGGTTTCCCGCCGGACTTCAAAGTGGGATACAGAGTACCTGCTCCAAGGTCGACGCGCCATAGGCCCAACTCGTGAGTGGCCAGATGCCCGTCCACCAGGAGCTAAGTTTCGCCTTCTCAGTGCCTGGAAGCTAACGACATGAGCGGCGCCGCGAGACTCAGGGACCGGGTGGTCGTCTACATCACTCCACCAGAGACCACGGCGACCTACGCCATCGTCATCTACGGGGATGGCTAGAGTGCATGGCATGGTCGTCGTGGAAACCCACGTGTTTGCCGCGCGTTCATGGCCCCCTGATCGTTTCACATTGAGCGATACCGTCGCGCCGCCGCTGCTGCCCTCGGCAAAGTTGTCTAATGATGTCTGGCGCATTGGGCGGCCGTGTTCCTTCGAGCGGCTTTCCTCCCCTCCGCTACCACAACCGTTCTCCCTTTCTCATCGCCCCCGCCACTCCAAATGCCTCAACCGATCTCCTACCCTCGCACCCATTGCATCCCTCGTGCGTCCCGCCCCGCCGCCCCCGCCCCCCGCCGCCCCCGCCGCTCCCGCCGCCCCCGCCGCCCCGCCGACCCGCCGCCCCCGCCGCCCCCACCGCCCCCGCCGCCCTTGCCGCCCACGCCGCCCCGCCGCCCCCGCCGCCCTCCAGCCTTTTAGCCCCGCCGCCCCCCATGGCCCACGCCGACCCCGCCGCCCACGCCGCCCATGGCCTCCAGCAAAGCTTACAGCTCCATTACTTTCATCTCCGCCACCTGCCCACAACGCCCACATCGCCCAACCCCCGCCGCTCACCCTGCCTCAAGCTGCCATCACGGCTTTGCCACATCTTCCCCTTCGCCCCGCCCCGGACCGTCCTGCACGCTCCCACCCCGACCGTCCTGTGCACCCGCTGCTGTCGTGATCGCTCGCTTCCTCCGAACCATTAGGGATTTTCCTCAGGTTCCCCCGGTGGGAGACGCTGGTAGGCAGTCGATTTTCGCTCTGCGTGGAAATCATTATGAGGAACGAAATACGAAATTGTGGTGATGTTGATGGCTTCTGAAATCACATCTTAAAAGCTTCTCTCGAGAGATCGCTACTGCGATTCCAATTTATGCAGTTCAACCGCCCTTGCTATGTAAATGAGGGCTCAAAGCACTAGTATCATGCTGCTTGCGAATATATCTGATCATCTTTGGAAATTGGTATACGATAAACTTGGTAACTTGAGAGTCTAGTGAGTCAAAGCGCTCTTTATCGGGAAAATACCATTTCTCAATATTTTAACATCATTTATCTTACACACAATATGTGTTCTTTATTTTCACGCTTTTAGCTTTTATGATATGCTAGTTTATCTTTTAAGATAGACAAAATATTTTTATAAACCTAACATCAGTGGTGAAATATCTGAAACGAGTAATACTTATAGCAGGAAACTAAACATCATCCAGTTAAATTGTTCGAAACTATTGAGAAACTGCAGCTGCAAACTATACTCTGTAGTCTTTTACCGACTGGACTTCGTAACACTGAGCTAATGCAGACTCTTAACATTCTTTTATTTTATGTTTTAATTAATTAATTAAAATGTCTTAATCATTTGTTTAAAATAAGGAAGACTCTGACAAATTGTAGTCTTCTGCTATAGTACAATAACCGGAATGGAAAAGTATGTTTTCAGTCATCAAGATGACGTATATATATGATGCTGGTAATTAAATCTACATAGATATTCCAAACATGTATTGTAAGTGTTCCAAGACGCACTGTGAAGAAAACTATGTAAGACACGTAGAATAACACAAGCTCCAAACCCCGTATGCTTCCTGAAATAAAATAAGAAACATAAACTAGTGGTGCTAAAACAGCACTTCTGTCACCCTTTGTGTAAAAATTATGTAATACTATTTATACCACAATTTATCTCCAAATTAACACAGTTGAATAATTTAAAGTTCAATTTTATTTTTATTTCTTATTGTAATAAGTAAATTGTAGGGTTCTGCCACCAGGTTGTAAAAACCTACCTACAGAAGTAATAAATATCTATATCTAACACATCTCAATCGTCATTTTCTGTACAACACATAATATTACTTAATATCATATTTCTTAATATAACTAAATATTTTCAAGCAAATAGCAGAAATTTGTCAATTATAACTGCTTTTTATAAGGTAAATAATGTCGCAACAATGAGAAGTAATTCTCAAAAATTAGCTCCTCATTGTTGCCGAGTCATTGTTGCATTACAATCTGATATTCCCTGAAAGCCTACAATTTTAATTTTAATTTCATATATTTCAAATGTCTAAAATATTATGTGTAAATGTATAACAAAAGGTGAAATGTAAGAAACGAACAAAGAAATATGAAATAATATACAAATTCTAACCTACAAAGCATAGACAACCTACAAAGCATCCAACTCTGGAATTACGTTCGCGAAGGGCAGTAAATTCGGAGCCGTCGATTATATTTGTCGCCAATTTACACTAAAAATACTCATACATTCAAAAAATTGAAACTGACCTTATTTTAAGTTCTGTTTTTGATAAACACATTGAATTTTTAAAAAATTGTATCTTCACAATTGCAGTTGTAGGAAGACGTCGAAGATGAAGCGCAGTCAATTTGGAGCGGGCAATTACACAAAACACAATTTGTCGCGAAATTACACAAAAATACTCGTATTTTCAAAAACTTCAACGTGACCTTATTTGAATATTCTTGTTTTTATTGACACATTTCTTTTTAAAAATGTACCTTTTCAATTGTAGTTGTAAAAATACGCCGAGAACCATTTAATTTCTCTTTTACTTTTCGCAAATGAGGCATTTCAACGAAAATAAAACCCTCACAGTTCTCTTACACGTTCTTTATGCTATCTAAGGTCGTAATTTAATGATAAATGTTGTGCTGTTTTTAACAAAAAATGGTTTAAAGAAAATAATAATCGTCTGTGACACAAATTTCACAAAAACTACTCGTTTTTTGCAAAAATTGAACATGACCTTATTTGAAGATCTGTTTTTAATTAACACACTTCATTAAGAAAAATTGTATCTTCATAATTGTAAATGAAGGAAGACGCCGAAAAAGTTTTTTTTCATTTTTCGAAAAATCAGGATTTTCAACCAATATGAGACTTGTACTATTTTTAAGACGTTTTTTAGACTATCCAAAACCAAAATTTCATCAAAAGAAAAGGAGCCGGCTTTGAGAATCTCTTTTTTTAACTAAAATGAAAAGTTGCCCATATTTCACACAAAATTACACGAAAAAATTCTCAGATTTTCGAAAAATGTTACGTGACCTTATTTCAAAATCTATCTTTAAGGAACATATTTTATTCAGGGGAAAAATCTTTATCTTTAATATTTTAGTTACAGGAATACGCGGAATAAAACTTTGAATTTTTGCAATTTTCGAACAGTTAGTTTTCAACGACAATGCAGTCCTGCGACATTCTCATAAACGTTCATTACACTACCCAAAAACAAAATTTAATTAAAAAACGATGGACCCATTTTTTTGAGAAATTTGAAAATGTCCCATGGGCTTTTGACATGAAGTCAAGTGCACCCAAAATTAAAATATCGGTTTCCAATTCAAAAGGCCGCGACATCAGTCAGATCGATCCGGGAATATCAATTTTGGAGAAAATCGGCTGAAAGTATATCCCCTTGAGTTATTCACAGATGGACATACAAGTTTTGTCACCACAAAACATAGAATCTGGGTACACCATGTGTTAGAGGATTGCTTTTCTAAATTTAGCATCTGGAGTTATCCTCTTTTTCGTTGCCAGAGCCCTGTAATATGAATTTTTCTGCCAAAAATCCGCCGTTTTTTTCGCGCAGCTTTATTTCTACCACGAAGGCGATAGCGAGAAAGTAAAAATGTTAAAAAAGTTGTGTAGAGACAATTACTTCATGGACAATGTCTAAGAGAATAGACAAGGAAGACCAACCATTTATGTGCTTTAAGAGCAGAAGAATCAAGCCAGAATCTAAAGCAGTTGAAACAGTTACGCAATATGAGCGTTGCGAACACATTACAATAAAGCGCTTTTCGAAATGTCCAATAATGATAAATGTACTTGTATTTATCAGGATCATTCATCATATCACCTCCGATTGACCAATTATAGAAAATTGAGAATGCGTGAAAATTGAGATTGCGTGAAAAGGCATAGTCTGTAGTTGGGCAGTGTTTAGTTACTTCCAGAGAGTATACTAATAGAGACGGCACTCAATGTTAATCCCAACGCTCTTATTTAAATTTCTAATTTTCATGGAGGGGGAAGCAGCCATCTTAGCCCCAAGATTGAACCAATAACGTGGAAGGGCGTTCTACCAATGGAGGTGGCGCGTAACGACGACCGGGACATTTAAAATGAAGTTGTTTTCAAAATGGCGTCAAATGAATACATTATTTTTATGTAAAATACGCTAGGCAATTAAGAAGAATAAAATATTAGGATTTGTAATCCTAAGTCACTGAATGGAATTATTGTCCAGGGAGTGCAAAATAAGAAGTTATTTTATAAACACAATATTTATTTCTAAATTATGTAAATAGTCTTACACAATATAAACAATAATACAATTTTTTACTAAATAAATGTGAGCAAGTAATCAAACATAAAGATTATTTTATTTTGTCATTGACTAAATATTGAAACCATGAATTTAGACAATTGTCCAAATATAACTAGTGACTACTTCTTTAATTTTGCATCATTATTAAAAATGACATTCCAGCTATCAACACCTGTCAAATTTCAGCCTATTATGAAAATTGCTACGAAGGTACAATACAAATGAATATTATTGATAAGTTTTATAAATAAACAAGAAACTTGCATCTGCACAAACAGTCCACAAAATCTATCTTTTTTTGCTTGCTTTCTTCAAGAAAGCAATATTACACATTAAACTGCATTACCAGAAACATGTTTTACCTCCTACCTCGTACAAGTGATGAACTAAGAAAAAAAAATTACGTGATTTTACTCCAACTTCATTTATCTCAAAGAGTTTTTGGACTTAGTAGGTTTCACTAATTTTCCGATATCACAGGCTACATATTTGTCCAAAAGCATGGCTAGTTGCTCAATGGGCCGTGGATGAAAATCCAAAGGCCGATAATACATCCAGAATTATTCAACATTTGATACAGGTATTGAACAGATTTTCAATTACTAAAAAAATATTTTCATGTCTTTCCCAATCATGTTATGTGACATTACACACACAATTTTTGCAAAACAATATAACTAAATAAAAGCACTTATCATACACAGGAGATTATACCCAACAGACATCTCAAG
This sequence comes from Teleogryllus occipitalis, assembly GCA_011170035.1. Taxonomy (NCBI): domain Eukaryota; kingdom Metazoa; phylum Arthropoda; class Insecta; order Orthoptera; family Gryllidae; genus Teleogryllus; species Teleogryllus occipitalis. The sequence continues at coordinate 605,543 of BLKR01000028.1, forward strand.
AACCATCAGAAATAAGTTTAGAAAATAGCTAATGCTTCGTGGTAAAAATGCCAAACTGTTACACAAAGGCTTAGACATAGTTCACAAGACAGAAAGTGGGTCAAAAAAACCTGAGAAAAATTTACTGCTACAGAAACACCAAATGATTATCCCTCAAAAATACAATTTTTTATTTATTAAATTGAATCCCAAAAAACTTCAATTTGGTACATGTCTACAAGCAAGTGGTCCTGTAGTTTGGATTTACTAAATTACATACAAAAACTGGAAGTGCTACTGAATAGCATAGACTTTCTAGAAGTTAAGTTTTCTAATTTCCTTTGGTGCATACCGGCTCTATGGTCTTCCCTCATCCTCTTGCCAGCTGGCATCTATCGCTGTCCAAAATACATTTTTTGCCACTTTCTCAACTCTTTGATTACCAAATAGTAGAACCGAAATATTATTTTAAGAGTATTAAAGAACCTAACCTTGTCTTAAATAGCAATTTCATTGAAAAATTTGAAACTGTTTTTAAAAAAATGGCTCACCAGTTAAGCGTTACTGTAAATGCGAAATTGAAGCTCTGTTTCTCCGGATTCTATTTGAGTTTTCGGAAAACTTCATTTGAAGTAATTTGAAGAACTTCCACTCACAAATTCAATAATATATCCATTGAAATGTCCATATTACTGGCATGAGATTGAAAAAAAAATAACAAAAAACCATTTGTGCAATTTTTGGGAAAACAAAAGAATACTCAAAAATGAACATTTCATCATATTAAACAGTGTCATTACCACTATCCGTTGAAATAATTTAAAGAAAGAAATTGAAGCCACCTTTGAGAAAATGGCGTTTGAGCTATTCTGAAAATGAGTAATTTTGAGCTCATTTGAACAAAAAAGTGTTGAGTTTTCGAGAAACTTTACTTCACATTATTTAAAGCGCATGTACTCATAAATATAACACCGTGCAGAAATCGCATTTAAAGTATTACCGACATGAAAGACAAGTCATCATATAGGGTTCATTTAGCATTAACCATACCTAACAAAAAAAGTTTTCGAGAAAATCTTCTTTTTGTAATTTTTTAAAATTGCAAATAGTTCACCCACAATTGCACAAAACTACTAAAATTTACAAAAAAAATCTTCACCGTTAAATGAACTATTTATGCACAACAACTTTAATTCGAATGAAAAGTCTATCTTCAGTATTGAAATTGTAAGGATAAAAACGCCTACTTTTACAATTTCTGAAAATTCAGTGTTAATCCTTCCGGCAATGTCCCCTTCCACAACTTCTTCACCAGGTGGAGAAGGGCCTGCAATGCAAAGAGACATGGTATCATTGACACACAAAACAACACGCAATCATTTATCTTCATTCTACAACGCATTTGAACTCACCAGAACATTCGGGGAACTCAGGAGAAATATTGTCCACTACATGCAGAGCAGGTAGAGCAGATCCTGCAAAAGAAATAAGGATGTTTAATTAAATTAAAAAAGAAAAAAATCTTATTACACCATCTAGTTGCTCAAAAATAAAAAAATAATAGAAACGTACGCCTTTCATGTGGTAAGCCTTCTATAAATGACCTGAGTGCTCCCTCCGGCAACCCAGGACGCACATCAGCAAAAATGACTGGTTCTGCATTATGTGCTAGTCTGCCTGCTGCAGTGAACATTTCCGGCGTGAAGTGCTCCATGCATAAATACCTTAACCTTGTGAGAAATTCCTAAGGGCAAGATGCAAATATTGGGTCAATTGTCTTTAGCCATTTCATACACTTGTAATAAAATTAGTAATGTTATATTGAGCTATTATAGTTATATCAAAATCACCTTAATGTTATTATAGCTATTATAACTTATCAATTACATGATTATTAAAGCAACCAGTGTTTTCATGACTTTACTAAATTGGATGTTCATAATAATTGTAAGTGTTCACAATAACCTGACATATAATTACATTATTTAAATTAATTTCATGTACTGTTTAGTGACATAGTTAATTTACTATATCACTAAATAGTACATTAAATAATTTTAATGGAACCATGCTACGCATTTCATATCGCTTACCTTTCAGGATCTGTTGGAATCCTGAAGAATTGCCGTCCACTCCTTATGTTTTTGTTGTTTGGGCAATTGGGTACCCAACAACGCCTAAATTGGGGCATTTCGAGTTAATAGCACAGAACATCGTCTCAGAAACTCAGAAACACACAAACGCAAAAACGATCACCGGACATCGTTACGTTTACGCACAAAGCATGTGAATAATTGCCGGGTGCGGCCTGTAGATTTCGCGCACAGCGCCTTTGCGCCCTTCGACGCTATTGGCCCACCAAGGGGCCAAGATGGCGGAATTAAAATTCAAATACAATTCAAATAAGAACAAGCCCCGGCCTATCTAGTGGAAGGGGACTGGTTACTTCCAATGCAAATCGGTAAAGCCTTCAAAGTTGCAACCAACTTCTTCCAATGGTACGAATTCTCCCCAAAATCGTGACATCTGTTGCACTGCGTAAATAATTATACAACCAATAAATCTTAACTAATAATCTCTCGATAGCGGCACACAATTCGGGTATTAATTAAGAATTGGTCGCCCCGACTGATATTCGAACCCGAACCTTCTGGGTTTGAATCCCGGTCGGCGCGACCAATTCTTTGAACAAATTTAAAGATGAAAATGCATTGTTACTTAGTAATATGGTCAAAATTTGGATTTCTTTACAACTGCGGAACATATGTTCGAGCGTAAGTGCTTCCAACGAGATGAAGGGAAAGGTTATAATTAAATTCGGATATTGTTATTTGGGACTTGCATATGCCATCCGTTCAAACTGTATCTAAGGAGGCAAATTAGTTTTTTAAATTCAAAAGTTTTGAAATTGGGATCAGCGGTGTGAGGGGCATAAAAACAGAGTTCATACAAATAGATTTTGAATCCCTAGGTTTTGTTTCACAAACTGTGTGTAAGAATTTGTCCGAAGTCACAGTCCATTCAAAAGTGTGGGAAGTGCAAGATATGGTGACATTTGGAACAGACCATCTTTACAAAACAATTGGCACATACAGTCACTAGATCCTTAGGAAGCTGATAGAAGAAGCTGCGTGTGTATGTAACCTTACTAATATAATTGGTCGTCAGTTTATGAATACTACTGCAACTGCTACTACAGCCACTACTACTGTTGTTGCTGCTGCTACTACTACTAATATAGTAATAAACTAAAATTATAATATTATAATAAGATAATAATAATAATAATAATAATAATAATAATAATAATAATAATAATAATAATAATAATAATAATAATAGAATGTAACTATTTGTGATCAGACTCACACCATAAGGTGCTTTTCTGCCCAATTACGCAAGAATCTGCTGATTCCACGCACATTATATTTCATTTATACTCGTAATTTTTTTACAAAATAATATATTAATATTTTGGTACAGTTCGCTAGCACCAACCGTCCTGTCGTTTCAGCCCTTTTCTTCAGTTGCTGTATTTCATTTCACCTATTTTTTTAAAATTAATGTTCACCCCTGCAGACTTTCTCTTTTTAAACTGCAGTTCAGTTTCTTTCCTTTTCTGAGCAGACCACCAACCGGAAAATGTGGATTATACATTTTGCTTTGCTTTTTAAATTCTTCAAAACAAGAACATGAAGCTTTATAAAATCTTTGAAATTAAACATTTAAAAAAAATAATCTGCACGTTTTCTGAGTTTAGAAAATTCGCAATGTTTTATGGCAGTAATTTTGCCAGGTGCCCTACTGAAAGCGGATTGCATACAACTCGCACGCAGTCTGGCAAAGGGCGTGCAAAAATCGCATTTGCGCCTCGGCCGGCGGCGGGTGGCATTCGCGTTGTGCCCCGGGCAACGCACCTAATGAGCCAGAGTTTTAACTCTCACAAGCGACGTTGTTTGCGCGCTAGTTACGACCAGTGACACGGGCAGCGCTGGCGGCGCATGCTGCCATGCGGGCGCTTGCATGCGGGCGAGCCTCCCCCCGTACACGTTCCTCCGCCCCACGCACCGGCTTACCCTGCCAATCCCCTCCCCCTCCCCCAGGCTGCCCCGCCTGGTCTCTTTCAGTCCCCGTCCGCTCACACCGCGATTCTCCACTTACCTTCTTCGGAGACGGCTCAGAGCATCTACTGACGTCACTCTGACAGTCCTGACTGGGAGGTCCTAGGTTCGAGGCGGTGTCAAGATTTCCGACGGGGGCCGGATTTTCGACACTAGCTTGTCAGCTATATCGAATTCAGTCGCTATTTGAAGGAGAATTTTAGCGGCCGGCTGCTCTGATCGGTAGTTTTCCGTGGTTTCTCCGATCAACACCAGGCGAATGCTGGAACAGTACCATAACAAACGGGCCACAAACCACGCTCGATCTTTCCAACCCCTTCCTTGTTCTATCCTCATCCCTTACACTTTCATTTACATGCTCTACACCACTACACATGCCAGGAGACGGGCCGGGAGGTTAGAGCTGGTCGCGGCAGAGGCGGTGCTCCGCTGGTGTGAGATACCTGGATGAGAGAATCCTCCCTAGTCGACGGTACGTCGGCACCGGATATCGCCACTCAGTGGGGAAAAACACCGCCATCTCCCGAGAAAAAACATGGACTATAGTTACAAGACTAATGACCCGAGTAGTTGAATCGCCCGTAATCACTAACAATCAATGTATCCACTTACTTTCATCCCACTTCTCCCCGATCAACCATAGGTTTCACCGACTTTGCCCCTCCCCATCCCGCTCTGCGTTGTCCTGCCCGTCCTGATCCGCGACGCCCCGTCCCACGTCGCCCATCCCGCGTCACCTCGCATCGCCCCGCTCCGCCACGCGTCATCCCTCCTTGCACCTCTCTTTTCCTCCCCACCGTTGCCCGCCTTGCTTCGTCTCACTCAACACTGCCCCAGCCCGCCTTCCTCGCCTCGCCCTTTCCCACCTCGTCTACACCCGCCCCGGTCTGCCCTGACCCGACCTGCACGATCTACTCCAACCTACCCCAACTTACCTCAATCTGACCCGACATTCTCTCAAACTTCTTCGACATTCCCAACCTTCTCCGACATGCCTCGCCCACCTCGCCCCATCCCGCTATTTTCAGCCGGATATCACTATGTCCTGCCCTGCCCCGCACCACCCCTCAACACCTCTTTTCCCGGGTCTGGAGGAGAATTCTAGCGGCCGGCTGCTCTGATCGGTAGTTTTCCGTGGTTTCTCCGATCAACACCAGACGAATGCCGGAGCAGTACTCTACCAAACGGGCCACGGACTGCGCTCCATCTGTCCTTCCTCCTCCTTGTCCTATTCTCTCCCCTTACACACACACAATTACACTAACATGTACTATACTACCACATTTTCCGGGAGGCCGGTCGGGAGCGTAGAGCCTGTCTCGGCTGGGTCGGTGCCCCGCTGGTGGGAGAGTCCTGGTTAGGGGGAAACCGCACTAGCCGACGTTAGGTCGGCACCGGATCTCGCCATCCAGCGGGTGAAGATCACTATCTCCCGAGAAAAAACATGCACTACACTCACGGGACTAATGACCAAAGCAGTTGACGCGCTCGGAAACACGAATAAAAAGGAAAAACCCATCAAAAAATCTTTTCCCGGTCCAGACCCGTCTTTTTAGGCTCCGCTCTGCCTCTGTCCGTCTCACTTCCACTCCACTCCACTCCGTTCGGCCCTGTCCCTTCCAGACACGCCTTGCCACACACCGTTTTGCTCCCGTTCTCCTCACTTTACCTCTTTCCATCCCGTTCCACCTTACAAGTCCGGTGGAGGCCAAGAGAGCAATTATGAACAGAAGGATTTTAAGCAACCTCAATACCGAAACTTTCTCATATTCATGGAGGTAAACTGTGATAGTCAACGCCGTGATCCACATAATAACTTGGAATAACAGAGTCTCAGATATAACGGTTACAGGCTTCATTAACTTTGAACAACTTAACCAGTATGATAACGGAAGTAAAAGTAGCATGGCAACTTTTATTAACCTGATTTCATTAACATTAATGCTCTTTCGAACATTAATCAATCAACTCATACATTGTGTATTTCTTGCAAACCGATTCAAACTCTAAACCATTTTCGTACGTCATTTTGTCTGCACAACGATACTGTTCTAAAAATTTTTATTCATGCGAATGTTGTATTTTTGGAAGAAAAATTGGATTAGTTCTTCTTAGGAAATATTATGCAGTAATAATTGAAATCATCAGATAACACGTATCAATTGTCTCTTTATTGAAAGTACCACGCTTTAAATTAAAGCTTTCCGGCTGCCTATTTAATATTCTGAGAGAATGAAATGCAGTCGTACACAATTTGCCGTCATTTATGCCGGGCAAAATTTTAAAACAAAAAACACGGAATATAATTATTGGGCATAAACTCCGTTGCATATACCATTTTAAACAAATATATGAGGCACCTTCCATTAGCATTCACGATTTTAGTGCAGACCATAATGCAGTCATGATTTTAATACAGTTGAACGGCACTCTGCGAAAGAGGGCTCGTTTTGCATGCGATCGTTATACAGCTGCGTGCGTCGTTTCCTCGCTGCTGATTCGCTTTTGGAAACCGTTCCCCAACCCCTCCCCTACTCTCACTCTACCCTCCCCAGTGATCGCGTGGGCCATCAAGCGCCCACGCACGAAAAGGAGGTACATCTGAGAGCAGGAGAAGAGGCGACCAAACTGGTGCACGAAGAGCAACCATTTGTAACACTTATTCGATAACAAAAATAATTCACTGACTTTTCTGCAGCATCGTCATTGTTGCAAACAACAAAGAAGAGAGCAAAGTATGCTTAACAATCACATGTCAATGGCAAAGTTGTCAATGAAGGACACTAATGTAATTATTTAGTTCTATCTGTGTTACGTCAAGAGTAACTATTTCATTTATAATTTTTATTATTAGGACTTTTGTTACCTGTACGTTGTAGTTTCGTGTTTTATTAGTCAACGGATGTTGGCAAAAAAATTCAAAACCGTTGTCACGCGTAATCGCTTCTTGGAAATTCCGACATACTCTCCCAAACAGGCCAGTACGTAAAGACATTGCAACCTTACATTAGCGCCAGTCGATGTAAAGAACAGTTAAACATTGTGAGTATCAAGGTGAACGGTGAACTAGTTCCTCAAAAACGAACGTGGTCCACTGCCTCCGGAAAAGAAGCACAAGAACATAAATGTTTATGCCTTTACTATATCTCTAAAACTAAAAACATTTTAACACAAATTGGAAGCAAATAATTGTAATATACTGTTAAATACACGTAGCTGTATGGCTTAAATGTATTAAAATGTTCCCTCAGGTTCATAGCAATTTATTCTGGTACACGCCATTTGTACCACTCCTCCCCTCTTGATGTTCTCCGAGTAGGAGAATGACATGGATATGCGACTCTTAAATGTAAGCAAATACGTATAAAAACAAACAGCATGCAGACCTAAAAGTTCTCAACAAGTGATAATGAATCTTATTTCTAGTTTCAGAAGTCTGTGAAAACAATGATATGAAATGCAATTACAATAAAGTAAATTGGATATTTTCCGGATCTGCAGAATGCCTGCTAAGTGTGAAAGTGCGTTTCGTGGTTGATATTGCATATTACAGCCTGTGTTGTAACCTCGCACTTGCGATAACTACGTGGACTGTATTATAAGATTGATTAATTTGTGCTAAGCAAGCCTATGGTAACTCAGTAGGTAAATGGTTAAGATCTTGTACGCGGTATTCTTCGTGCATTATTCATATACATATGGGTGTACAAAAACATTTATTCACTTTAAATTGTACAAGGTCCTGTAAAACACATGCATACGTACTACATTACGCAACAATGGTTGGAATCAATCTCTGAATTCTACGCAAGCGTGAACAGTACGCCCGCACGAGGCAGGCAAATGTGTTAAGGTTACGTCCGCCCAAAACAGACCAAATTATTTTGGGGAAAATGTTAACATGCACACTTGCACGCATTAAGAAGGTCTGCTGAAGCACGACACAATTCACGAAAACAACGCGGATGGCACGCGGCGCGAGTTCAAGGGAAAACTTGTAAAGTTTTGACATAAAGTAACATTAGTGGAATTGATCACAATTTAAATTGTTGCAATTGTTCTACAGTTTGATATACAATATGAACATTAATACTGAAATACAGTTATCTATAATAGGAGTTATGTTGTCAGAGGCCATAAAGCATTTGGTTTATTGGGAGGGCAATAAGCATAAAGTTATGGTGTCAAACGCGTTAATCATCACGAAGAACTTCTTACATTACGACTTTATTTCACATTGTTGCTGACCCAAACACTTTAAGCGTGAAAGAGTGGGGATGCTCTTTGACCAATACTGAGGTAGCCAAATAAGTATAGCAGAGTTATTAGAACAGTCGAAAATGTATTTGAAACCATAGATCTTGACAATAAACTGTGTCCCGCCTCGGGCATGGTTGTATTTGAATTCGTCCTTTCACCTCTTATCATCACTATATCATTTAATCTTCACAGTTACCATAACTTTAACTCCAATAGTGGTCGCTAATGAACTAGATGTTGATGCGACCTTAAATGGCAAAAAGAAAAAAAAAAGTAATTTGCAAGCAGCGCTACATCCTGGCGTGGGCAGCAAGAGTTCCGAGAAGGCGCTCAGCCCACGAACTGCGCCGGCCGCGCAGGGACACACACGTGGGGAAGTCGACACGCTCGACCTCTGATCCTGACTCCTCTGCGTTCGAGGCGCAGAGAAGGCTCGCTTCCAGCTTTGTGAGTAGGGGTTTTTGATTCCTGTAAAAGAATTGTTCTCATTGTAAAAGATTTGAACTTTTCAATTCTGGGATCGATTCCAGTAACTATTCTGGAATCGATCACAGAATTGGAAAGTTCGAATCGAACGAAAAGAATCGATTCTCCGAGAAATCGATTTACATGACACTATTCAACAAAAGTGTCGGTACCGAAATTGAGCATTTAGAAGAAAAATCTGCCTGCATGATATTTTTGTCTAGACAACGATAAGGATTACCAGAACCTAAGTGTTAGTATTTAAATTATCATGATAACAGATTGTGAAACCATTGTGGAAAATTATCGGAGCAAACAGATTTACCAAAATTAAATGTAATTCGAATCAAGTGGTTTGATTTGAACGAAGCAAGAGGTGGAGGTAAAATTCAAACAAAATCAATGCCTTCTATAACATTAATAATAAAAGTAATACCTATAAAAATAAGAAGTGAAAATGACAAAAATATAGAAAAAGAGAGTAAAAGCGCACTAATATGTATAATTGCAAAAACATTGAATGTATTCATTTGATTCGATTCCGTTCTTTTGGAATCCAGCAAGAATCAGAAGCAAAGAAATCAAATATCGATAGGATCGACCGTAGGAATCCGATAGAAATAATTTCGGAATCGAATCTGTAGAATCGGAACTTCCCTATGTGTAAGATAATAGCCTTAACAATAGCACGAAATAATACTTACATAGGAACATGAAATTTGTGTCAATGTGCCTTTGCAAGAGAGAGAGAGAGAGAGAGTTGTACATACAATTACAGTATAGTTAGTTTACTTAGTTGTTGCCTGGGAGCGAGCAGCCTGGTCATTGTGAGTATTAATATTCATGCACATATTTCAATACTTTCGAGTATCTTGTGCAAATATTAGTGTTAAACGGAGTTAGATTTTCAACCTCTTCAAGTTTTGAACACCGTTCTTGTGAATAGTTGATTGTCTTCAACTAGCCGTACTTGAGTTTCACTTTTTACTGTTAACATAATCAATATGGCGATTGTAAATGAAACTCATACTCATTATATCACAAGATTCAACTACACAACCCATTTAAGTCATGCACACCTTCTGTTCCCTGAATTATCAGCGTGACTCTTCTGAAGAACTCCATTCACTATTCAGCCTTATCTGTCTTGCAAGAACTGGAAGAAGAAAAACTGAACAAAACAAAGTTTCACACATCATTGTTTACAATGTAATTTTTTTTCAAACTTCATTTGTAATCTGCGATGAATTACCAAACATTTTTTTACCAGAATCAAAAATTCAATAAAAGTTTTATTTCCATCAAAGATTTTTGGATTTGTAAAAGGTTTTGAAATAAATAATATTCAAATTTATTCATATGGATATGCTACAATTAAAACTCTCCTCAATAAACTGAAGTGACTAAATTGTTTTGTTTTAAAAGTTTATCGTAAGTATAATACAGATAGAGAATCATCCAAATGTATTCAATAGATCTCTTTAGAAATCAAGATACAACAAGAAGTTTCAAATTAGACAAATTATTGTGTAGTATTATTACTGTTCAATCTAAAACAACCATTCAAATTCCCTTCTATTGATAAAGATGTATGGTATTTGAACGGAAACAAGCAAATTATCGATTATCCCCCAGATGTGTGTGCTACACTGAAAATCACTTTTTTTCAACTGGTCTGAATACAAAAATTGTGCTTCCTATCTGTGTAAATTACAATGGTCTACCCACTGCCAACTACAAAGGCTGTCCCAGTCACAAACTCTAAACTCGAGAAACTTTTTCTAAAAATATTAAAACTAGAATGGTATATTTCCAACAAAAATTCATAGTCACTTCAAAACAGACACAATTATATCTTATATAAAGCAACAAAATTACTGAATTTTTTTATATTGGTCATTTTCTCCAGATTTAAAACATTTTAATTTATATATATATACTATAATTCACTTTTCAATATTCAAAACACTTTTATATCCATAAATATACACAACCACTCTTCAAATACAATATATAAACATTATACCTTATCGCAATAAACATAGCCTTTAAACATTAACATACAAAATACCATCACACTCGCAGTTCAAAAATAAATAAAATTGGTATTTTTAATAAAAACAATTCAAAATATCTGTAGTCTCTGTATCAAGTCTCTTGCATCTTGGTGGAAAAATATGTATGAATATTTTAATTCAAAACCCTGAACAATTTTATAACACTTGAGCAGGAGAAAATATAATTTAAAAATGTAAATAATTCTTATCCACTAGAGTCTTAGCTGTCCTGGAGACTGCGCGTCTTTTATTGCCGAGTACAAAATGTTACGTCTCGAAGGATTGGTTTGAGTATTAGGACTCATACTAAATATCATTGTTTTGCGCTATTCGATAATGTAATAATTTCTGCGAATATAAATTAAAAGAAATGCGAAACATTTCTACACATCTTAAAATGTAAATACAAGTAAATTAAACATAAGTTTTAGTTTAAAGAAAAAATACATTTCAGTGTAAGATTTTAGAAATAGTTCGCGTAATCAACAGACGAATTAGTAACTAATGTTTTGATAAATTATGCTTAAGGCTCATTTGTATTATTTCAGTACACATGGAGGTTTTAATGAAATGATGTAACGGATATATAGAAGTTACATTCAGTTATGGATATTTTGAAGATGAGAAAGAAGAATAAAGAAAAAACGCAGTTTCATTTATTTGATATAAAGTTACATACAGTTATTTTACAAGTAGTAGACATTAATTTACCATTAATGTAAATTTCCTGCGGTAGATTGTTTGTTATCTTTAATTTTATATCCGTAGGTAGCGAATTTGAACACGTATAAACTGCGCAAGTATATTGCTCACGAATAGATGCTCTATACTGTTTTAATAATTAAATGGTACCATGATTAAATGCAGTACTCATATATCTTCACTGGCCTTGCTGTAGAAACGCAGCTCGCTCGTTATGAAACTTTTAAATTTCCATTTCATGCATTGGAATCTCACAGAAGTTCCTGCAAAACGTAATTTAGATTTTATAACTGTTTGACAGTCTTTATTCCACAGCTTTTTTCCAACGAAAACTTGCGTGAATGAATTAACAGTAAATTACATTATTGTGAAAACTTATTGTCACCTTCCTCCAAAATATATCGGCTTTCAGAATTTTCCTTTATGAATATCTCCCTTCAATTAAGGAAATGTCCTTTCTTTTCAAAATGTCTATTATATTATCATGCTGTATTATCCTAAAGAATGTACTTAAACCAAAATAAAAATAGATTGTTTTTAATCTCAGAGAGGTGATATTCACACGTCACAAAATTGAGTTATTAATGATATATCTAATTGATTAAAGATGAAATATTTGTAATATATTGAAGGAAAATATCTGAAAAAAGTTGCACTTGCGGAGAAAAGTTCGGTGTTAGGTATTTACATTTAATTCAAAAGATTTTTTGCCAATTAAATATTTCCCTATCATTCTGTCCGACGTCGAAGCACTGTGATTATGAAAAGTCCTTTTTTTACTCTATGGTATTCTTAAAGTCACGTTTCAATTCTGCTAAAAGAATTAAAAATTGGGAAAATGTAAAAAAAATATATTTTAGGTGCAAATAGACGGCCGCTGAAATGAGAACGAACAAACTCTAAAAGCTAGCCTAGATGCAAGAGAATAGGAAAATAACTATTTCGAAAATGTCTTTACCATTCTCAAAACCAGTAGTCTATCCATGAACAGAGAAAGAATGTTAACAAAAAATGAATACGAGATATTCAATGTCTTTTAATTCAATTTTTCGCCCCCCCCCTCCAAGCTTACCACAAAACTTCACACTCACCGACAAGATCCAAACATCTCACACTGTAAAAGAAGGTCACAACCTTTTTATAGTTTACAGTATGAGAACTATAATTAAATCAGTGCCATCGATTCGTGACTCCTCGATGATTATTTCGGTTTACCGGGCGCTTCAACGGCTATGACCATTAGTCCCGTGGGTGAAGTGCATGTTTTTTCACTGAAGATTACGACGTTCTTCCCCGCAAGAAGGGGAGGTATGGCGCAGATATACACGTCGGATTGCAGTGTTGCCCCATTCAGATATCTTCTAAGATCAGGACATCGCCTCAACCCGGACATGCTCAAAGTTTTCAACTTAAATGATACAGATTTGCATGTAAGTGTATGTGTAAATAAGGGGTGAGATTAGCACAAAGAAGAGGAACGAAAGGTCACGCGCGGTTATTATATATTTATCGTTTGGGACTATTAGCGGGGAGTTTGCTCTTAACTAGTTGTTCTGCACCCGAGTTTTTCGACCCAGGATTCCTTGGACGCCTACCTCTGACGCGCGGATCAGAAAACGTTTATCTAATCTGGCCCATTACGTGGATGGTCCCCTAAATGCGTCTGAGATTTGACTCTCACATTCTTCGACAGATGTCTGTGTCAGTTAACTATATTCGAACTGTCTGGTTGGGAGATAGTGTGACCTCGTTAGGGTGGGATGTTGTCGGAGGGATTTAATTTTGCCGGGCATACGTCAGGGTTTTTGTACGACCACAAGTGTGACATGGCTACTGTGGATTTTCCTCACTTCGAAAATCCGGACACCTCGTCCGCGATGAAACCCAAACAAACCCCCGCACTGGGGTTCAGAGGCCAGTAAGCTCTCCTCTCACCCACCGAGGCCATATCGCGCGCGGTTCTTGCCCGATTGTTAGGGCATACGCCATTAGTGTTGATCAGAGAAACCACGGAAAACTACCAATCAGAGCAGCTGTTGGAATTCTCCTCCACACAGCGGCTGAATTCGACATAGCTAATGGTATAATGTCGAAAATTCTGGGACTCGAACCCTAGGAACACTGCACTGCCTGAGACAGCCTCAGTTAATGCCCTCAGCCGGTACAAGACACTGTATAATAAACATACGAGTAATTATGCCGTTGGTATGATCCAGTTTCGTATGTACGCCCCTCCCCCCGTGGAACCGTAGATCTTCCGTCTTTACTGGAAAGGACGCGTCTTGGCTGTCAACGCGCGCGGCCTTGTCCGCCGGAGACGCAGTATGCTGCTTGCGAGAACACCGCCGGCGAGGTTATCTGTTTGCCCCCGCGTCCGTTAGCTCAGCGAATTAGCTAGAGTAAACCCGCTCCATCTCGCTGATCAGTATCCGTCCGGACGCTCCTGTGTAACTACGCAGTCGGGCGGCGTGCTGCGGATTCGCTCCTGTCGCCTGAATTAACTCGTGTGCTTTCTGTTTACAGGCGACGTGAACACGCGGCATTACAGAGTTCGCGCTGCCTTGGAACTTGGATTAATTTATCCGAAAGGTTCCTCTTTCATTCGATGCAAAAAGCGTGTACTTCGTTCAACAAAAAGTCCTCGTTTTACACTTTGTTGCGTGTCATATTTTTGTCTTTAAATGCGTTTGAATGTGATATATATTACCATTAGCCATGTTTTTTCATGCTTCACGATCGTTTCCACTCGTTACAAACGCACAGTTGACACTTTTTATCCTATTAACACGAGATAATCACTGCTCTAGCTTTATTTGTGGAAACATTAAATGAAAACTATTCACACAATTTACTGTGAACGTTACAAATAAAACAATTAGTGACTATTTTGTTGCCCACTGCATTTACAACACTCAAACGGTTGTAATACAAACAAAACTATGACATGTAAAAGAAAGCTTTGCTTTGAAGATAATGTAAAAATGTGCTTGTAAAGTAGAAACTTAGAAGTACTTTTCGTACGCGCTTTTTGTATGTAGAAAAAAATAAAATGAAATATACATAAAATAGGCTATTTGTACACTACTTAAGTATTATTAGATTTATAGTTTTTTACTTCCATAACTTAATAATTCGCGGCTAGAAGTGTAAAATATACTTTAAGTTCCAGCTTCCGAATGACCAGATATAGTGACTAAGGGTCTGTCTACTACATTTTGGTCAATATATAGTCGATCCACAAAATATCCATTGCCTTGCACTTCCATATATTTTGAATGAAACAAAAGTTACGACAAGTTGTTACATAAACGTGGTGGGCCTTTCAGATCTACTTGTGGCGGTAATTTTTCATGAAAGTATTCGGGCTTTGGTAGATTTGGAAAAACCAGGGCAAAATCAATAATATCCTAACAAATATAGCATTTATAATTCAGACAAACATCGCTATTTCTCCACACTTCCTGACAAATATCGCGTTTAAAATCCTGAAAAAGTTTAGAACAGCTTTATCATATTGTTTGATCATAATGTCTGATCTTGGGTATCTACTATTTCAACCGCTCTCTATAATTATTATAATACTACAGTATAGGGAGGAAAGTATTAGAATCACCTAAACAATATGATCTCGAATATTGGTCGTAACACACGTGTTAAAGATTCTTTTCTGCTTTAACTTTGCACACATATCACGATTAGGATATTAGTGCTGTTCCAAATATGGTTAAGATTGGTGCATCTGGAGAGGATATTCAAGAGGATATCGTAGACTTCCGCGGCCAGAGCCATGATCTGGACTGTCCTGGTAACTCTGCGTCGAAGGGTGAGGTCGACCGACATATCGCGGTATTGAGATGAAGAGGACCGCGATATGTTGGTCGAAACGTCGGCACTTCAGCCTTCGACGCGGCGTCACCCGGACAGCCCTGATGACGATATTCAAGGTGTATTCAAAGAACACAGGACTGTTCAAATAAAACATGTACATCTCAATCGTGTTTTTCACCTTCCAAGTACATCCCAAAGCTAGCTACACAATGCTTCCAGTGCTTCTTATAGCTTTCAATTGCCCTCTGAAACACTGCTTTCGGAATCGCCTTAAGGTCCGCTGTTTCTCTGGATGTTCTTGAATGAGTCAAATCGGCGGACTTTTAAGGTGTATTTCAATTTCGAAAACAGGAAAAAGTTGGCTAGAGCCACATTCGGAGAATAGGGAATTTGCAAATCACCATTGTGCCGTTTTTCTCCAAAATGCTTGCTCCCAAAGAACGAGCGTGCGCGGGCGCGTTGTAATGGTAGAATTAGAATTTTCGATCCTTTTACATTTCACTTGTTCGTTTTTTTTCAGATCGCGTGCCTTATCCTCTTCAAAATCCCGACATATTATTATTTATTAACTCTTTGTCCTTTAGGGATATATTCATAATGAATCAACCCTTTCCAATCGAAAAAATCAATGAGCATGACTTTCATGTTGAACCGTGACATCTGAACCCTTTTGGGTCGGGAAGTGATTGATATACTTCCTGATATAAATTGGTTAAACCATTCAAAAATATGTAACCGGTTCATAGTTCCCTGCTAAAGATTTGAATCAAACTGAAGGTCTCTGCAGCACTTTTGCCAATATTAAAAGAAAATTTAACGCACACACGTTGCTTTCCCAGCTTCTTCATTATGCACCAACACAATAATTGTACCACAGGCCGGTGCTGGCGCAGTCAAGAATCGTCGCACGGCTCCAATACATCGCAGAGAAACACACCTGTCGGCGTTTTAATTACCATACACACTCCTAAATGTCGCAATATGTATTGCTTCGTTCTGTCAAGTGATTTGCGAGCTAGAAGCTCAGTACGGTCTTTTTGAATATTCCTTGTACATGTAATTTTGTACTCGAAAGTCGATTTGTATTTATGAATGGATGTTCCGATGTACATGTGTGTTACACGCATACCTCTGCCAGATTAGAAACTTTTGAGCTGACAATTGGTAAACAAGCCATGAGTGAGATCTAGTTGTGCCTAGAAAATTGCAAAAATCTCTATGTTTAAAGCACCAAGATTGTTGTTTAGAAATAAGTTTGGGAATTTCACTCAGGAAAGTATCGTGATTTTTGCTTTAAAACAGAGCTGGTGGGATCCAAATGTACTATCGCTTGCTGTAATTAACCGGATTTATAGTGTAAAAACTAAATTTCAATAAAATTATAAAATCAATGGAATGAACGCTTTTCTGCCTTATTTGTTCATTATTTCATTGAGTAACTTGAAATCAATGTATTGAAAGAATTTGACATTTTTTCTTGAAGAAAATATAAGATTGTGAAGTATTATTAGTGGAGCGTAAATACATGAACATTATTTTACAACACTTTGCCAAATGACATAAAACGATTAAATTCATTATCAAAGTTTAAGTCTCAATTAAAATTTTTTTTCTGCAATTAGAGACAATGCTGAGCATCAAATAGGAAATTAATATTAATTTTAAAAGTGATGTTTCATATATTATTTAACATTTGGACCGAATAATTCTAAACAATCTGTAATGTAATAGAATATTCAAGTAGATCTCATCCTGTAAATTACATTGTGAGAAACGTTCTTTTGAGGCCTGTTTCCTCAATATGGACGATGTTCTTCGATGTCGATCTTGATCATGAATGACTTTTTTTACGACTTCTCCTGAATAATCAGCTTGAATTTTGGCCGAAATGCGTCTAGTATAGAATCTTCCTTGTTCCCAGATTCTTGCCGAAAATGTGTCGCCTTATTCCATTGCAGGGAAGAACTATGTTTCTTCAATATTTGAGTCAAATTGTGATAATAGTTTACTCTTTTAACTTTTCAGTATTTTCTTCATTGTGTCATCCGTTACTTGTTATTGTTATTATACTATTACTGTTATTATTATCTTATTGTTATTGTAATGTTATTGTTATTATTATGTTATTGTTATTATTATATTATTTTGATATTGTTATATTATTATTTTTTATTATTATTATTATTATTATTATTATTATTATTATTATTATTATTATTACTATTAATAATACATTATTTCTCGAGGCCTACCTCATGTAAACTATATAGGTGATTTATCAGAATCATCAAACACATCTGATTTCATTCGATAAATTCCTTAATATTATTCTCCCACCCACAATGGATATAGCAGCGAATACATACATATATTAAAACAAACCTCATCCCTGATTAGTAATAACTGAAGCAACTGAAATATTACACTTAACAATGACATTCAATGATGAAAATGGAATGAGATAGTTAACATCCCGCATTGTCTTTGTCTACTCTCCAACTAAACTGAATTCAAAATAACCGGCTTCTTTATCTAAAATGAAAATATTTAGTTGCATTAACCGAGTAATAGACAGTCTCCGATCCGCGCATCTCAATTAACAGCGAGAATCGATCCCTAAGAAGCGCCTGGCTGCGTTTGTCGCCAGGGCGTGAGTGGGCGGGGGCGAGCGGTCAGGGCGGGGGCGGGGGAGGGCGGGAGAGGGCGGGATCCGTCGGCGAAAGCGGAGCGGTATAGACAGAAGCGCGTAAACATCCCGATAACGGCGCGATCGAGAAAGACGGATGGTCCCGGCGATAAGCAAGATTAATTATTTGCGCGTGCTTTTGAAAGCGGCGCTGGCGGAGCGAGCGGGGAGGGGCGAGAGAGAGGGAGATGGAGGGGATGGGAAATGGTGCATCCGCTGAGGTGGCAGCTTCCGAAGAGCAGAGGTGGTGTGGCGCAGGTGAAGAGTCGCTTTGGCCATTGATTAGTGGAAGGAAAGCAGCAGACGTGGGATGAATTTTCAAATTTGAAATCCGGGTTCATATCTAAATTCTCTAGCCTTTGCGAATCCTTGCAATTAATCAAATACTACGAATTTGTCTGATATGATTATAATGCTATTAACAATGTAAGTCGATAAAATTACAAAACTCAGAAAGGTTTTTGAAATGAAAGTGGCACAACATGGGCACAGGGAAGGAATGAAGAACACAGAAATTATGAAAAAAATGAGAAAATAGGGAAAACAAACTCCTAAGTGGTTTACAGGATTGTTGTTAATGTAAAGTAGAATATTTTTCTATGGTTGTTATGCAAATTTGTTTCATAATAATAAATTTAGATCAAATTTTGGTTAAGTTAGGAACCAAAAGAATTTGTAATATAATGCTAGAAGAAATGCCGTGGTCTTTCTAATGCATAATTAAAACAAATTATGGTATTGTAAATTTACATGCCCAATCTGCAAACTAAGATGACGTTATGAACTTTAAAGTGTAGAATACTATGATAGTCGTGGATTGTTTGTAGTGTAATAATATAAATATGGCTACTAATGAGAAGGATTGATGTTAGTGCGAGGTTTGTGCGAGACTTGTAAAACTTTGCGAACTACATTTTTACTAAGTCGTGACATAACTAATATTTTTGAATTTGTAGGATGGAGTATAATTCGCTTTTCACATAATTATTATTCCTCATTATTTCCCATTGAGATCTCTCCCCCGTGTACAACTGGGGTGCATACGATTAGTTGTAAGTATTGTATCAAATATTCAGTACCTGTCAAATGTTCTTAACGGGGATGTTTTCATTTTTAACCAGTCCAGTTGAAATGCTTGATGTTATTAAAGGTAGAAATAAGTGATTTTTGTTTCCATTTACTTCTAAGTGTGCAGGTGGGTTACAAGCCAGGTTAAAATGATTTATCATTCTACAAAAAATGATAAACTGTGAAAATATAACTGGCTTCAGATAACAGATAACATGCCCTTTCTCCAATATGTGAATGGAAGAAAAGGATACTTTTGGGAAGAACCCTTTTTTGCCTCTGCTGAGAGAATTATTTATGAAATGTATTTGAAAATTTCCATTACCTGATTCAAATAAAATATTTATAAGTTATAAAAGTTCAATTTATAAAATACGTTTATATACGTTATGCGGCGTTAATGTGATTACGTAGCCTGTAGAATATCGTACCTAAAATTCTATGAATGGAGTGTATTGCAAACAGAGTTCACTGTTTCTGTGGGTTAACAAGTTTGTTCTTTCGGTGGAATACTTCAATGCAATGAAGATATGTGTCTAGAATGTGGAGCATGAAGAAGAAAGATGTATTAAAGTATAAGACAGGTCTTTTCAAATAAAGAAAAGATTGACCTCTAGGTGCTCGTCATTGATCACTCCGATTGTTTATAGTTTTTGCTAATTAATTGGTATTGTATTTTCAAATAATGTTAACTTGCTGGAACGTAATCAACATATTTAATATAAAATTTATTCATGAGCATTTTATTGAATTCACTTAATCAGGATTAGACATGATTTTAATTCACCACTCTAATGTGTTAGTAACAAAAATGACAAATATTTCGTTTTTATATTTTCCCATGAAAATGAATTCACAAGAAAATGCAGTATAAGTGTGTATTGTTGATACCGAAATGATAATGTTTCCAGACAAATTTAACGAAAGAAAAATAGGAATATTGAAAAAATCTTATTGTGATTTTTGACCATCTCTCATGGTTTATTTTTGGTTTGGTTATAAATTGTTACTTGTTTTTTGTTTGACCTTGTAACTCTTATCTAGATCCATTCTTTACCATAACTCATAATGGAAAGGTGACTATAATCAATATTTAATGAATTAACTCAGGGAATTTATGAAACAACACATAAAAAGTAGAGTCTACCTTAGTAGAATTATGACATCTTCAATGAAATCATATTTCATTTCGCATAAGGGAGGATCTTTTGTATGGACATACTGTGAATCTAAGCTCACTTTGTGCCTTTTTTTCTACGTTTTAATTACTTCTTCCGATATTACATCTTCCGATATTCACCTCCATTGTACGCCTTTTGTCCACATCCACCTTCCGTGTGTCTGACCGGATTGTCGTGCATGAAATACTTGCACCAATGCCGATCTCCCATTACGCGATCTCTGTCGCTGCTGCGCATATCCACCGCTTCAGACACGCTGCCTCCTCTTTGTCGCCAATGCTTCCCAGTCCCCCCCACCGCCCCGCTTGTTCGCTACTCCAATCGGCGCTGCTGCCTTCGGCATCCCCATCCTCTCTAGAACCTTTCTTCACCGCCTCTCTGTCATCCTCGATGCCCTCCCCTTCCACCCCGCCCGCCCTCTCCGCTCCCACCGTCCTCATTCACTCACCGCCATCACCCCACCACCGCTCTCAATGCCCCACTTCCCACTGCCACCACTACACCCACCGCTCCTGCTGCCTCCACCGTCACTGTCGCCACCGTCTCCGATGCCCTCCTCTTACCCTTTCGCCCTGGCTACCCTCTCAGCTCTGAAACGCCTTCAACGTCCTCACCGCCCCAGACGCCCCCACTCATCCCTGTCCCCACTACTCCTTCCACCTCACCGCTCCTTCTGCTTCCGCCTCCTCCTCCTCCTCCTCCGTCCCTAACGTTCTTGTCGAGCTCATTTCCCTCACCGCCCCGACCGCCCTCAATGCCCCAAACCTCTCGCGACCTTCACTATATCCACTACTCCCACTGCTCCCATCGTAACCTCCCTGGCCTCCCTCCCGCCTAACCTCCTCCACCGCTCAAACCGCCCCTACTGTCTCTGCCGATCTCACCGCTCCCTCCATCTCCAGTATTATTCCCGCGTTCTTTCCTAAATAACACACCTCTTGCCATCCCCCCCACCCTCCCTCTCACGCCGTCCCCACGAACCCACTTTCCCGCCCACCTTCCTTCCCGGAGTCGCCGCCGCTGCTGCCGATCTTACCACCACTTACTGCTCCCCCCTCTACATCCACCGCCAGCGCCGCAATCCCCGCCGGCGAATCCGTCACCCGATGCCGCGTGTTCCAGACGTTTCCACGCCGGCGGCTTCACATCCCTCCCCCCCTCTCCCCGCCCTGCGCCGCTCTTCCTCTCCACACGTCGGATGCCTCCGGCCGCGCAATCACCCCAAGCGAAAAATGGCGCCGATAAAAATGTTATATCGGTTTTCTTTTAATTTATTTTCAACTTGAAATGGAACGGATGAAAGGGAATTTTTAATCTCTCCTGCGACGCCGTGCTCTTTCATCCCGCGCTGATGAGCGACCGATCGCTGGGGCTCTCTCAGCCCCGGTTGGGTGGGAGGGGAAGGGGAAGGGGAGGGGAGGGGATGAGAGGGCCGCGCGTGGCAGCCCGAGAGGGAGAAGCCGTCACGAGCTAATCGCTCTGGGGGCTCCCAACTCCCACAGGCGTTGGTGGCGTGGAGGGGAGGGGAAGGGGCGAGAGAGGATTTTGGGAGGGGGTTTTGTGGAAGACTGGCCGTTTGCAAGGGAAGTATTTTGTTATCCAGAGTTTTACTGGGAACACTTCTCATGATTTTGCTCTGCATCTGAGTGAATTTTGAACAAAAAAGTCAAAGAAGTGCATTGAAATAGGCGTGGATGGATAGCCGACGTAAACATATTAATGAAAAATAATGAGAGAATCTGTTGTAAATATAGTCTCAAGAATCTGTGTGAAGAATTTATAAAATACAATGAAATATTCGGTATGAGAATTCAGGTCCTAGCTTTGGAAAGAATTAGATAATATGTCTTCGAGATATGTAATGTATATCATTTAATAATATCTCATTGGGTGATAAATATGGGAAATATATTTAGATACTTTATAAACTTATAAGATTTCAAGAATATTTCCAAAACTATTGTAGGAAATCGAATATTCATAACTAAGAAATATCTGGATTTGTGTTACTTACTTTAGAAATATAAAATAACAAAGAAACGATATGAAGGCTTCTATAACGATCAAACACAAGAGATAGAAAAGAAAGTTAACAGGGAAGAAAGCTGTTCAGTAGTTCGGTGAGGGATTCCCCGAAAGGTAAGTTGCTGGGGAGAAATGAAGCACGATGGGGTCGGAGGAAGGCTGCCTGGAGCGGTGTGCCTGTGGCGAGCAACAGAGACGTCACCACCCTCCGCGCGGGCGAAAATACTTTCCGATGCGTCGTTGGTTTCACGGAGGTTGCGTGGGGTGAGAGCGGGATTGAATGGAGGGGGAGAATATGAGAGAGCGGAGGGGATCTCATCTGAGCCAGGACGAGTTGATCCCGAAAGTTTTGAGTACGTCACCGAGGGGGAGACATTTGAAGTAGTTTAATGAATGCCCGGCGTTGTGCATTAAAGCTTAGTTTATATACCCCGGAGGGGTTTTCGTAGTTTCTATGCCTGGCTCTGCAGATGATGAAGTTTGCTTGTATTTTTAGGTCTCTCCTTTCTGACAAGGATTTTACGTTTCGCGAGTTTCTTGTGTGTCTTCCTGTCAGTGAATATATGTTCAAATTAATGTGTTCTGCTTTTCTGATTATTATTTTATAAAAAGAGAAACTCGCGGGATAAGTGCATGGTTTTTAATTATTTCAGGTTTTATCATACCATATTCAACTTAGCTGATGAATATGAAAGAAATATTAGAGAAAAATTTAAATGTAAAAAGTTTTTGCTCAAAGACATGATATCGAGGAAAATGTTTCATATTTCAAAATCGATTGCTTATGACAAACTTCTATTAAAACAGAATTGTCATCTCAAATTAGGGCATAAGACATTTTATGATAATTAAAACAATCGTAAAAATTACTAGTAAGATCTTAACGGGTGTTTTGTTTACAGGAAAAACTACTTTAAAACTCTTATAATTGGAGTTTGTATCGGTTCCACTGGGTGACCTACTTCATTAAATTTCAAAAGGCTAGCTGTGTCGATCGAATTTTGTTTTTTACTTGAACTTAGTACATAACTAATACATCTACATATTGGTGTCTATTAATCAGTATAATAGTATGTCTTTTGTCTCAATTTTCTTTCTTTTTTTATTCGGCAGTACAAAAGTTTTTGTAATTACTTTAGTCATCTCAACATACGACTCTACTAAATATAGTATTAAGAAATCTTACACATGTTGCGACGACGAGAATATACGATGGCAAACTTTTCTCAATCAAAGGGGGATGTGGGAAGGCCACAGGTCACTCGGCCCTGAAGATCAAATTAAGAATTATAGCAAATAAAAAGTATTCGCTCTATTTAGAGTTGTTACTCAATACGCATCTGTCATTTTTGGGAGGAAATCAATCTCACCAATCCCACCAATCATAGTGTGACGTCGTGGAATACACAATAATCACAGACACGAGCTTCAATGATAAATAGGTACAGGTTTATTCACAATATGTACAGTAATAATTTAAGTTACTCAGCTCTGTTAGATGTTTACTTCCCTGATCGCAGGAGCGATCCTTAAAAATGAAATGACTGACTTATGGCCCGCGCCACTCCTCAGCGAGCCTCCCGCACACAGCAGACAGCTCCGGCGACCTCAGTCACCCGTGAATATAGTCCACAACGGCGTCCCAACACATTAATAGCCGCCCGAGCCTAGCTCGGCTCCGCACCGCCCTGGGCGCAAGTTTTGTGCGTTCGCCCGAGGGTTCCCACTCAGCTCAACAAACCCCACCCCCGAGCTCTGCGTTCGCTCTTATATAGCTACCACCCACGTGGCCTGAAACGTCACTGGGTTTTGCACACGGCCCGCACTAGCCGCTTTACCAGGCATTTTTGGACATCCATTTCCATGGATTCCAAGAATTGGTCACACGGCCCCCGGCAAAAATGCGCTGTCCCGCACTTTGGGCATCCCTTTCCCTAGCTCTTAGGATTTCTCAGAATACCTCGGCGTGTCACATCCTGCCTGGCCCCTGGCGTCTAATCCCTTGCCGCCGCACCTTTGTGGCGCCCCGGCGGTTGCTAGCAGTAGCCCTACAATACGTTACAATAGCCACCGATCTCTAGAATTTTCTCAAAGTATTGATCAATTACAGTGCATGAATTTATTAGATACATTTCTCAAAATAGTGCGTTGATTGATATTTTTTCAAACGCGTCGAACATCTAGTATCACTTTACGATTTATGTTAGAATTACGAAAGCACGTTTTCTTCTTTTCAGTACAATAGCCCTCTGCGAGCAATTTGAACAAAGCCGCCTCGAGCAGGCTGAGAAAAAAGAGCTTCATGCATGTGGCACGTACTACGACCACCGCAAGTTGTGTGGAACTGCACTTTTAGTCAAACCAAAATCCTATTTATATCCATGAAACTTGATATAAAATAATATATTTACTAGTTTTATTAATTGCTTATCCTAAAGGCTATCAACAAATTCTCTTGTTAAAAGTTGTAGAATTCTCCAAATCGAAGCAACAATATCACTATTTGAGCTTTTTACAGTGATTAAAATCGGATATTCAAGTGATGATCCCAGCAAATCTGTAATAAAATCTGACAAAATGAGCAATATACGCATCCAATTTCTTGCAATATTCAGAGGAGATAGTTTTCTAAAATTATGTTCGCTAAATTTTGGAAGTCCTTAATTGTGAGACGACCAATCTCCTTCTGAATCGGCTCATTTCTTGGCTTCATTTTCAGCCATATGTTGCATGAAAGTTCTTCCCATGCTATGTGGAACATGGTTTCCTTGATTAACAAATTGCAACAAATTCCTAATCGGTCGCACTAGAAATGCATAGAAAATTTTCGTAGGGCGTTAAGCAAGAAAAAAACATTTATGTCACGACGGTGCCAAGTGATTTTTTTGTACTGCTGAACACTTGCCGCCAAGAGATCTCAACTGTTCGACTGCCTAAGCGGCCTTTACGGCATGTAATATTAGTCCGCTGGAAACTCGGCGACTTGCAGCGTTAACAATGCGTGGCTACAACTCGCGCTTAAACCTCTTATTTCATGTATCATCCATTAAAATTACATTGTCTTCCATGATGTATTGTTTACATGTCAAAAATCATGCGTTTATTTGTGTAAATAATTTCATTTACTAGATAATATATTTAAATTATCCTTGAAAATTTCTGTGTTAATCACTACTATACATTACGTATATAAAATTGTGTTTTTCTCTGTTCTTATACACTAATTAATAGCTACAAGACAACCGAAAAGACAGCTGAAAAATTGAAAATTTAAAGTTTGATCGCCCAGATTTGCAAGTGTGCACACTGTGCTGCGCCAGCGAACTCCTCATTTCGTGGCGGTGGCGGCGACTGGAAGCAGAGCGCGTCCGAGGCGCGCGCCGGGCCGTCAGGCGGTGCGGGCGCTCAGTCGTAAACCCTGGCTGCGCCATAATGCCCTGCACCACCACTCTCTGCACAACCACCCTCGTTCACTCTTCCGCGACCCTCGGTGCTCCTGACATGGACAGAAAACGTTGAGGGTAAAAATTAATAGCAAAAACAATTAATATTATTTTATCGATTCATGTAATTAAAGAAATAAATTAGTTGAGATAACATGTCAGATAAATTTGTATGAATTGTGGTATATTTCATTGTTCACTAAACGAAATAACTACCATGAAGTCTTAGTTAAGTGGATACGTTCCGAAATTAATTTAGATGCGAACATCTAATAATTATTTAAAAATGGATAACCTGCAATGATACCCTACAATTATATAATAATTGTATAATTTAATAGAGATGCCTTATAATTATGCTGCATTGAAAAGTTATTAGGTAAATTTAATGAAAACGAAACTATGTACTACTTAAAATCAGTTATTTTGTAACTTGGTAAATAAATAATGCAACTAATGTTTATCATGATACACTTTTAGTGCCTCAGTTATGAAGATAATTTCATTTCACATTAACATTGAAAAAAAGTTTTGCACGAGGTATATTTTGTTATATTCTCTTTTTATTTTGAAATATTTACTTTTTTTGATTTCGTATGTATACTTACGAGTTAATATAATAATGTCTTTCTTACTTATGTTTACCATTTTCTGTGAGCTAAACTACTCAACTGCTAGTATGAAGCAATGTAAGGTTTATTACATGCACTACGTACTTTGTCTCTTCGTTTTATCTTTTATTTAGAACAAAGGCCTCTCCGATTAAATGTTACAAATTCTTGTGCCATGTAGATGGGTTGAAAATGTGACTGTTTTGCAAATGAACATTTAGTGAGAAATTTCAAATAATACTTTGCATTATGCAAATGAGTTATAAGCTTTGAAACATGAGACCCCTAGTATTTTAACACATATCTAGCACGTCGCTTTCTGGCGCTGTCAAAGAGATCTTCCGACCTACCGAACAACTGTGCAAACGATGCTGCCAACTAATCAAAAGCAAATAACGTGTATAAATGCACATGAGTCCGTTATTTGCTATTTCCCACTAGATGCTCGTTGGCGAAAAGTAAACATATTCGACCACTCTGCATGCCCTAGAAGTCTGTAACATTTATTCTGAGACATCCCGTATATTTTGCGCTTGGACCGTTTCATTTTTCATCTCGCTTTTCATCACACCTTCTTTCTGAGAACATTACCTGCGCTGGCAGCCCTCGTCTCCCGCAACCGCCGTCGCTTGAGAGTCAGCAGCGCGGTCCGCGTACATCCCGCATCCGCGCGTGTTTACACCCCGTAAGCAGCGCGTCTTTACTCCGTTTGCTGGAGGGATAGGGAGGGAGAGAGGGGAAGGGCGCTTGAGAGCACATTGGCGCTCGCGGAGTTTTCCTTCCGCTCTCGTTTCATGCTCCTTTGCCCTCTATCGCCCCGTGCGGTGACGTCAGCGTATGCATTCCGCCGCACAGCAGTGCATTGCGGAATACTTGCGAGGTTAGAGCTACGCAGGGGAGTTGAACAAGTACTCGCGCACATGGATTCTGCATTAAAAGACAAACTGTGTGTATATTGATATTATACGCAAATAAAAAACCTACAAAGGTTTTAAATCTGCAGTTACAGGAGTTTAATTTGCTTAAATTTGTTTTGAGAGTTTTCGTGTTTGGGAATACAAACCTCAAGTGGACCCTTATTACACCACGATGATACAATAAATTATATTTTTTTAAACGTTTGGGTACGTAATCTCTCAATGACTCGTTCTCTAAAATATTCATTTTATCGTAATAAAATTTCCCCGGAAAATCAATCGGGGAACTGTATTTGGCATAGTTAATAGTATTGGCATAGTTAATGGAAATATCATATTTTGATCTAACATTACAATTAATTATCCATTTTTTATGACGATGCAACAAATTAAAGAAGAAAGTTAAAGCTACGAGCAATGAATGATACATCTTCGATAGGTTCTTACAAATTCAGCATCTATGTTTTAAATATCTGTGGAAAGATAAAAAGGGAAAATTAAACTACCATTTTGTCATCTTACCTTTACGGTACTAAAGATGTTTACTTTGCTCCATAAGGTGAATTCCGAAAGTGACGAGCGAGATTAGGATATCAAATCAGTTGGGGGAAGTTGTACAATGCGACCTACGTGGAAAGGGAAGAAAGGCGGAAACTGCGCTACCTTCGGGGGGGATGAGGGAGAAAGGTGCCGGCGAGGGGTGTCGGTGGTGGGGGGAACGGCGGCAGAGGCAGAACGCGACGCCGCGTGCCACAGACCACGGACACGACGCAATTAGCCCAGACGTCGCTAATTACTACCACGACAGTTCTTGCCGCAGCCGCAGGGTTCGCTGCCGGCGCCGTGGGAGCACGCACCCGGCGCGTCTGCCGCAACTTCCGCCGTCGCCACCACATCGCCGTAGCCACTGCCAAGGCGCCACTGCGCCATCGCCTCCGCTGCCTTTGCCAGCACCAGAGCCAATGACAACGCTGAACTCACCGCCACCGGCTCCGCCTACGCCTTCGCCTTCACTCCCTTCACCAGCGCCAACGCAGTCGGAATCACGTGAGCCTCCTCTAACGCCGTCGCCACCATCGCCTACACCATTGCCAGCACCAATGCCAGCGTCAATTCCAGGACCAAAGCCAATGCCAAAGCCAAAGTCAAGGCCCCAGCATCAGTGCTACCCCCCCCCACTACCACCGTCGTAGCTGTCACCGCCACCGCCACCATTGCCAGCGCCAATGCCAACGCCCAAGCCAACGCCAGCGCCAATACCATCACCATCACCATCACTGGCAACGTCATCGTCGCCACCACCGCCACTGTCTCCATGACGGTCGTCACCATCGCCACCACTTCAACTATCGTCTCTGCCACCGCCGTCCTTCGCCCTCACCGCTACCTCCACCTTTAAATCGTTTCACAATGTACTATTAAAACCTAACGAGTGGAATCCGTGTGCGATAAACCTCTATAACAAGCACGTTTAGTATGAAACACCTGTAAAACACTTGTTTTAGATTATTGCCGATTTTACTACAAATACACCTGTTGTAATACAAAAAACCCTATTACAAATATGCAGCACTGGTTGCCTTACGCGTTTGCTCATGCGAGTTGCAATGACGCGCCCGTCGCGGGGTACACTTTCTCAGAAGCGCTATTCAACGAGAAGACGAATAGTTCTTCTAGGTAGACGGTTTACTCATTTTTTTATAAATATCATGATTCTGATTTCTAATTTACCACTACACACAATAAATAACTGATATATTTGCAGATCAGTGACTTGTTTTCCTACTTTCACTAATGCGCTTCCGATTAGATTTTTTCTATGGATGGAGAGTATCGACACTGATGCAACTTTTGCGGATGTTGTCTTGTAACTCTAATGTATCGGACGTTGCGATCTTATTTCTGCTGTCACTGGAGGAGAAAACCCGTTTCTACTTTGGCGATCTGTTTGTATTGAATTTCCTAATATTCAATAATGTTATTAGTTCGTCAACGATGGACTGATTCATATATATGCATAAATATAATCTGGGGGGCAATAATCCATGCAAGTTCAATTCCAAATGATCCTGAATTTGTCTATCATCAATTAACAGTATCAAATTAGCAGATTGATCCAAGACTAACGCTGGTATTATATTCTCGGCACATCTTGAATGTAATCGTGTTCAATAATTCCATTTAAATTAACACAAACTAACGCTTTAGAACTTTCCAATTTGGTCCTATAGGTTTCTGTGTGCATGAAATCGTTCATGTGATATATTTAACGCACATGCATTGAGTTCCCTTCAATTGTTTATAAATCAAACCTTTTTCTGATTTGAAATATATATCACTATTTATTTGAACGGATGTGAGAATGTAAAAATAATTTCGTGGTAAATGATTGTACTTGTTACGAGAGGGCATCAATCATAAACTGAGCAGACACTTGGGAGTCACAAATATTTAGTGTTTCTCAATTCTCTTCCCATTCTGTAGCATCTCTGCTTTTGTAACAATTTAATGTCTTCTGTTTACCTCTTCACTTCCTGAACGGTGAATTTGTCTAAAAAATACAATTTGTAATATCTAAAGTGTGTTTCAAAATAAAGGTTATAAAATTATAGGGCATGAATAGGCATCGACTTTGACCACTATTTTGCCAATAAACATATATTGAGAAATTATACCCATTAAGTCCCTACGTTTCTAAACGCAACCTTGTATATATCAGAAAAATGATTCGATATAAATTTGTTTTGTCACTATCGCACTAAGAATAAATGCTATTTGATCAACTTTTGCACTTTGCATTCGCATATGAGGTACATTTGGCATCCTTTAATTTTGAAACTTGGAGATAATGTAGTGGATTGTGATACCGACATTCATTTTTTTCATTTCATTATTACACAATACTTTTTTTACTGTACATTACTCAACAAACTTGCTTGAACCTTTTATCTTTTCAGAATATTTAATACGTAGCTAAATCCTTACATAGTTTTTTATTGATAATTTACAATAATGTTACGTTCACGCAACTTTATAGAACATGATAGAAAAACTGCAATTGGAATGTTGGCATTGAGTAATACACATATAACTACTGTCTCATGTTTCCGTTACTGATATAATTATCTCACTTTTAGAGTTAATGTCTTATTTAGCATTGTTGAATCACTATATAAACAAAGCTTCAAGCGTAATTGTTTATTTCTTTAAAAGTTCAGCTTATTTCGGGAATAATAGAAGGAAATAAAATCATCAATAAACTGAACTTATTTTTGGAAGATGATGTTGACTTTATTTCTGCAAATATGATTGATTGCACATTGCTCCTAATGTTGATGAAATTACAGATGAGGAAAATATGTATGATCTTCTGGAGCAAAAAGAAGTAGAAGAAAAATTGATTGACTGTGCAGTTGTCAACTGATGGAAAATACATAATATTGCGAATGAAGGAAAGATGTCACAACTATAATTTCACTCTTACGTTTCCATCACTAATGAACTGTGAAGCAAAAGGAAGTGAATGTAATAATGAGTCAATGAATACACCAGAGACTGACAAATACCATTTTGGTCGAACGACAAACGCTTCCCTACCTAAAGAAGTACGTTATGATGATGTACAGATACCGACCACGGTATTTCAGGGCATAATTTCTTCACTGCAGTGCTTCTGACCGTGAAGAATTAGTGTTCGAGTTCCAACAATGTCAGGATTTTCGCCACTAAGTACATAGCTAGGTGGAGTTCTGTCGCCATCCGGAGAAAAATTCTTGCGGCCGGCGGCTCTCATCGGTGATTTTCCGTGATTTCTCCGATCAATATCAGGCAAATGCAGGAGCAGTTCCCCAACAGACGGGGCACGGACCTCGATCATTCCTTCCTCATCCTTGCCCTCTCCTCACCCGTACGTATCCTACGCAGTTACACTTACTTGCACTACAATATCGCACTTGTTGAGAGTCCGGTCGGGAGCTTAGAGCTGGTCCCGGCGTAGGCGATGGACTGTGGGAGATACCGAAATCATCAGTCAATCAATCAATCAATCACGATGGAGAGCATGTGATTATAAAGAAAGAAATTCAGAAGGAGGTGCAGATTATGCAAAAGCACTACAATTTACAAATGTAAAAAGATGCAATGTGTATCTCCATTCAAATTGTTTCAGTCAAAAAATTATAATTTTTTTTATCCTTTCATATGTAATATCAGAGTAAATACATAATATTATTAAGAAACTATTATTATTTCAACGCTTGGTCCTTAAGGGGTTAACGATTGTAAACTAGTGAAATTTACTCCTGATTGTTAGGAAACAGCTCATGCTTGGAGTTCGATACGAACAAGAAATTTGACGGCTTTGACTGCGACAGAATACGTCTTGCCGAACAAGAGTGCAAGGATAGTTGCAAAAACATTCAACAAATATCACCTGTATAACTTAATTTCATATTCCCCGCTACATATTCATTGGCAAAAAGTGATAATATTCGACTTCTCTACATACTCTACAATTTTCGATCTTGTATCCGAAACATCGTATAGAAGAAAATCACACGTTGTGCCTCGCCAGTATCAGGCCAGTGACAATGGAGGTTTACGCGAGAGTGCACGTGCCTCTTTTCTTTGAGGCGCTGAGTCAGGCCGCTATGCCCCCTCCTCAGGCGCTCGCTATCTCTAAATGCAAGGCCGAATTTTTCTCGCGCGGACCCCGGAGACGCGAGCGGTGGTCCCGCCCCCCGACGCAAAAAGCGCGCGCCAACTCTTCATTATTTCGCTGGAGTTGGCAGCGGGCGGCGATTACGGGACACGGCGAGTCGCCCGCCAAGGGCCCCGCGCCCAGTTGGAGGCAGTCCACACGCCCACCCGCTCACGCGCTGCCCGCCCACCGGGCTACCCGCCCAACCGCACGGACGCCCGCCTGCCGGCCCAGGCAGAGACCCACTCGCCCTGTCCCCAACAACGCGTTCAAACACTCTCTCAACCATCTGCCCAGCCACCCGCTCCCCCCACTGACCGCCCACCCGACCATCTGCCTTGCCGACCACTCGCTCACCAGACCATCCGCTCCCTGACCACCCATCCACCCGTCCGCCCTGTTGCCCCTGCTACCAACCCATTCGCCTGACCAACCACCAAACCACCGGTCTGTCGCCCCGCCCGCCCGCCAGACTACCCATCCACCCACCCACTCGCCCGCCTGATTACCCACTTGCCCGCTCCTTGACCATCTATCCGCCCGTCCGACCATCCAACCGCCCGCTTGACCACCCACCCACCCACCCGCCCGCCTGACCAACCACCAGCCACCCACTCGCCTGACCACTTATCCTCCCAACCACGCACCGGCGCAACCATACACACCCGCACAACCACGCACACCCGCACGACCACACACACGAACACACTCACCCGATCACGCACACACACACCCACACGCACACACAAACGTCCGACCACCAATCCAGCCTCCCTCCGGACTCTCGCTCCCCTACCCGCACAAACACCTGCCCAACCACTGCTCATTCCCCAATTTCTCTCTTGCTCACCTGTTCAACTGCACATGCGCCTGTCCGTCTCATGTATCCAAGCTCCTGCCCAAGTCCCTGTACGCCCGACCAGCAGAATTAGCGGCCGGACGCTCGTCAAACCGCACGAGCGCTCATGCACTATCGCTCGACCACCTGCTCAACAGCACGAGAGCCTGCTAAACCGTCCACCTAACCCTCTACCTGCCTAACCACTTCTAACTTTCCTCTTGTCCGCGATGAACCGCTCGCCACGATGACGCGTCCGTCCATCACTTCCCGCAAAAACGCTTGCGCGGTCCCCCATTTTCTCTCTTACGCGCCGGTTTCACATCTCTCTTACCTAGCAGTTCTCCCAACGTTTCATATTCGCTTACTTTCGAACATACTGGCTCATTTAATACCTACTCCACCCCTTATCCCACCTACTCGCCTGTGTGTTCACGTAACATATTCCCCTTTAGGTCCCTTGGCAAACTCATTCACTAGCCCTTCCAAGAGCTCGCTCTCTGGTTCGACTCCCAGCTCACCCGCGCAGCGCAGTTACCTGCTCTGCCCTGCCCTGCCCGGAATTCCTCATATCTGCATTCCGATTTAAACAAAGTGGCTCTTCAACGTCACAAGCTGAATGGAGAGGAGGACTTTGTCATCCAATCAGGAGCTTTGATACGACTTAGTTTGGGTATTGGAGCTTCAGTTTGGATGACCTCTCTCTCCTTCCAGCTCGAAGCCTTGAAGAGCAATAGGAGTATTCCACCTAATGGCCGTCAAATATAATACTTAAAATGAACTACTATGGTAGTAATGAATTAGGTAATAAGAGACAAATGTATTACTAATGGGACTATATTGATGACTGGCTTGGTGGCAAGACATTTGGTCCATTATTTGCACCTCTTCGAGCATTCAGCAAGTCATTGATTTGAAAAGAAAATAACTTTTAATTAACTGCGAATTAAATCAAAGAGGGCTTGTGTGCTTCTATATATTGTACGTTAGTAGATCTTTGCATAATACTGTTTTACATTAAGTGCTTATTAACAAAGATTCGTGTGAATAAATTGAAGATAGCATCAAATAGTATGTTTAATTTGACATGAAGTTTATGATAGTGTACGTTCTGTTCCTTCATTTCTACGGTGCGGGGTGTACCAAGAAGAGCCAAGCATTCGAAATGCAATACAAAGTGCAAAATGGTATAATTTGTATACAGAAAAATGTATGCCATGGATCAAGTGCCGATTGATCGTCAGTTCCGGAATACATGCAGGCTTTCTTCACAGCATAATCGCATTCCGTGAGACCGGTCGGGATCTTTGAGCTTGTCCCGGCTGGGGCAGTGCCCCGCTGGTGGAAGAGTCCTGGTTAGGGGCAAACCCCGCTAGCCAACGGTAGGTCGGCGCCGGATCTCACTATCCGGCAGGGGAAGATCGCCGCCATCTCTTGGGAGGGGGAATGCACTACACTTACGGGACTAATGACCAAAGCTGTTGACGCGCCCGGAATCACTCACCAACCAGCCGCAGGATAATCTACAGAATTAGAAATTATTCGCTTCAAACCGTTTTGATGTTCGTCTGGAGCATTATTTCCCAACCAGCAGTAGCATATTTACTGTTTTTTGTCGGTGAATCGTACAAAACTTAACTTATAAATCGTACAAAATCCTCTTTCCTTGGTGTATTATTTTCCCTTAGCGTTGGTATCTTCATCACCTCTATTGTCAGAGTCATGAGCACGAGCATCAACAGCACCTGCCCCCTGGGTCCCCCCCACCATACCTCTCGCACTGCCCCTTCCCCTCCCCTCCCCCGCAAGTGGCGGCGCGAAGCCCAACTCCGCACGCGCCGGCTGCTCACTCGCCGCGCGCCGCTCGTGGCGCCCCAACTTACAAGAGATTACGCTCGCGAATTAAGGCATTACCCGTCCGGGAATATTGTTGCGCGCGGCTGGGCTTCCGTTTTTCCGGCGTCTCTCCCGCCCCTCCCCCTCCCCCACCTCCGCCACCCGCTCCCCACCATCTCTCCTCCCACTTTCGGTCTCAGGCGGCAGGCCCCGCCCCCTGCCTTTCCCCCGCTCCCAGCACTCTCAGCCGCCGCCCAAGTTCCGATAAAGTTCACAACTTGAGCGCTGCGGTTTAGAGTAAGCCTGGAGCCCAGTTACTCAAATTACTTGTAAAACTCCGCGCCAACTCGCTCCCGCCTGTCCTCTCCTCTCCCCTCTCCTCCGCCTCCTCACCGCCCGCTTCCTCTGTCCCCGGCGCCGCGCCGCCTGCCTCTTGCATCCCGCCGCTTGTCGCCCGCCGCGCTGCTGTCGCGTGCCCCGCCTTCCTCCCCTTCTCTTCCCCTCTTCAGCGGTTGAAAAAGAAGTGCAGGTCGCGTGGCGCCTCCCGCTCGTCAGTTGACCTCCGCCCAAGGGAGTTCGCCCGGTCGGACGCAGAATGATTGAATTGTTCCCTCTGCGAAGATCGGAAGAAAATCATTCCCTGCACTTAGAAACTTGTTACATTTATAACGTTGGGAATAACACGGACTTTACTTATCAATTCATCTGAACATTTCAAATATTTACTTAATTTTAATACTTCGGTTATCCTTGATTTGTTAATAGGTGACAAACTCATTTCGGTGGCAGTGTGATCGGCTTGAACAAGCCAGCAGTGGGGAAATGGGCAGGAAAAACGACTTAACTTGACCTTAAAAATACCTTCTACGAGTCAGTTGGCAAGTGTCATAATATGTCTAAAATACTTTATTTTAAATCTTCATTTTGCAATATTAGAATTGCATGTTCAAATGTTTCAGTTCTTTAGTATTCTAATTTTTCGGAGTTATTTTACGTGTAAAAGTATAAAAAATGCTTGCACGTATTCAGCTATTGTAGTGTATTATTGAAGTTAACTTTATGTGTGTGTATGCGTGAATATTGTTTATTCATTTTTTTAGCCTGGAGAAGAAAGAATTTTATGCCTTTATGATTGTTTCTTTTCAAGTCAGATCACAGTGCGTTTCCTCTTCCTTCCACAGTAGCGGGGTGATACATTATAGAAACACTCATGACTTAGCTTGTACTAGAACGCACAGACCTGGAAGTACTTGGACTCTGCTCCCAGAACATAGAACACAAATACTCGTGCGTGTGAAATACAAATACATTGCTTATATTTGTTTCACACCGAAGCAGTATTTAAAAGCTCTTAATTTAATCATTTCATTCTTTGGTCGACCAGTAATCTATAAAAATAAATAGCTTCTATGGATCAAAAATATACACAAATAAATGAACCTTACTTTTATTATAAATATGTATATGTATTATGCGTAAATGAAACAAATTATCTTTCTTTCTCACACTTCACAAATTGGTCTAGGTGTTTAACACCATTAATTGCACGAAATATACGAAATATTGACTTTCTATTTGGTTCAAATCTGGCGGAACAGGGTTAACTCTGTTTCATTGGCCACCTTTCCAATTATTCCTAGAAATCCTAATAAATGCGGCAGATCTGACATGTTGGATGTTAAATCCGTATTCCACTAGTGTGTGATGAACGAGACAAAGCCAAATAGAATCGACGAGCAGAATACACTGTTTTATCCAGGATACAAATACTACAGTGATTTTATTTTCACTATGTGTCATTGTATTTTGACTATGTTTCATTGTCGACCTAAGATTATATGTTAAGTTCTTTATGACTGTGACGCAATAGCTTGTGAAACAGAACATACTTTAATATAGTGAGTAAATTATTTTGGATTACATTTTAGACAGAAACAAAATGCATCTTTTGATAAAAAAGAAGAAAAATAAAGTTTCGGGAAGGTTAGTTGGACATAAACGATGTTTATTGACTATTATTTTACTCCTTCTTCCAAATATTTTGAGATTGATAGTTGAAAAATAAAATGAAATAGAAGAAATGTTTCTCCTCCGTTAGGAGGGCACACTTTTTCCTACAGTAGTTGACTTAACATGGTGTGAAATAAAAATGATAACCCAAAATACTTAAAATTATTTCTGAGAAATTATTGTGATGATAAATATTTTTAAAATGTTGGTTTTTGAAAACACTGTCTATTTTGAAACTTGCACCTCATTTTACACACTACTAAGCCGTACTTGGAATTACGAGATGATGCATGTGTTTAGACTGAACCACGTTGGATTTGCGAACAAATGTAAAAAAAGGTTCTACTAATTTATGACACCGATAGTTTGTTTTTGTGTTGATGCATCACATGGTTTCGCATCGCATCGCATGACATTGAATGGCTCGCATGTCAACGCATGGCATTACACCGCATCGCATTACACTGAATGGCTGGCATGGCACGAAATTCCACGCACGACATCACATTGCATCTCGTAGCATTGAATGGCTCGCATTACATTGCATCGCATCGCATGGCATTGAATGGCTCACCTGGCATCAAATGGCTTGGATGGCTTTGTGTAGTATTGCATCGCTCAGAATGGCACGAAATAGCTTACATGGTATCGAATGGATCGCATTGCATCGTATGGCACTTAATGGCTCGCATGGCATCAAATGACGTACATGGCATTGCAAAAAAAGCATTCCATCGCTTTTCATGACACCAAATAGCTTACAGAGCATCAAATAGCTCGCATAGCATCACATGACATCGCACCGCATGCCATTGCATTGCATCGCGTTGCATGTCACCAAATGGCTCACAGGGGATCGAATGGCTTACATGGCATTGCATCGCTTTGTATCGCTTTGCATGGCACCAAATGGCTCACAGGGGATCAAATGGCTCGCACGGCATCGCAAGGAATTGCGTCGCATCGCATGGCACCGAAAGGCTCGCACGGCATCGCAACGCATCGCAGGGCGTGGCGCCACGGGCAGCGGTCCCTCTGACGCGGGCGCGCGCGGACTCCATCCAGCGTCGACACATTTCCGATAGAGCGCGCGGGGAGGGGGAGGGAGAGGGGCGGAGGAGAGGGAGGTGCCGACGGGCGATCGGCGCGTGCAGCTCGTTCGCTCGATATCGCGATGGCTCCGCTCGCGTCGCCCGCGCAACGCCCTCCTTGCTCTGTCCCGCCCGGCCTCCACACCCTGTCCCAACCGTCCACCGCACCCTACTCTGACATACTCGACTACCCCACTCTTGCTCAACTCCGTCCCACCACGCCCACGTTACAAAATCCCGCTGAAATAGCTTACCAGTGCAAACCCGCCAACACAGACCCACCAACGCAGCCCCACCAATATTCCCACAAAACTGCTCTGTCTGCCCAGACTTGCCAACACAAACGTGCCAACAGAGCCCCGGCAAAAAAGACTTTACTTTTCCGCGATCAGAGCTCCACCAACATGCATAGATTGTGACTATTTGATATAGTAATTTACTCCATATATGAGCTAGAAAAATACCCTTTTTTATTACTGGGATCTACAAAACAGAGTTTTTATGTTGGAAAATGTGGCACTCTTTCCTACAATGGCCGAATCGTCAGCTCCATCGACTAAGGAGCGGCTCATCCTGGACAGCCCAGAATACTTTGGTCGTCGGCAGCGAGGCGCGTGCGTTGTGGGCTACGTCGGCCGCCGCTTTTCCTCCCGCCCAGCGTAGGGCCGCCGCCCCTACACACCCTCCGCCATCCTCCCGTTCAGGCGAAGAGAGCCTAGGCGCTGGGGCGATCGGGAGTGGCGCGCGAGTGGCAGCGTGAGTGGGGATGTGGATTCGCCGCATGTTACGTTTCTCGGTGTTGGATTCACTGATTATTTCGTGTGCGTCAACTGGTATAATCGTTATTACACTACGGGTAGGGAAGTATCCGTACGTGAAGTGCATGTCTTTTAATTACGGGGAGTGGTGGTGATCTTCTCCTGCTAGATGGTGGGATCCGGTGCCAACCTACTCGTTGGTCCTCATTCAGGTATCTCTCAGCCAGGCACCGCCCCAGCCAGACAAGCTCTAATATCCCTTCTGATCTCTCGACATGTATGGTAGAGTAGTGCGTATGTCTAAGTATGTGAAAGTAATGGGTGAGGATAGGAGGAAGGAAAGATCGCGCGCTGTCCGTGGCCCACTTGATAGGATTGCTCCGGAAGTCGTCTGGTGTTTATCGGAAATACTAGCTCGGAACACTAGCGACCAGAGAAGCCAGCCTTAAAAATGTTTCTCCAGACAGCGGATTAAATCGACCTAGCTACGTCGAAAGCGACGAAGCTAGTGTCAAAAATCCTGCTACCGTCGTCCAGACTCGAAACCTGAGACCCTTCCGGTCAGAGGCTCTGCAGTGACATTAAATAAATATCCTGAGCCATCTTATTTGATTCTCGGTGTTGGAGATTCGGTAGTTGTCAAAGCAATTTCTAAACAGTAGGGTAGCGTGAGGAGCCGCAAAGAAGTCACTGCCTCCCAGTTGAAGAAACAGGAAAAAAATTAAGAGAAATTTGCTCTTCAGACTTGCATATCAAACAAGTTAGAAGGCCGTTCGTAATAGTTCCTTCTCAATCGTACTTATCGAAAATTATTCCATCAATAGATCATTTATTTATTTATAGTATTTCATATGGAAGAAATCGGTTTGTAGTCTACGAAGTCAGAATCAGAAAGAACTTGTCTACTGAACAAAACTTCGTCTTTCATTGAATTTTAGAAATATAATGATATAAAAAATACCGAAAAACCTATGACATCATCATAAAATATCATTCAATTCATAGATGTTATGATAGACTGTTACGTTAGAGACTGACATTTTAGCGAAACAAAACTTGTTTCGCACATATATTACAAATGTTATAATATTACATTTTTCTCCTTTTCTGTAGTAGCATTTGCTATTTTCATAAAATTTACAACACAAAGATAACTATTATTTAAGATCGACGTCAGTTTGTCAGTTCATTTTTGCTACTTGTTTCCTCGAGAAAACGAAAACTTTACTTGAGATCTATTGATCTCATAGTGGATGAATTTATCTACTTAAAAAGACATCCTACCTAGATGAAGCACATCCACAACGGCAAAATAAATTATTTATTTACGTAGAAGATGTGGAGAAAAGCACAACGAATTTTACTTTTTGTTCTATATCATAGTATAGAGAGAGTAAAATTGTTAAAAAAATATCTAAATAATTCGATTCCAAAATTTCGCTGGTAAAATCCGTATATAAGTTGAGCTGTAACCTTGCGTATATGTAAGTATTATGGATTGAGGAGTGCGATAGAGTTGTTTCGTGTTGAAGATCATTAAAACAATTTAGTTTATAGAGTAGGTAACATGAAGTCCCAATGACATTTTGTACATTTTCTGGAGTATGGCTGGAATTTTGTTTTCTTAGTGTTTTCCTCAAAAAGGGGTAAGTGCATCTCTGAGTAAAATACAGTTTTAACTTTCATTGAGTAAGTACCTCTGAAATTTCGAAAATTACCAAAATAATGAAATTTACAGTACTATCGAATACTTCAAATATTACAGTCGGATATTTCAATCACAATTAAATTTAACCCTCATTTTATGTCATTAAAATAAGAGATGAACGATTTTTGTAAAATGAGTAATTTTTAAATAATAGCAATAACTCTTTCGAAGAGAAGGAAAAGTTTCGATCTGCATATTCTCCCTAGTTACTCCTGTAATTCTATTTCATTGTAATCGCCCTGTCTTCAAGACTTCGTTTGGACCACTGCGCCACACAGTAAAGTCACCAATTCTCTTTCACATCCACCTTTCTGTCCTTCGGAGTGGAACTGATTGGCGCCCCCCCTCGCCCAAACACCGCGAACGTTGCGCGCGGAACGCCACCTGCAGCCCACACTCGACTCCCCCGCCCTGCTTCCTACGCACTCGCCCTCGCCCTCGCCCTCGCCCTCGCCCTCGCCCTCGCCCTCGCCCTCGCCCTCGCCCTCGCCCTCGCCCTCGCCCTCGCCCTCGCCCTCACCACGCCCTCACCCTCACCCTCACCCACGCCTCGCCCTCGCCTTGCCCTCGCCCTCGCCTCCGCCCTCCCTCTCCCGCCCTCCTCTCGCCCTCCTCTCGCCCTCGCTCAGCCTCCTCTGCTTCCCTCCCTCCACCGCCTTTGCCTTCTCCCTCCTCCCTCTCGTCCTCGCCACTTGCCATTGCCCTCGCCATTGCCATTGCCCTCGCCCTCGCCCTCGCCCTCGCCCTCGCCCTCGCCCTCGCCCTCGCCCTCGCCCTCGCCCTCGCTCTCGCCCTCGCCCTCGCTCTCGCCCTCGCCCTCGCCCTCGCCCTCGCCCTCGCCCTCGCCCTCGCCCTCGCCCTCGCCCTCGCCCTCGCCCTCGCCCTCGCCCTCGCCCTCGCCCTCGCCCTCGCCCTCGCCCTCGCCCTCGCCCTCGCCCTCGCCCTCGCCTTCGCCCTCGCCCTCGCCCTCGCCCTCGCCCTCGCCCTCGCCCTCGCCCTCGCCCTCGCCCTCGCCCTCGCCCTCGCCCTCGCCCTCGCCCTCGCCCTCGCCCTCGCCCTCGCCCTCGCCCTCGCCCTCGCCCTCGCTCTCGCCCTCGCCCACGCCCTCGCCCTCGCCCTCGCCTTAGCCTTTGCCTTTGCCTTCGCTCTCACGCTCGTCCCCGCCCCCACCCTTGCCCTCCCCCATGTTCCGCTCTCACAACCGCCTCCACCCACGCCCTCGCTGTCGCTTTCGTTCTCAACCCTGCCCTTGCATTCGCCCTCGCTCCACCTTCAGCTAATACTCACCGTTCCCCTCGTCATTCTTCTCACTCTCTCTTTCACCGTTACCCTCGTCCTCATCGTCGTCCTCGCACTGGTCT
The DNA here is from genome assembly GCA_011170035.1 of Teleogryllus occipitalis. Classification (NCBI taxonomy): domain Eukaryota; kingdom Metazoa; phylum Arthropoda; class Insecta; order Orthoptera; family Gryllidae; genus Teleogryllus; species Teleogryllus occipitalis. Next base: position 647,187 of record BLKR01000028.1, read on the forward strand.
TAGCCCTCGCACTCTCACTCACCATCGCACTCATTCTCGCCCTCACCTAACCTCCACCCCTGTCCGCACTTTCAACCTCACTTACGCCGAGGAAAGATAGAAGAAGAGTGTGACATCGGTGACGTCGACGACTTATGTTACGAAAGCGTGTGCATGTTCATGGCAGTGCCGTTGTTGGTGATGGTGACGGTACCGTAGCCGTAGCCGGTAGCAGTGGAGACAGTAGCAGTGGCAATGGACAGGAGGGCGTTGGCGATGGCGGAGGCGGCGGCCATCTAAATTGTAAATGAAAACAAACGCACGATGTTTTAACGGACGCGACTGGCGCTGTCAGAAAATCGATGCTCGGTCAGCACCGGAAGTGGGGAGAAGGGAGAAAGCGGAGGGAGAAGATTGGGAGGAGCAGCCAAGGGTCACGACAAACGATGCGGGTCACTCACAACGCTGATCAATAAAGAGTGGCCATCTTAACCTTGAGCACTGTATCTTCCAATATTTTGTAGTTACAGTGCCGTAAATTTTGCAATTACTCTTTTCATAAAGAGTGACTAGGTTAGATGTAGTTTTTATAAATTTTCGTCTTCACTTGGAGAATTATCTCATACTGCATTTTACTTTCTCTCTCGGAGTAGAGAGAAAGTTTTGTAGCCGGCCCGGTGGCCGAGATCGCTAAGGCAGTAGTGTCGTAGTGATCTCGGACCGAAGGGTCGCGGGTTCGAGTCCCGCCTCGGGCATGGTTGTATTTGTGTTCGTCCTTTCATCCTTTATCATCAATCACCATATCGTTTCATCCACATAGTTACCATACCGTTAACAGCAATAGTGGTCGCTAATGACCTTAGATGTTGATGCGACCTTAAATAACAAAAAAAAAGAGTTATGAAATGCTACGCGAAAAAACGGTGAATTTGTGGGAGAAAAATTCTTATTACTGGTCCCTGGACACAAAAAATGGATAAATACAGTTTACAAAATTAGAAAAAATCCTGTGATAAGTGGTGTAGCCAGAATTCCTGTTTTGTGGGATCTTAATACCGAAAAATCGAATGACGGCAAAATGACTGTCTGCAACGCTAGCGCCTAACCCGTTCATCCGATTTTCTCTAAAACTTATATTCCCCTATCGTTTTGATAGGTGCCGTGACCACATGAATTTGAAATCGATATTTTAATTTTAGAGGTTACTTTACATAAAGCCCCTAGGACATTTTTCAAATTTTCAAAACTATGGCTCCATCGTTTTTTATTGTATTTTGTAGTTGGATAATGTAAAGAACGTTCAAGAGAATGGTGCAGGTCTCATGTTTGTTAAAATCTCTGAGTTTTCGAAAATTGCAAAAGTTCAACCTTTTCTGGGCGTCTTCCTAGAACCAAAATATTAAAAATTGATATTTTTTCTCTTAATGATTTTGTCCTTAAAGATAGATTTTTAATGAAGGTCATGTACAATTTTTCGAAAATTTGAGTACTTTTTGCGAAATTTTGCGTGGAACATGGGCGAGAAAAAACCTGCTTTTTTTGCACTGCTATTTTTCAAATTTATTAGTTCAGTATAAGGAAATAATCGTTTCGTGGCTAATTTTAATATGGTATTAAATATTCAAATAACATGACCAGTCCTCTGCTAATCAACGTTTCCATGTTAAAATAAGTATTCGTCCAATAGCACAAACATAAATTACCCACTAACGTGAAGTGTGGATAAGAATGTTCACATCAATAAATCTATATATCTGTCACTATTCACATTTCAATACTGGCGCAATGTAGGGTAAAAATCTTCATTACTATTTAGTAATTTATATGTGCGTAGGTGTAATAACATAGGTGCGTAGGTGTAATAACATAGTTAAACATTGAAAATGTATGTTAAATTTCAGGAAAGCATTTTTCTTCTTTTGTTGCAGGTGAGTATCCATTTGAAGTCATTAACTGAATGCATCTATATGTTTGGTGAGTACCTTTTGAAATGTCACATTTACTTGAACTGATGTGATATTTTATCATCAAAGTTGCTGATTTCTGATTTAGACTTTTTGTATTCTTAGAAATTGTACATTGCCAATGAAATTCTCAAGTTATCAAGTTTGATCAAGAATAAACTAGGAAAATCTGTTAGTGGTGCAATTTTTTGTGTATTTTCGCTCGAATTTTATTGATTTTGACAAACAATGAATCATTTTTTTATCGTAATGTTTGTTGTTCTTAACACTTAGTTTTTATATCATTATAATTTATTCAATATCTCGTAAAGTAATACATTCGATTTTGCACATGAAATTGCCAATTGGCTTGATCAGGAATTTAGGACCCTTTTCTTGAATTGGGAATCATGACTTGAATCTTTCCATTTTAAAAGAACGTCTCCCTCCATCTCACCTATTCAATGCTTTTCAATAACATTCAGCGTAAAATATAATCATAATCGATGTTTAGAAAAAGAATATAAACAAATGTTTTAAAACTGGTTTATTAGATGAAATTTATTACTTTTTGTTCTATTATCATTTTGCACATTTATTTTCATTGTACCAATCAGTCATCCAATTCTATCGACCTCCAGTCGAATCCTTAATCATCATTGCCCCTGTAAAATTTTATCGACGCCAGATTGTCAATGCTGACCTCTTTATGAACTCTTGAGCTGGACTGTTCAAATCTATTCTTTGAAGTAAATATTTTTTTCGATTGGTATTGTGATGTATGTATGATAAACCTCAAAATTTGCAAAACATTTATTTAAGCAGTTTGAAACAGAAACATATTTGGTAATGACCTTAAAAATAGTAGAAGATTGGTGATTTTTCGCCAAAAGTCGACTTTTCCATGAGTTGCCCATGTGAAGAAATGCTTTGAAGTAGGTGTATTTAAGTATTATTCATCACTTCGTTTTCACCGATGTACCTTAGTTCGAGGGAGAAAAACCGACATAAATGTACATTTTTGACACCGACGATTTGGTCTGTTCCAAATTTCTGCGGCGCAGACCCACCTCGCGGTCTGTAGCCAGGCTCAGCCGGAGGCAGCCCGCTGTGCGAGCAGCTTCTGTCAGACAAATGACACGCGCGAATGCGTCGTGGACGCAGAAATGTGGTCTGCCAGTGCGGTCTCCTCCATTTGTCTCGGTGCTCAGCCTTACCCTCACTACACCGCATCACCCGGTCCGCCTCGATGGACTCCACCTCGCCTCACCCGACTCCAGCTCACCCGCCCCGCCTGACTCCTCCCTTCCCTGAGAACTCTGAGAACTCTCTCTCTCTCTCTCTCTCTCTCTCTCTCTCTTTCTATCTCTCTCTCCCTCTCTCTCTTTCTATCTCTATCTCTCTATCTCTTTATCTCTCTATTTCTCTATCTTTCCATCTCTCCATCTCTCCATCTCTCCATCTCTCCATCTCTCTATCTCTCTATCTCTCTCTATCTCTCTATCTCTCTATCCCTCTATCCCTCTATCCCTCTCTCTATCTCTCTATCTCTCTATCTATCTCTCTATCTCTCTATCTCTCTATCCCTCTATCCCTCTATCCCTCTATCCCTCTATCCCTCTATCTCTATCTCTATATCTCTATATCTCTATATCCCTCTATCCCTCTATCCCTCTATCCCTCTATCCCTCTATCCCTCTATCCCTCTATCTCTATCTCTATATCTCTATATCTCTATATCTCTATATCTCTATATCTCTATATCTCTATATCTCTCTATCCCTCTATCCCTCTATCCCTCTATCCCTCTATCCCTCTATCCCTCTATCCCTCTATCCCTCTATCCCTCTATCCCTCTATCCCTCTATCCCTCTATTCCTCTATCCCTTTATCCCTCTATCTCTCTATCTCTCTATCTATCTCTCTATCTATCTCTCTATCTATCTATCTCTATCCCTATCTCTCTCTCTCTCTCTCTCTCTCTCTCTCTCTCTCTTCGCTCTACTCGGCCCTGCCTCCCGTGGTCTCTGTTTACCTTTCCCTGCCCCGCCAGTGCTGCGTTGCCTTCCCTCTTGACCACTTTTCTTAGATTATTCTCACCACGGTCATATTCGCTCCTTCCCCGAACCTTGCCCCATTCCTCGTTGCTCCATTCCCCTCCACACCATTCCGCTCCACCACATTCCACCCCATACCATTTCACTCCGCCCTAAGCTACTACGTCCCGTTCTAGCCCACCCCATTGCCGCCCGCTACATTCTGTACCTCGATAACACCCCGAGTCATTCCACTCCACCCCATTCCATTCGTCCTGATTCCAACCCACCTTATTCCATCCCGTCCTCATTCCATCCTACCTCATTCCATTTTGTCTCATTCCTACCCACCCTCATTCCATCCCTCGTAATTATACCCCACCTCATTCCATACCGCTTTATTCTCCCCATTCCATACCGCTTCATTCCAACCCCCCATTCCATTTCACATCATTTCATCCCACCTAATTTCCACCCTGCCCTGTTTACTCCCCGCCTAATTTTTACTCCCCATTTACACCCTGACCCATTTCCACTCCACGCCGATTCTAGATCATTTTACTCCGCCCCACTGCTCACCGCTCAACATCACCCTTCCTCGCACCGCCCCTCCCAGTGTTATTTATCCCTGCTCGCTTTTACCCTCTGCTTTTCACTCCGCCCTCTCCATCGTCACACGCGCTCGGGCGCGCCTCTCTCTCTCTCTTAACTTACCTCTCACCGCCCCGCTTTCTTCGCCAACTCCTTCACACTACGTCGCTCCGCCCCCTCCCACCACCGCGCCTGCAGTGCCCCGTGTATTAACGTAGTACGGAGTTCGTACTCGCCATAGCGGATAGCACTATCGATCTTCTGCACATGCGCAGATGCACAAAAGTGATGCAAGACTTGAACTGCGCATGCGCTGAATATCGATAGTGATTTAACGTTCGAGGTTGCACAAACCCTCTATTAATCGTGCGTATCTCCGGATCGGCTGCCGTCCCACCCCGTAGTGCGCACCATAGGCCTACGCCTGCCCCCGCGCGAGCTCTCTGCACGCCCCGACTGCACAGTCTGACAAACACACTAACAAGTCATAATAAGGAGTAGTTCCATTGACGATTCTTAAGATTTTTAACGCGTTTCTCTTAACATTCTGAGCACAATGGTGGATGTTTCATCTCAGACTCCGGTACGGGAAAATGTCAGGAAGTCTCTAAGACGGGTTGGCAAGAGACTGAACAGATTTTATGATATTTCTGTGTTAATATATCAATTAATATTTACAATAAATTACAAGTTTATATTAAATATTACTTCTATAGTTAATTGTCAACACTTTTGTTTCCGATATATTATCAGTGAGTTTTGCAAACGAATACAAATCCGTGAGCCAGTCGAGGGGAACTTGGCAAGCCGAGGACCTGTAGAGAGGCAGTTCCACAAACAGGGCTCACGTAAGAACGCTCTTTATACCTGGAATGGAGCAATAACTCGCAGAACGCGGCTAAGAGCAGCGTCCTCATCTGGCTCCTTACCCGCCCCGCACAGCCTTGCCGTTCCCCCTTACATCCCAACTCCCTCGCCCCATCCAGATCCATCTCGCTTCGCCCCGCCCTCTCAGCCGCTCCTCTCCATCACTTCAGCTCCAGCTGCCACGACCGTCAGTCAGCAGCGGCGACGCGGTGCCATCGCCCGGACTCTCACTACCAACCGCTGCAACACAACCATCGTCGCCCGTGAGACCACACGTACGGACACTGTCTCTATTGTTGTCGTTTTGCACCCACCTTCACAATTGTTGTCATTGGCTTCAAGCTGCTGACATTTGTTGTGTAGTTGGCATTCTCTCTATCACCATTATAACGTCCAGAATGTCGCTCACAGCGTCCTCTCCTTCTACATCTTTCATCACCATCGCCATTATCAACATCATCACCACTGCTTCTATAGCCACTATCACATAGTCCCCATGTCGACCATCCCGTCACAATAATGAACATTCTGCTTTTTCAGTATTGTCATCACCGTCACATCCCTCATATCTCCTTCTCTAACACTACTACCACCACCGCTATCTGTGTTGCTAACACAATCATTACTCCCAACGTTCTACCACCACTATTGGCATGATTACTGACGAATTTATCGAGAGTCTCACCATCACCACCATTGCCATCTAACGTCGCCACCATCTCTACAATTTGCTTCGGCTCAGCCCGTTGCGCGTCAAGGCATTCCGACTGGGCTCGTTACCCCGCGTGTCGCTGATGTTTCTGGGAACAATACAGATTAGCACAGCCGCTGCGCCTGGAATTGAGGTTCCGGGCGCCTCGCAACCGTCACATCGCTCCGCGGCGGTGGCGGGCGCCCTTCCCCTCCCCTCTTTCCACCTCCTCCACCCCCACCCCTGGGCAAGGGGCAACGGCGCTTGAGCAACAGTAGTTGGGTTTTTCTAACGTGGCGGCTGAGGGTAGTATCTCCAAGATGGAATACGACAGATTTTCAGTCCTGCCATTAGAGACGCTTGATCCGCAGCACTGATTGATGCGGTCGCGGTTATGCGTAATCTTGCGGCAGGACCGAGAAAGACGCAAAAAGTCGTACCGAATTCCATCTTGGAGATACTACCCTCAGCCACCAAGGTAGAAAAAACTAAGTATAGCAGTAGGGATTTCGCTAGACAAGGGGTGATCAGGTCATGACACGGGGACCGGGCAACCAGATGTCCCAAAATTGAATTCATATAAACTTAGTTTTTTAGAATAGAATTCGAAAAGATTGCTTCCATTATTTTTTAAATCGCGTTAAAGTAGACTATTCTTGCATAACATTTGCCATAATTTTGAAACATAAAACGTTTACGCTAATCCAATTTCAAAAATTCTTCCTATAATAACACGCTAAAGATATATACCATTTATTTATAAGAAATCATTCATACAAAATCTCGTTACTTTTAGAGGGGAATCACCCCTTTACTCAGGTCAAGCATCAAACTCGTTTAAGATGAAATAAAAATATTAGTTCACAGATTGTGATGGAAGTTGACAAGCTCGCGCATATGGAAACCCTTCATGAAAAATGACATTCCGTCATACTTTATTACCGTGCATTATTTGAAAACTTATTGTCCTAGACCCTTAGAATGAGGATTTCGAGTTGAGGCTCGATTACTTTTTTATGCCTTTATCTGCAAAATGAGACCATTTTTCACGTTCTAGGGCAACTCTTTAAATCAATGATTTAAAAAGTGAGGAAAGTGTGCTCGGGTCCACGTAGTATATATTAATTTTCACTTTACATGATTTTATTTCGAGTAAATGTTGGGGAATATACCCACTTTCCCATGACCCCTAATTTTTCTTTATGGTATAGGTGTTGGGAATTACTTACATTTCGCCAGCAGTACCATAAAGTGGATGTCATAGGATGTCTAGATTAATATCATTTCTCGAAGTTTATGTTCTTGAATACTGAAGGCAGATAGTTGAAATGTGACATTTGAATTGTCATAAATTAACGATGGCATCTAAGTGAAAAGCTATTATTTTCATGGAACCCTTATTTCAAGAGCAAAACCGATGCATAAGATATTTCATTGGATCTGTCAAATGCAGGAGAAATTTCCTGCGCTGGGGAGAAGATTCTGAATCACAGATTGCAAACAAGGTCTATACGTATGTGTAATTTTACGTCGAGTGTTAGTCCTAAGTACAAGTGCTTTCTTTCTTGAATTATCAGTAGAAGTAAAGTACGTCTTTAACAGAAATAAAATTAGGATTAACGAAAACAATGGGATTATGTGACATTTTTAAAAAGGTGAGAGAAGTTGGCAGTCAGCGAAGAACACAGAAAATTCGGAATCTTCCCAGCATGTCACAGGATTTGCAAAAAGTTTTCGGCAATGTTACAGGATTAAAACGTATCTTGCACCTTCATAGAGGAAGCGTCAGAGAGCAGGCACAACTAGCGCTCCGCCAATGGGGGCGGTGTGTACGAGGGGTGGGGCGGGGTGCGTGCGGAGGGGGAGGGGTCGTCACAGTCCGTTTCCCAGGCGATTCGCGAGGCATCCGGGCCGTTACTGCGAGCGCGCTGTAATCGGGCCGGGCCACAGCGCCCGCAATAATTCCAAGTGGCGCGCGCATGCGTGCTGTTGATCCCGCGGCGCGCGACGCGCGAGGACCGAGAGGAGACGGCGCCCGGGGGTGCTGCTGCGGGCGGCGAGGGCGGGCGCGGGAGAGTGGGGAGGGCGAGGGGATAGACCGGGAGCGGTGGCTCTGTGCAGCAACTGATGTCACTGCAGTGCCTCTGACCGGGAGGTCCTAGGTTCGAGTCCCGACGGCGGAAGGATTTTTCGACACTAGCACCGGGAGCGGTAGCTCAGTGCATCAACTGATGTCACTGCAGCGCCTATGACCGGGAGGTCCTAGGTCCTAGGTTCGAGTCCTGACGGCGGCAGGATTTTCGACACTAGCATTTCAGCTAGGTCGAATTCAGTCCCTGTCTGGAGGAGAATTCTAGCGGCCGGCTGCTCTAATCGGTAGTTTTTCGTGGTTTCTCCGATCAACACCAGGCGAATGCTGGAGCAGTACCCTACCAAACGGGCCACGGACCGCGCGTGATCTGTCCTTCCTCTTCCTTGCCCTATTCTCTCCCCTTATACACACACACACACACACACACACACTTACACTAACATACACTACACTACCACATATTCCGGGAGGCCGGTCGGGAGCTTAGAGCTTGTCCCGGCTGGGGCGTTGTTCCGCTGGTGGGAGAGTCTTGGTTAGGGGGAAACCCCGCTAGCCGACGATAGGCTGGCACCGGATCTCGCCATCCTGCTGGGGAAGACCACCGCCATCTCTCGAGAAAAAACATGCATTACACTAACGGGACCAATGACCAAAGCAGTTGACGCGCCCGGAAACACGAAAAAATCAAATCTAATCAATCGACACTAACTCCTCAGCTATATACAGTTAGAAGAATAAGTGTGGCTTGATTTCTGGCGGAACGCGACGGAACGGCGTTCCGGTATCTTTGGATTCATTATTAAATTAATCAATAAATAATTGTTTACATTAAAAATTATTTATAATTTGGGGAGCTCTCCGTGACCTAAAATTTTATAAATAAAGCACTGGGTATAAGTATCATATTATGATGAAAGAGGTGTACTAAAACAACAAATAGTATGAGAAGGATGAAGCAGTTATCTTTCGTGTCGAGGCAATAGCCAGGCTGAAAATGGCCATGCACTTATTTAAATCAATGGCAAGGAAGCCATCAACTGACAGAGGGCGGCCTTTTGTAGTTCTTATACCTTTCATTATATAATGTCCTAAACTTTCAAGATAGGACAGTCTATTCTCTCTCGGGCAGACTTTTATGCGAGAGTATTCAGTAGAGACCGAATTGTTATGTAATTAAATATTTTTTGCCTTTCTACTTACCGCTCTCACAATTGAAATCTTGGCGAATCGTTACCATCCTAACACATTATCAATTTTTTGTCACATATTTTTACATATTTAGTACTATATTAAATATTTTACATATTTTGCTATTTTCACAAAATATTTTTTAATCTATCAATTTTCTTTAATTTTTTTTACATTTTTATGAAAATATATTTTAAAAAATCAGAATTTTTTCCTACATAAATACGAAGTGCTGTCGACTGGAGACGCGCTACATTAAGACGCGATCACATGTTTTTACAGTCCGGCGCACCTGCTTCAGTTGGCTCAGTGATGGGGAAGGACGCGACTGAGATCTTTTTCATCTGTAGGTGTGAAAAGTATTGAGGGAGTCGCATTTCGCGACCTTTAACCTTAATTTTCGAAAAACTTTGGTGATCGCCGACGTGTAACAATTCGATGAGAATGTTTCACGCTGCATTGATTGTTTGCTAGTTGTAGGTATTGCCAGTTTGTACGAGGGCTTCCATTGTGTCTAATTGGACTGCTAAACTATGATCCTGGAGAGCGATAGATAAAGCTTTTATTACTGACGGGACTGTTGTAAAGTTCAAAACATGCATCAACTTGTCCTCTCCAAATGGTTTTTAAAACGTTTGAATTTTTAAAAAAAAATTTTTTCTGAAATGTTTGATAAATGTAATTTCGAATTAGATTAATGTGTTTTATAATTTTTATATTTTAATATTACATAGTATATCTGATTTTACATATTTATTGCATATTCTTACTGTTTTCATTATATATTCATTGCATATTTTTACTGTTTTCATTACATATTTATGTACATATTTTGACGTTTCATACTACATATTTTTCCGGTCTCTAGAAATCAGGCTTTTTAATTCAGGTATATAGTTTCTTAGAGTTGTTGCCGCCCTTCTTGATCCATGGACGCCCTTATCCATATAAATCTCCAGATGTCTCAGAATAAATGTTACACACTTCTAAGTCATGGGGTCGAAAATGATAATTTTTTGCCGATGAATGCGTGAGAAATTGCCATTTTCTTGGGAAATTGAATATAACGAATGATGATGTGCATTTATGCATGTGCATTTTTACCCTTGCATTAGGCCACCCCATACTCGTGGATGTTCGATAGAAACATGAAATCTCCTTAACTACGTTAGCACGTGACTGGCCGTACATCTGTTTATAAAGAGTTACCTAAGGAACGAGAGACAAATGTCACAGTTTTTTCTTATTTAAAGTCGCTTTTCCACCACTTACGTCATATATCGGAACAGTATCGGTACACGGGCACACACAAACTTCCTGCTCCGGGCGGGATTCAGACCCGCGACCCTTCAGGCACGCGGCAGCTATGGCTCTTCAAATTTAGTGACCTCGCCAATCCAGACCGGCTAAATGTCACACTTATACATGCACATAACTCCGTTTTAGGCTATGACCCACAATATGTTTCGCGAAATGTGATCATTGTCAACCTCGCTACATCTCCTAGAAGTCTTGTAACGATTATTTTGAGACACCTGTAGAGAAGGGGATTGTAATGACAGGAGCAAAGGTGATGAGGTAGTGGGGTTGTGGAAGGGGAGTGAGGCTAGTGCGCGGGAGGTGAAGGTTGCGGCAGCGCTGGGACACGGGGCTGAACGGATGGCTCCACTCTTCGTCATCCTGCGACGGGCGCCAAGTGCGAAGCCAATGCGTGCGCTGGCAGACTTGGGGCGCTCTCTTGCACTCGGAGTGTGATCTCCACCTCTAGAAACCACAGTTTAAATAAAGGTAAAAATGTTATTATTATTATTATTATTATTATTATTATTATTATTATTATTAGTATTAGTATTTGTAATCCCATTTTATTTTAGAAAAATAAAAAGATAGTGTATATTTCTAGAAAATTAAAATTATCAGTAACCAAACGTCATCGTTCGAAATAACTAATATCTTATTTTCTGAACTACCGCAACTTATTAATACCAGATCACCGTTTTCAATAGTTTTCACAATAGCAATTTAATAATTTTCTATTCCCTTTGATCCTTGAGAGATTGTTTATTGGAAAAGTGAGTTTTCAGTGGATTTTCCATGGGTTCTCCCGTTTCCTCTGCCTCTCATTCCATTATTGTTACTCCGTCGTTAATGCAATTTTTATAAGAATCATCAAGTAATTAATGGATTGATCGTCTTTGGTACTATTTAAACGTAAGTCGGCATTAATGTGAATTTTGTAAAATAATATTTTGGCATTCATATCAAAATTAACCATTTCATTGAATGAAATTGAGAATTTTTATAACATGCAATTTATAACATAAAATGTAAAACATTAATTTTATATTTGGATGTTTATCTTGTAACAGTTGAGAAATTCTGTGAAAAACAAACATTTTTCAAATATTACACAAGTTATATTTTTCTCTCAATACAGCATATATGTATTGACCCAATTGATTGTGCTCATCCCTTCTACACGGTATAGAAACATGATGAAGCTGTGCGAATTATTAGATGCCATTGATACTACATCCGCAAATATGCTTCTGCGAGATAGAGCATATACTCCAGAGGTGAACCAAACAAATTTCAGAAGAAAATGATATCCCAAAAAAATATTTTGGGCCGTAGTTCTACATTTGGTTCGATTCGAAGCATCTAAATTCTTCCTGTTTCGGGTGAAAGCGGGTTAGGCATTTTCTCGAATACACAATCGTGTTTTAAGTCGAATTGCATTGGAACACATGTCGCAAACATTTTTTTCTTTTCATAACGATGTGAGGAGAAAGTATGTATGTTGTGGGTTTCCATACGCGATAATTCTCGCATGGATATGCTAGTTTCTCGCAGATGAATCCGGCTGTTCGGGGGATGCGGAGACGAAGGTTTTGATGCCGACGTTTCGATTATCTGATCGATCAAACTGATGAGACTAGCCTTGAGAAAGACTACGACAAGATGGTCGAGACGTCGGCACCAAATTCTTCGATGCGGTGTCACCCGGAGAGCCAAGAGCATTTCCATGACTCTGGCCGTGGAATCCAACGTCTTCATACTACTGTCTGTTAACTTCTGTACTGAAAACACCACTTAACAAACGACGCCATTCAATAATAATTTCTTCCTCTCCAATTTAAAGATCCTTAAAGTTTCAGATATGTATCAATGATGTTCGATTAAAGCGAGTAAAGTCATTTTTATGGAAGATGGTAATTTTATCTTAAGGAGTCACACATTAAAATTCTAATATCTACAGTACATCTCAAATCTGCAAATAAAATGTCATGTATTCAACATTTTTGAAATATTCTGTAAATATTTCCTGCTAGATCACACAAAATTTTATTTTCTCTTTTTCCCAACCTCACTTTTAAGACTTAACTCCCTTTATGCTAAAAGCATAGATATATTTGCGCTACAGTCGTAGGTATGACTTGACAACACACTCGCGATCTCGTTGCTAAGACGTCCAAAGCCCCGAGTAAATCAGCGCAGCGCTCGCGTCGCTCAACCCTGCGTCTACACCCAGAGCGCCCCGCAGCTCCTCCTCCACGGACGCCCCTCACCGAGACTCCCCGCTGCGTGGCGAGGGAGGGGAGAGGACGGGAGAGGGCGGGGCGGAAGGAGCGGCACAACGCAGAGCCAGGACTCAGAAGAAATGCGGAGCGGCAGAGAAACAATGGAGGCACGGCCGCGCGTGCCGCAAAAACCAACGCCAACTCCTCTCCCCTCCTTCCCGACGCCATCCCCGCGGTCCCCGCTCCCGACGGCGGGAGCGGCGGCGACGGTGGCGCCGCCAAAAGGGCTGTCGGAGAAGACTCCGGACTTCTCGGCTGCTGAAGCCATTGCTGCATTCACCATTGATAGTTTTAGAGCCGGAGACGTCATAGAAAGTACTCTTGTTATTACTTAATTGAAGAGCTTATTTTGAAAGTGGTGTTTTTATATTTCCGTTTGTATTGTATTTTTTCATTATAATTTTAAAATGCTTCTTCCTCATATCGCCGAATATTGCCTGAAATTCGTTTTTCTTCAATGTTAAACGGTATACCAAAACCATTGTATCTTGAACTGTAAGGCTCAATGAAAATATTGTTCCTGGGTGAAAAGTGTGATTTCTGGAGATATAGGGTTTTGAAAATAAGCCCTTCATCTTATGATACCTGCTTAATTAATCTACTACAACAGATTCGCTAGGACAACAGTCTCATATGTAAAAGTTTCTTGTTTTACAGCCAACCAATTCTTAAACTTTGATTATTATTTTCGTAGTTTGCGAGAATACTTTAGAATTACATAATTTTATTGCTTTGTTGAGACTTTGAAAATTTATCATCGAAACTAATCCATTCATTTTATGAACCGTAACTTTTAAGCTATACCATTTGTAAACAAATTCGTTGCTTAGACAGTACGATGAATATGGGTCAAAAAATGGGTCCTAGATTACAGATAAACTCCACTGTCTTAAATCATTGTAATACTTTTATATAAAAGTTTGCGTCTGCAATTAGTTTGAAATGTAACTTCTTTTACAGTGACAAGAATTACCGAACTAATTCCTAACGTCATTCGTTTGGTAAAATTTTCTTATTCATGACAAAAAAGTTTACATTATAAATTAGATTCATAATGCACTATTTTAAGATTGATATTTCTTGTATTCCATTTTTTAGTCCCATGTCTTTCAGAGCCGTAAATCAATTGTTGTTTGACTTGGTGATGATGATAGATTGATGATTACTTTCGATTGATTGATTAGTGATTCCGGGCACGTTAACTGCGTAGTTTACTAGTCTCGTAAGTGTAGTGCATGTTTTCATCGCGGAAGGTGGCGATGATCTTCCCCCGTCGGACGGCGAGATCCGGCGCCGACCTACATCGGCTTGCGGGAATTTTCCCCAACAAGGAATTATCCACCAGCGGGACACCGCACCAGCTGAGACAACCTCCAAGCTCCCGACTGACCTCTCGACATTTGTGACTGCGTAGTGCATGTAAGTGTGTGTGTACGTATGGGGTGAGGATAGGACAACGAGAAGGAAGGATAGCTCATGTAAGAATCGTGGCCTGTTTGTTAGAGTACAGCTCCGGCATTCACCTCGTGTTAATTGAAGAAAGCGTGGAAAACTACCAATCAGAGAATCCAACCTCTAGAATTCTCCTCCAGACAGCGACTGAAGAAGTAGATAGTGTCGAAAACCCTATCACTGTCGAGACACGAACGTTAAGACAGCTCCACACATTCGGCATTCGCCGAGCAGCGAGCTAGTGCTCGCCCAATCGCAAGCAGCTGACGTGTTCGGTGAACTTTAGCTCCCTTTGAGGTGTCCAAAAGACCAAAAAGCGGTGGGTAGGCCGAACCCCGAATGTTCGTCACTCTGCAAATTAGCAAGCAACTCATCCACACTACTCGGGATTCGGCGAGCGGTTGCTCGGTGTTCGCCGAATAACGAGTGTGTGGAACCGCTTACAAGACCTCCCGGTCATAGGCACTGCAGAGTCATCAGTTGATGCCCTGAGGCCCCCTTGCCGGTTTGTTCGTTCCATTGACCGTTGATCTGTGGAGAGGCAGCGAGACCGGCCCTTCGGCCGCGCGCAGCTTTGGCCCCAGCGGCCAGGCGGACGGAAGCGGCGCGCGGTGGAGCCGACGGGAAGACGAACCGCCGCCGCCCGGCCAATCTGTCAGCGCCCCCGCCACCGCCCCCGCCCCCGCCCCTCGCTCCCAGCGGTCCGCAGCAGACGACGGCAGCGGATCGTCACGTGTCGCGCGTCGGTCCCCCCCCCTGGGTCTCCGGGCCTCACCAGCCCGACCTCCGGGGTCCCGCCTCCACTTCGCGACGCGACCGCGCGAGTCGTCCCGCCGCGGCGGGCGCCTGGCGCTCGTTGCGCACGAACGGAAAGGGCACTACCTGCCAAGGAAGGAGGTTAAACCCGAAAAAGGTCCTATGCTAATTGATAATTCGACGGATTTTCGACATCAACTAGGTTTCGATTCGATATTTACTTATAATAAAAAAATTTAATTATCCTTGAGGACAATAAAATGGGACATTATACCAGGTATTATTTCAATAACACTATACGTTTGAGTAAAACCTAAATGAATATTAATATTCTCAAAAACTTACTGCATGAAATTTATGACTTAACTATTTGATTATCATGACTCCCCCTCTGTGTCTGTTTCCCCTCGCATTCCCTCTGCCACGTCACTCGTCTTGTGCCCAGCGCCTCCTCGTCGTTACTGCGGCGGCGGGCGCTGTCGCCAGCGTCTGGCCGGGGGGCGGGGCGAGGCGCGGCGGGGGCGGTGGCGGGTCATGACGGAGGGGCCGGGCAGACGGCGGCGCCGCGCCGGGGCAGGTTTAAGCGCGGGCTTTATCGCAGGTGAGGCGCGGGCGTGCCCTCATGGTTTACGAGGGGTCGCTCGCTCGCGTCCGCTTGTTAACCCCGTGGGACGACCCCGCCCCGCCTCGCTCTTCCCCGCCCCACTGTGCTCCATTCAGCCCCGCCCCGCTGCACTCCACCTTGTGGCGCCCCCCCGCGCTCCTCTTCGCTCCGCCCCACCCCGCTCTGCCACGCCCCTCCCCGCTCTGCTACTCCCACCCCACTCCGCTCCGCCCAGCCCCGCTCCGCTCCGCCCCGCCCCTCCCTTCCAGGCTCGGCACCGGCCCACCCCGCCCCACCCTGTCCCGCCCCGCTCCGCTCCGCCCCGGCATACCCCGGCCGGCTCCGGCTCACCCCGGCCCACCCCATTCCGCTGCGGCCCGACCCTCCAGCTCCGCAGCTCCTCCCCTCGTCCCGCCTCTCCCCACCCCGCCACGCCCCTCCCAGCCCTTTCCGCTCCTTTCCGCCTCCTCACGCCCATCCTCGCCCCCGCCGCCCTCGCCATTCACTCACGATCGCCGCCCGGCGTCGCGACGGAGTGGTTGCAGCGGGAGACGAGCGACGCCCATTCGGAGTGTGCATGCGGGCGAATGCCCCGCCTCCTAGACCCCATCATCCTTCGAGTTACTTTTTACTGCTTTGCTTTAACACGCTTAGGTTTGCTCACTCCAGAACTCCCAGCAAGGCGATTTAATCCTGTACTTATCGTACGTATCAAGTTTCGTATTCTGGCCATATTTCTTCTACCTGACAGTCTATCTTAATGATGTTTATTGCGATCTGAAACAGTGTAATAATGTTTCTAGCAAAAACTAATTTCTCACTGTAAACGACCACAGACAGCTTATTTTTCCTCCAGTTTTGGAACATAAGGTCCCTAAATGTGACTAACCCTCATACAATTTATCCTACGTAAACTTTCTTCCCTACACGTTGTAGTACGCTGGTGGGAGATATCTGGTTGGGGAAACACCCGCTTGTCGCTAGTGGGGGAAGATCACCGCTACCTCCCGATGAAACACGTGCTACTCTTACGGGACCAATAACCTCTGTAGTTGACGAGCCTGGAATCACTAACAATCATTCAATCAATCTGATGGCATGGTGAACTCTTCACTCTCAGGCCTTCAGCCGACCCGGCTCGGCGGAGGGCGACTGCATATCGCGCCTTTTATCCAGACAGAAGTGATTCCTCTCGTTCGGTTGGAGTTCATTCAAGTCACGCTCGGAAACGTGATCGTCAGCGAACAAAATTCAGATCGTTCAGTCACGATAACTCGTGCTTTACAGCCTGGTAGCTCGTCCCCTTACCCTCTTGTAACGTTTTGTTGTATAATAGCTTACGAAACGATGAGCAAAATTGTAATAAACATTAGTGACGGTTCTACGAGGCAATGTTTCGCCACAGTTGCCTCGCTATATGGAATTTCTCTCCACATGTTTACTGAAAAAAAGGTATCATAGATCCACTAAAAACCCTAAAAGTGTTTTAGTATTTCTTCTCAGGCTTATTGTAAACTACCACACGTTCTATTGCTTAATATTAAAATTGTCTCTGTGTTTTATCTCAAGCAAGTGAAGGATGTAATGATGATGTTAATATTGAATGATGCTATTGAATGATGTCCATTCCGTTTAAAGTCCCCTTAAGAAGACAAAAATCATATCTAAATTTTAATGAATTCCTCGTTTTCAAAGTTTTTATTACTCACGGAATGAAAATTGCTAAATTCGCAAGAGCAGACAATGAATGTGTTCAAAAGTTAAGTACTTCTCACATATCCTGATATCTCTCCAAATGATGCACAGTCAAACTGTAAAATTGCCAGAATTCCTGTAACTTATAGTACTCTTGATGTGCATATTTCGTCACACATTATACGCGCACGTTTTCTTGAGCCCTGACTACCCCCACTCCTTTGCTAACATTAGTTGAATTCAGAATAAGTGATAGCAACAAGCTTTGTTGACAACTTCTGATGACCAGAAATGTTCGCTACCAGGTAATAGAAACTATTTTGCATCGAAAAACGAGCTACAATTTCATATATTAGTCCTTTCAACAAAGTAATCAAAACCCCCATTCCCCTCGCATCTAGCAAAATGAGGGCTCAAGAAAGTGAGTACATAACACTCTGTACCCTTATTTGTTCCCTCTATTCCGACCGTTCGTTGGAATAATGTCAGCCTTCCTCATACCTCACGAACTGTTCATTCTCTCCGTCGTTTAACTGCCATCATTCCTTTGCCTGTCCTCTAGACTCTCACCTGTTTCCCTCAGTCTTCCTCGTCAACCTATCGCTCCTGCATCTCTTCTCTGGAGCATCAGAAGCCATCAAACGCAGTGGCTGTCATGAACGACGCGTCCTCTGCCGCCTCCATTGCCTCCGCTCGAACGGCCACCGTGCCTGACCCCTCTCCAACGAGCCTCTACCAACTCCGCCTACGCTTACGCCGTTCATCACTCCCTCCTTCGCCACCGCCCTACGCCACCTCAACCACCGACTTCCCTCTCACATCTCGCACTCCCCTTAAGCCACTCGTAACTTCTACGCTCCCACTCGCCTGTCGTGCTGCTCCTCCACCATATCCACCGGCGAGTAGCTTCTGCCACTCTGTCACAGTAGCACGTCCCCGCGCCCCGTCCTTTATGCTGCATCCTATGCTCCTGCATCCTGACACTTGTGACCACCTCGCCCCCACGCGCTATCAGGCGGCTGCCGCCTCTATGAACCTCCGAACCAACTGTCTTCGACTCCGTGCTGTTCAGTCTTACTCCTCTTCACTACGCCTACTCTAGATCTTGACGCTCTACTGTCCCCACTGCCTCCACCTCTCTTTCCTTCCGCCCTGCCACTTTCGGTTCGACTTCAGGAAAATTCGTTCCTGCCGACTCGGTCTTCATACTGTCCCAACTTACTCCTTTCCATCACTCCCTAGCTCTACCGCCATCGCTCCCTCCACTGTTCTTCCTTTTTCTTCTCTACTACTCTTTCCGATTCCCTTCCACTCATTGAACCTCTTACCCTACCGCCTACGACTCCGTCCTTCCCAGCTCTCCCATCCATTCTGTTCAACACTCCCATCCTAGATCTTACAGCTTGACCGCACCGTTGTCTCCCCATCACCCCTTGATTTTCTACCGCCCCACCCCATCTGCTTCCCACCGACTCTTCGCATCTAGGATCCAGTGGTCGAGGACTCCGTGCTGTCTCATTCCTGCTCCCCTCCGCTACGTCCATCTGCAACTTGCGTCCATCGTTCCCGCGTCTCCCGCGAGTCGTGTGACCTCGGAGTGCTATCACCACGCGATACAAAAGCGCGGTATCTCTCGTTTGTGAACAGTGGAGCGAATACAAGTGGGAGGGATATAAACGCAGCCGATGCCGCGACTGATGCGTTCCAGATGAAGGCAGATGGCAGCGCGGCGGGCAGGAAGTACACTGTGCCAGCATTATATATACGGTGTCTAAAGAGGAAATAATCAAACTTTGAAAATAAGCTCTTCAGTCAATTTTAGGCCTATCTTATCTTATAAACTCCTTCGGTATTTTAAGTGGTTGAGCCACAATAAGCACTCAAAAGTTGTTAGGAAAAATATTTTCTATGACAAATTTGCATTTCAAAAACATATAAACCCTCCAGAAACATATCAATTGTTTATTATTTACAAAGGGAATAAATATATTTGTATACAAAGAAAAATAACACAAAAATAGAAAAGTAATTGAATTGTGTGAATTGGGAGCTTTTTATGATTTAACTTTTCATTTTGAACAAATAACAATATATTCATTTCAATTATTTATCATCTACGATCATTCATTCATAGAAAGCCTTCTTCAAATAAACTTTTGGATATGTATTGCGGATCAACCATTCGAAACCTCGAAGGAGTTTATTTGACAAAACATGATAAAAGTTTACTGAAGAGCTTATTTTCGAAGTTTTGTTGTTTTTCCCTGGACAACCTGTATAGTGTGTGTATATCTCATTATAACTGTTCTAGGACACGTAGGGTATTCTAAAATTAACTTTTTACTAATGATCACATAGTAATAAAGTCGATATAACCGAGTTACACATGAGAAATTTACTCCTCCTCACTAGGCAGCCCTGAACTTACCAGTGCTAGGCAGTTATCTGAAATCTCTTTATGTCAAAATGTGACCTGTTTAATAAGGCAAGATTTTTGACAATGATTTCATTCAAATATTACTTAGAAAGTTATTGAGTTTCATAATGGATTTATCGGCCAAACCCCTTTTTCAGAGCAATATTCGTAGTATTAATAATATATAGAAAATAAGTGGTATGAAAAAATAAATTTCGTATGTATTTGAAAAAGAATCATATTGTGAATGATATTTAAAACGAATTTAATTTTCACGATGCGCATAGTATTTTTTTCCTTTGAATCACATGAATCCTTTGAATCACTTATTCTCGCTTGAACATCGCTGTATGTTGCTGATACGTAACATTTATATAATTTTTCTGCTACAAACCGTGTTTGAAAATTCAATACTCATATTTGGAACAAGGACAATAACTCGAATAGCAAAGTCATAAAATTCTACTTCAGACAGGTCAGGAATGGAGGTTATGTTGACCGATTTCCTACGGCATCAACGAAATCTAAAGCTGCGGACCACTTGTCGTAACCAAGAATACGACTCGCCAGTGACCTCGGCTTCATAAAATGAAAGAGCTTACATACGAGGGGGTTTTCCTAGATCGCAGAAGTGTACCATCTAGTATCAAAAGAAACCTCTGTAACACACATTTCTGTATCACTATTTTTTAGAGCAAGTTAATATGTCTAAAGCAGTGGTTATTGAATTGTTTATATCTATACAACCACTGAGGTACGTAATATTTGCGCTAAATTATTCGAATCAGTAATTGAGCTGGAGTTCACAGACATTCTGATCAGGGTATTCCATTTAGGTCCGAAATCCAATACAAACACCCATGACGTGTAATAGATAGTTTGTTCCGGGATCATCGCGTTGTATGTAAAAATGTGTAATGACCGAATACCGTGATTGAACGTAATACGTACTGTGATTTTGTATTTCGTTTGGAAAATGATAAATAATGAACACAGGTGCTTCAGTGATGAACGATGGGGCTTCAAAATAGGTTTTTTTCTTAATTTCTTATAAAAAGTCGTAGTAAAGTTAGTGGTGTAATTCAAATTTGATGACTTTAGAAATAATCTACGAGTGAAATTACGACGTGAAATGAAACATTCCAGGTACAAAATGTACAAAGTAGGAAGAAATACGAATAGAACTCACCAAAGATGTCTCTTTCCCCCTCTATCTCTCCTCCCTCTTTCTCTTTTGTTTTCTTAGCAAACAATTTCTAACAATTCGTTCGAAGTTTCACAAATAAAGATAATTTTCTACTTCTGCGATACCTATATCCTGTAATTATTTTTAAGTTCCAAAACTGCCAGTAAATTTATTACTTTCATCATTTTCATAAGACTTATTATTACTAGTATTACTTATCTGTTATTCACTAGTATTAATTATTACTAGTGAATAACAGATTAATATCTAATATTCGTACTTTGAAATAATGAGGAACATCTGTACAAAATATGGGTGGAAGTAAATATCATTGTAATATAACGTGCCGGAAGATTCACTTTCAGTTTTCACGTCCAATACACAGCAGCTATATATGAACATCAAATACGTCGTGATGAAATGTTATGTATTCACTAGCATTAAATGAAAACTCGGAGTATTAAAAATATAATTGACAATAAATTACAGTTGAACGGTTGTCAAGGGAACCAGCTGTGAAAAAAGGAGGCGTATTTGAAAAATTCAATGATAAAAAGGCTCACTATTAGCGCGTATGTATGGAGTAGTTTGGTTTTCATTTTACCGGAACTGGCCGTATTGTTTACATATCACGAGAAATGCTCTTTGTGGAGCGGTGACACATAACTTGTTGTAATTAGGCCATTGTTTGCTTTTGATTCGCGCCGATGTTCCGAAGTTTTGTGGGGCGAGGGCGGAATAATGAGGCGTTGTGTATCGAGAGTCACCAGCACCCCGAACAAAACACGGCGCACGCGCCAGCAGTGCTGGCGTCGTTGTTGCACACTGTTCCGGAACGATTTGCAGGGCCCTCGACGGACGCTGGGGCGAAATATCACAACTTGTTAACAAAATGTGGTGTAAACAATGGAATATAGTCTTCAGAAAATAACTATTTAAAAACTGTGATCTCAAAAAAAGAAAAAGGATGGAAAGAAACTATTAATTTGTTACCTGTCGAGGATGGTTCTTTGTTGATGTCCTGGGTTCGAGTCCCGACGATGGAAGTTTTTTGGGCACTAGCTAGACAGCCTGGTCGAATTCACTTTCTGAGGAGAATTCTAGCTGCCGGTTGCTCTGATCGGTAGTTTTGCGTGGTTTCTGCGATCAATACCAGGCGTATGACGGAGCAGTACCCTAACAAAGGGGCCACCGACCACGCGCGATCTTTGCTTCCTTTTCCTTAACCTATACTCGCCATCTTACACGCTCACTTACATGCACTACCCTACCACGCATGCCGGGAGATTGGACCGGGAGATACCTGGTTGGGGAAAACCCCGCTAGCCGGGCAGGTAGATCGGCAATGGATCTTACCATTCAGCGGGGGATGATCACCGGCACCTCCCGTATGCACTTCACTTACGGGTCTAATCACCTTGGAAGTTGACGCGCCCGGAGTCACTAGTCAATGACATATTTTATTAATCTACTCATCCATCCAATAGTTCGTTGGAAGCATGTGATTGAAGTGTCTTAAACGAATAACTTTATTTATTAATGAGTAGATACAACAATATTTACAAAAATACGTTTCTCTAAATAACAGGATGCCAACAAATATAAAGTATTTTTGTGGTAATTCCAACAGTAGAATGTAGATCCTGTTAATAAACGTGAACCAAAAACATAATCTTTGTTTGTTACTGCTGCATGCAGGGAAAAAATGTTGATTTTGTTGGTGGTTTAATTAGTTTTCAAATACATGATTCTAAATTCACGGAATATCAACATTCCTGTAATTGTATTCTGTGGTAGTAATTTGGGTACTGCATCTCAGAGTATTTCGTTGAAGTCATACGCCACTCAGGATTAGAGAATAAAGCGTAATCAGGAAGTGCGTCAACGGAGCGGCTGTGTGGACAGCTGAAATCCGACGTCCCTTTACTGCGGCGAGAGGGTGCTTTTATAGTTGGTCGGAATGAAGGCACCGACAGTCATTGGAAGTTATCGGCAATGACAACACCTCTACCGCTACTACTACCAGCCTACCATCACTACCACCGTAAAAGATCTCCCTTAAATCTTCCCTGGCTAAGCAAGTCACAATTTCCAAGGACAGCCTTGAGCCTTTATTTATCAACCCGACGTAAACATTGGTTTTTTAAAACATTTTGCGAGAATAGAACAAAATATATCGAAATCAATGTCAGTAAATCATTTTAATTTAAACCTTCGTCGCCTTGGAAGTGAATGGACCTAATCCACAGTGAGCATGTTTTGAGATACAGCGTTTTTAGAAACACTAGTTTTAATTATATAAAATTATCTCTTCAGTTTGACTCTAATTTTTATTAAAATCTGTTTGAAAAGAACAATACTTAGTTTTTAGATTCAGTGAATGGGAATTACCCAAAATTTTAAGTTTGTGGGTGAGATCTCTTCATCTCCAAGAGGCCACTCTAAATTACAAAAAACGTGTTTTTTTCAACTTTAGCCCATTTAGTTCCGAGCTTTTCAAGTTATGGTTAAAGTGTTGAGGGATGAAAGGTGCGATATAATCATATTCTTTAACCGTTCAATAATACGTGAAAGTGTGTGTTGATTAAGTACCACCAGTAATTTTATTAATTCCGTGTGAAGAAGGCTGAGGTTCCAAAAAGAAGCTTTGAAAAGAAACTCAATAAGATACTCTTTTGAAATGTTATCAAAGTAATTCATTTACTATTGTTCGGTATGTATGTTATAGTTGAGTGCACTGAGGCAATCTAATGGTAATTATTTTCAAAATACAAAGCATTTTCAATTTCATTTTCAAAAAACGCCAGATGCTCCTTGTGTAATGTTTCAAGACATCCACTTTACCTCGCACAGGGAGCTACGAGCACACTTGCTCTTGGGAGCCTTCAGTGCCTTTCCGAGAATCTTCTCTCTCTGCGTTCCATGAACGCTTGCCGCGGGCAGTCGCGCGTCCAGCTGCAATCCGCTGTAAAGCCCAGGGTACAAGGAGAGAGCACCTACGTCTCCTCCTCCACCACTTACTCGCTGCCTGCCTGATTTGTGTTCCGCGAATGAAAGGGGTACTTTTTCCTCATACGAGGATGAAAATTGCGTTTTAGTGCATTTAGGACGTGATTTCATGGAACTCGAGAAATACTTCTATGTGAAATGTGAGAACAAATTTGAAAACCAAATTAAGAACTGAGAAATGGAAATGAAACTTTCCTATAGAATAATATAGAATTTCAGAGGGTATTATAATATTGTGTAACAATCCTGAAAATAGTTTAAAAATGCTTAAAATGTTCACTCATGGTTATACGTATGTATATCTGCAACAATATTGAATGTATACGTAGTGTTCGCAATTGTCATGGTTTCTTTATGTCTATATCTATATCTATACTAATATATAAAGACAGAAGTGCGTTGTCTATCAGCGCGGTAATCTCTGAATTCACTAAACCAATGCTGATGAACCTTTTGTACTAGCATCATTTAAATGCCTGGAGTACTATAGGCTATGATTTACAAACATAAATAGTAATATATTTTCAAAATAATTACTTTTCTGGACATTTTTCGCCTAGCTTTACATTACAGATTCAAGAGTGCATCAATGCCAATAGTTTAGCTGCGCGTCACCAGAGGATGACATCTGAGATCTACTACTGAATGTCCAGAATTATTGCGAAATTCATTGGGGTTTGAATAAGGTTATGTAATCTCCCTGTGTGAACATTTGAAAGAATGCCGTAACTGAAGTGGTAAAGAATGTCAATGTTCAGGCATTGCTCTTTGTCCGTGTTATATACAAAGTGGCAAGAAATCATTGTGAGTTTGGAAGTGTTTAATAATTGAGGTAGGTTGAGAGAATACAAAGTACAATAATATACAGCACAGAATATACAGTAATATACAATGTACCTACAATATATAGATATCGTATACAATCTAAACAATGTCTTCTTTTACAGAAATTTGTGATAACTGAGTTGTTTGACGAAACGAGTGTCACAATTGTCAAAACAGATTACAAATGCCAAAAGATGGGCAGTTTACTAAAATTTTGAATCGGCTACTCAGAGGGAAGATCGACTTGCTGAGGTACTCACTCGCCCCATTGAAAATAATACTGCAAGAAGGGGAGAAATGTGAATAATTCTCTAAGTAGTAGGGCAGCTGTTCATTAGGACTCTCAATTTGACTATTTACACAGTTCTCAGGTTCAAAATGGTAAAATGGAAAATGTGTATATGTTCTCATTCCATCCCGTAAATTTTTTTCTTCTATATGCGAAGGAAGTTTGAACAGTGGTGTGTAATTTATGAAGAATCATTTACCTATTAAGACTAATCTTTAAAGTTGTTTTGCATATCAATTGCTTCCCAAGGAATGAGTTCATTCATATTTTTCTAAAAAATATTAGCAAAAATTAATTTGTCTAAAAATATTTTTGTCTAATAAAATAATATCTGGGAGCCTTTGGTTTTTATTATTCATATTTCAGAATCCATAATCTTTATCACTTGAGATAAAATAATAATATTGTTTTGTTATGTGGCTCAGTGCATTGTCAATTTATTATTTACACATAAAGTCAAGTTGGTGGATCATTAGTTTTTTAATGTATCAGTCGTATGATGAATTGATTTACCTGAAGAAATACGTTTTATACTACACATCACTAGCACATAGGACATTAAACATATATTTTTTTCATCCTCAGAATTATGAAAACTGGTAATTATGTTTCAGAATAGATACAAGTATTTTCATTTACTTTTATGATTATGATTCATCAATTACGTTATGACATCTATAACTATTACTCAAGATCTACCTACTACCGTACCCGTTCATGAACTTCCGCATGTTATACACAGCTTAAAACAGTAAGTCCCTTCAAGGTCACGAGTTGACAGATCAATTACAAAACTTTCTTTATGAATACAATAGAAGAAAAAATATAAAAATAGTATAAGTTTTACAACGTGACAATTTATTGACAGTGTTGGAATATTATACAAAACTCCACAAAAATTATACATGTGAGTCTACATGTATTTTATTTTATAGTTTAGATTTATTTATTGTTTTAGTTATAAAGTGAATGTTTAGAAGCTGGAACTTCAAATAATAATGTAATTATTTGTGAAAAAGTGAACGAGGTAATCCGGAAATTTCCAAATGGGGTCAAGAGAAGACAGCTATCGTGGCGTGGCCGGGCAGAGCATGACAGGGAGTAGGGCGGAGTTGGGATTCAATGGAAGAGAGGGAGGTAGGTCTCGCCGCAGGGCACGAAAAGATTGAATTCCTCTTCCTGTATAATAATTTACTGTAATAAATGCCCGAGCAACGCCGGGTACTTAAGCTAGTCTGTAATAAATATATTCTCGCAACCTCTTCTAAATATGCCTTCCTGAAATTACACAAATAAATAGACCCGTACGTAACCCGTACCCATGGGTTGAGAAGCACCTTTCTAACAAATTTCTTTGAAGTCGTGGGTACGCTAACCGACCTTACACAGGGAATCGAAAATAATAATATTACTGCTTTCGGAAGAGGTATGAATTAAAATTTATTCGTATTTTGCTGGGATAATATCGTCGGAAATAATAACTCATAAGTTTTCTAATTAAAATCAAATAACTTCATTTTGAATTTTCTTTCTTTCTTTTTTCTGAAATGTTGGCGAGAATCTTCCCCCTACATGTACTAATTTAACAAATAACACCAGACAAAATACATGTAAAACCCTTTTCACACTGTCCTAACAATAATATTTCCAATTAATTTTCTTTGCTTTGACCAATTGAAATTTTCATCATTAAGCATGTGCTTTGTCAATTATTAAAACAACAATTAATTTAAACCTTAATAAATTTATGCATACCCATGTTCTCTCAATACCTTAAAATAAAATAACATTCTTGGCCTTGTTATAATCTGGAAATAATAGAATAACGAATGTTTCTCTGCACTTCCCTTTGCTGTGGTTCTGCAACCTCGCGATCTCCAGCACCCTTATTCTAATCGACACTAATTGTAAACAGTTACATCTTCAATTTTTCACATTGGAACACATTGGAATTTTTCACATTTCACATTGGACGCGTCTTAATAAACCGTCACACAATGTTGGTAATATTTACATGTTTCAAATATAATGGTGTATCGAATATACAGTGCCATATTTTTGGCAATTGAATATGAGTGAAATATGATGCCTCATTGGCAGACGATGATAACGCAAGAGACCAGTGACCGGAAACGAAGATAACCACCATCAACAAAAAGCATTACAAGTTGAACATAATTCATACTTCGTACTCATACGATAGAATTATAAAGTATAATCTAATGCTGTAACTAGAAAAGTAATTATCTTTAGCATTAAGAATATTTGACAGTTATTTTCTGATGAATAGAACGCGTTTCACCTTTTGACGTATTACAGTAATGTAAGATAAAACTGTTTGAAAATAAGTATTATTATTATTATTATTATTATTATTATTATTATTTTATTGTTGTGGTTGTTGTTATTTGCAAATAACTGATTTTACATATACATTTACTACCAAAATTTAAGTCTAATTAAAATAGGGCACAAAGACTAATCTGTAATACATAAGAAAATTTCCGAAATGTGCCTCTGGTTCAATCCGTGATCATTCATCCCTCGGTGCCTTGATTATTTTTCTTCTGTATCAGTTGTAATATTTTTAATTTAACACAATTCTTAAATATTTGTTGGAGCTTTAAGTCATAAATGTGTTTCTGAAAAATTGAAAATACAATATCAAGCCAACACGTAATATTTACACAGATAATATTTCATATATATTAAATTCATTTAATATTTTATACCATTATTTTAATACCAGGTTTGTCATGCAGATGGTAAATTCTGTCATGTATAAACCTCAAGCAAGATAACGCGATTTACTCCCCAAAACAGTAATCTTGTTTAACGTAAACACCACGGAATTACACATTTTATTCATTTATATTCAATTTGTTATTAAAGGTGCCATTCGTAAGCAACCAGCTTTATCAGGTGAAATCAAACAGATAATCTTCAAAATAACGTCGACCATTAAAACAATTACGCAATGCTATGGCCGCATAACACATTATTGCCATAATGCATTATCATAACGTCAAGTAATTGGCCAAGCGTCTAATATTCTTCTCTTCCCTTTCCAATAAAATATGAAAAACGAGCCTTTTCTTAAGCCTGCCGCTCCTATTTACTTTGAACTGGTATTGTCATCCGACGAAAAGTGCTTTCCTTACTTTTCCTTGTCCTATCTTCATCCCTTACTTATACACATTTAGACTTACGTGCATCACACTACCACACATACCAGGATATCAGCTGAGAGTTTAGAGCTTGTCCTGGCTGGGGTGCTGCCCCGCTGGTGGGAGATTCATGATTGGGGAATACCCGCTAGCCGACAGGTAGGTCGGCATCGGATCTCACAATCAATCGGCAGAAAATCACTCCCACCTCCCGGGAAAGACATGCACGACACTCACGGAACAAATTACCTTAACAGTCGACGCGTCCGTCATCAATCAATCAACGAAAATTGATCCAAAAACGCATTCCGCCCTTCGTGTGCACCGCAGCGCCTCTGACCGGGAGGTCCTAGGTTCGAGTCCTGACGGCGGCAGAATTTTCGACACTAGCTTTTCAGCTAGGTCAAATTCAGTCGCTGTCTGGAAGAGAATTCTAGCGGCCGGCTGCTCTGATCGGTAGTTTTCCGTGGTTTCTCCGATCAACACCAGGCGAATGCCGGAGTAGTACCCTACCAAACGGGCCACGGACCGCGCGCGATCTTTCCTTCCACTTCCTTGTCCTATCCTCTTCCCTTACACACACATACACACTAACATGCACTACCCTACCATATTATTCCGGGAGAGCGGTCGGGAGCTTAGAGCTTTTCCCGGCAGGAGCAGTGCCCCGCTGATGGGAGAGTCTTGGTTAGGGGGAAACCCCACTAGCCGACGGTAGGTCGGCGCCGGATCTCGCCATCCAGCGGGGGAAGATCACCACCATCTCCATCAAATCAGATCAAAATAATATGCACTACACTCACGGGGCTAATGGCCAAAGCAGTTGACGCGCCCGGAGACAGGAAAAAATCACTCAATCAATCAAACCTTCGTGTGTCCGAAGGGCTTCTCTGTAACTCACTAACAGGATTATCCACATGCGGGCGATTTGTCGGCGCCGAAGTCACAACCGCGAAAAGATGTTTTGCACAACTTCAACCCCTTCTCGGAAATCCAGACGGCGCTAGTGGAGCGCGTCTTTCTGGAAGGCGTCACGTCACTTGGAGATGAGATGCTTCAGGGCAAACGGCTGTTTGATTGATTTTTTCGTGTTTCCGGGCGCGTCAACTGCTTTGGTCATTAGTCCCATAAGTGTAGTGCATGCTTTTTTCTAGGGATATGGCGGTGATCTTCCCCAGCCGAATGGTGTCATCCAGCGCCGACCTACTGTCGGCTAGTGGGGTTTCCCCCTAACCAGGACTCACCCACCAGCGGGGCACCGCTCCTGCCGGCACAAGCTCTAAGCTCCCGACTGGTCTCCCGGAATATGTGTGTGAATATGTGTATAGAACATGTTAGTGTAAGTGTGTGTGTACGGGGAGAGGATAGGACGAGGAAGAGGGAGGAAAGATTGCGCGCGGTCTGTGGCCCGTTTGGTAGGGTACTGCTCCGGCATTCGCCTGGTGCTGATCGGAAGAGCCAGGGAAAACTAGCGATCAGAGTAGCCAGCCACTAGAATTCTTCTCCAGGCAGCGACTGATGTCGACCGAGCTGAAAAGCTAGTGTCGAAAATCCTGCCACCGTCAGGACTCGAACGTAGGACCTCCCGGTCAGATGCGCTGCAGTGACATCAATTGATGCACTGAGCTACCGGTTGTTGCTGCCAGGTTGTTGCTGCCGGTTGTTGTCAAACCGAGCTACCGGTTGTTGTCAAACGGTTGTTGCTGCTCCAGTTTCTCTATCCACGATGGTTGGTTGATTAGTTGGTTGTTACTACTTTCTTGCGCAGCAACTACCGAGTTCATTAGTCCCGTAAGTGTACTGCATGTATTTCCTCGGGAGATGGCAGTGACCTTCGCCCGCAGGTTGGCGGCATCTGGCGCGGACCAATTGTCGGCTGGCGGGGTTTCCCTGAACCAGGTATCTCCCACCAGCGGGACACCGCCCCTGCTGAGACAATCTCTAAGCTCCGGACCAGTCTCCGGGCATGTGTGCTAGTGTACTGCATGTTGGTGTAAGTGTGTGAGAATTGGACAAGGAAGGGAAACGAAAGATCGCGCGCGGCCTGCGGTCCGTTTGTTAGAGTACTGCTCCGACATGCGCCCGGTGTTGGTCGGAGAAACCACGGAAAACTACCGATCATAGCGGCCGGCCGCTAAAATTCTCCTCCAGGCAGCGACTGAATTATATCTACCTGACAAGTTAGTGTCGAAAATCCTGCCGCCGTCGGGACTCGAACCTAGGGCCTCCCGGTCAGAGGCACTGAAGTGAAAGCACTGAGAAACCTCTCCTGCCTGTATCCAAGAGGTGTTGGGAGTTCGAATCCCGGCGGTGGATGATTTTCGATACCAGTGACAGATCTATGTCGAATTCTGGCGCTGTTTGAAATGAACGGTAGCGGCCGGCTGCTCTGGTTAATTTCGAAAGCTCCAATCAATACGAACGGAATGCCGGTGCAGTACCCTAACAAATTGGCCACGGACCGAGCGTAATCTTTCTTTCCTCTTCCTTGTCCCATCGTCACTCCTTACTTACACACATATGCACTGCACTCCTACACACATGTCAGGGGGTTTAGAGCTTTTCCCGGCAAGGGTGGTGCCCCGCTGATAGAGATAATTGAAAGAGGAGAACCTCGAAACCCGACGTGTAGAACGACGCTGGATCTCACCATCCAACTTACGATTACTACCCAGCACCAGCGTATGTTCACTCACGATCTGAAAAGGGACATCACCGCATCCCGTGAAATAACGTGCACCAAATCTCGAAAAAAATTACTATTA
Organism: Teleogryllus occipitalis; assembly: GCA_011170035.1. Classification (NCBI taxonomy): domain Eukaryota; kingdom Metazoa; phylum Arthropoda; class Insecta; order Orthoptera; family Gryllidae; genus Teleogryllus; species Teleogryllus occipitalis. The sequence goes on from BLKR01000028.1 coordinate 678,319, forward strand.
GCTGTTGCACCCGTAAACACAAACTAAAGCAATCATATCAATGAAGGCATCCCACAGAACAATAGAGAGGTTAAAACCTTGTCAAAACACATGTACGAGTAGTACCTTCAATTTAGCTTTTCGTAGAGGTTGTACAGCTCACCTTCAACCTTCTAGTTTCGGAGTTCAAATCCTAGTGGTTTTAAGTAAAATTTGTGATGGAAAAAGCGAACTCGTAGCAGATTTTGGCGTCGTTCTCCCGTTTTCCTATAGCAAATTTCCATATCGCTGCATCGTCTTTCTAATCATATCAGCAATCACCTGTTCATCAAACCATTCTTGTTGAGAATTTTCGAAACGTGTTATGTATTGCAATCTAAATAAACTAGTGGTGCTACAAAATGGCCTACAATTTCTCGTACAAGTTAGCTTCCTTTATTATTGCGTCTGCAATATTTTCGAGTTTGCTCCTATCTCTTCCCTTTTGCTATCTATTGCCGTCTAAATTATATTTGTTCATATTTTCTCAATTTTTCGGAGCCCTGTAGTTCAGTTAAGTTGTTAAGCAAGTTCAGTTAAGATTTTATGACTATTATGGTAAAGTAGAACCAGGGCATATATGCAAATTTTCATTGGTTATATTAGTCTTTCTGATGCAATTTAGTGTGAGCGTTTCATAAAATGCGCCAATTTAAGCTTATTTTCACATAAACCTATCGGTTTCGTGTGAAGATTTATAAGAAGTCATTTGAATTGCTCGTAGTTACTGACGAAATAATACAAAAAACATATTGAAAATATATAAAAACCAAACTTTTTAAATCTCCACACGTGAGAAATGTTTCAAAAAATTATATTACTTTTGAAGAATGAAAATAATATATCAATGTGAATTTTATGCCAGATTATATATAGCATTTATAAAGGGCATTCAGAACACTAATTTTAAAGAGAAAATGAAGCCTTTTGTAGAATTTTTTCTCGTAAACCAATTTTGTTCAATGTTTTTGTTTTTGCGCTAAAATATTAATTTTATATTTCAGTGCTTCGTCGAACCACATGAATTTGGGAATATCTATTTTGGTAAAAATTGGTATCCTCTAAAAGTATTGTGACGGTCTGTTAAGACGCGTCCAATGTTTATTTTTGACAATAAAAACATATCACCCAGTTGTTCCGTTCAATACGAAGTAGAGTTCGTAATGATATGAAATATATACTGTGAAAAGACCGTCAGATGTAATAAAACGGTGACGAACAGAACTGCATTTATTTATTATATAAAAGGAAACCATTATTTTTAAAATATACCACGGACAATATCATTAATTGGGAACATTTTGTGAAAATTGTGACAATACCGCAAGGTTTATTGAATGAGTAACATAAATAAAAGAAAAACGAAAGAACATTATAATGAACAAGTCGCCCTTTGTTTTTAAAAGCAACGTGGTCAGAAGATATACCTTCTTGAGTTACGAGGAGGATTGGTGGTTAAGCCGAGGACGATCGAAGTGTGTTGGAATTCGAACGTTGAAATGCAGCGGAAAATGGAGGATCTTCCTGTTTACAATTAGTGTGGATTAGGATATGTATGGTGGAGATCGATTTGTCGCAGAACTACAGTAAGGGAAGCGTAAACAAAAATGTATTATTCTATTATTTCCAGATTATAACAAGGCCAAGAATGTTATTTTATTTTAAAGGTATTGAGAGAACATGTCTACGCATAAAGTTAATAAGGATTAAATTAATTGTTGTCTTAATAACTTGACAAAGTGCACTTGCTTAGTGATGAAAATTTTGATTGGGGAAAGCAATGAAAATTAATTGTAAATATTATTGTTAGGATATTGTGAAAAGGGTTTAACAGGTATTTTTTGTTATTTGTTAAATTAGTTACCAATAGCGAGAAGATTCTCGCCAACATTTCAGAAAAAAGAAAGAAAAAAATTGAGAATAAATTCAGAATGAAGTTATTTATAAGAAAACTTATGAGTTATTATTTCCGACGGTATTATCCCAGAAAAATACGAATGTTTGAATTCATACCTCTTCCCAAAGCAGTAATATTATTTTCGATTCCCTGAATAGAGTCGATTCGCTTACCCACGACTTCAAAGAAATTTGATAGAATGGTGCTTCGCAACCCATGGATAAATAATTACCTACGGGTCTATTTATTTGTGTAATTTTAGGAAGGCATATTTAAAAGGGGTGGCGGGAATATATATTTATTACAGATATATAGAAACCATGACAGTACAGTGAAATTAAAAACTCATCACTTATTTGCAGCATTAACCACAGAACATGAAGTTCCGATTTCTTGCAACTACTCCTCCTTTCACAAAGGGTAGTTTTCATTCTCTGTCTAGACGACGGGCTTTCTCTTCTTGATAAAATTATATTTTGATAATATTGTAAATAAAAAGGATACGCATCTAAAAGAAATAATGATGGTGTAAGCAAGTTGCAAAATAGTTTTTGGCGTGTATTCTAACATACATGCTGATCACAATATTAATGATTCTCTGAGATTCATGGGTTTCTAATTCCCTAACAAAAGTTTTTTGTTGTTTTCTCCGTCTTTAATATGTCTTCCCAAATTTTCCAATTGGCTTTATTTTAATACATATGTTGAAAGGGTTACGTAATTGTTTGTTACCAGTTCCCAGATATTTTGAGCTTCAATGTGACATACCGCAGGATCAGGGTGGATAGACATAACAGGGAGCCTGAGACAGGACTGACTTACTGTGTGTTAGAGATTAGAACGTAATATAGATCAGTTTGTCCCAGTAGATGATTCAAATTGAACACATGACCAGCTTAGTTAGAATTTGGCATGACAAAGGTTGGTTTGAAATAGTTGATGTGACACATGATTGTCGCTAGATTCCAGTGAAAATAATTAGTAAATACTATTAATATTACATAAAGTGTATGTATAGAAGTTAACCAACATTTTCAAAGGCCAACAAATAAAGATTGACTCTGAGCGGTAATTTTGTCCATTTTTTATATTGTGTATTTGTAGAGTATGCCCTGCATCAAGTAAAAATGGAACTGGAAGAGAACAAACTTGCAAATGGAAAACAATACAGAGAGTTTATTTATATAAAATGTACAAAACGGTAACAAGGTGAACGAGGTAGAAAGAATAAAAATACGGATTTACCCAACGACCACAACGTATAAAGAACACATTTTCGAATTATCTAAAAATTGAAACTATTAAACTATATATTTCAATAGAAATTGAGGAAATAAATTATAAGAGCTTTATTTGTGTACTGTGACTCTAACTGAATATATTTTAAAATGTATATTTCCGAGTACACGGCTTTGTTATGCGATTACGGAAAAACATTGGCATGCTCTCATTTTTAAGAGATACTTCATACTCGTATTAAATTAGAATTTTCAAAGCATCCGCGCCACTGGGATTACAATTTTGCAATATATAGAGTTAAACATCCTCTGAATTTACATTTCGCGCATGCCTTGTCGGCATATACCTAATTTGTGCGTCGGATGCAAAAAAGGTTTGTAGTACAAGAAGCGGTGCTGCCCCAAAACAAACGAAACGAAAATGTCACGCAAGCATCGCAATTCCATGTGCGTTTTAGCGACAAAAACGCACAGAACTCCTCTGAGAGCTTTTTCTGAGAGTTGCTGGACGGCGAATTGGCCTTCCAGCGGAAGTTCTGTGAGAAAGGGAATCGCTGATGCTTGAAGTTACATAATGTGGTACGTTCAAATTACTAGCGGTTTTACTGCGTTCCTAATGTTCAGTAACTCTTTGAGTTATCGCATTGTAATGCTTGTAATTTAAAGATTATTAGTATAAGCAGAAGGGTTATGATGAAATCTTACTGATGAATGAAGTATCGGAAATAAAACAATTCTTTTTCACGCATAAAGTATTAACCTCTCTCTTTGTGTTACATTTTTTTCATTTCTTCGCGTGAATGATATTGCAATCTTCCTGTGCCCTTGAGCCTTCACTTAACTTTCCGTGTTTGCACTTCCGCAATATTATGATTGCTTATTACAACCACACGATTTTAACCGACTAAGGCCAATTTACAAAGGTAATTTGCTATTAATTGTTTTCATAATTTTATTTTTATTTCCTATGTTGTTTCTTGTTTAGTTATTCAATTACCAGTACACCAGATTAACCCAATTTACTCTAAAAACATACTTTATAGTTAATGTACTTGTTGACTCTGAAGATGTGAATGCTCTGAAGTACATATGATACGTCTGAAAACGTTTGGTACATAAGATAATACTATTTAATTTATTTTGAATAATTCATATACGTAATTGAACATTTCTTCTGTTATGTTTTGAGCAATTTCCGAAAGATATATTTTCAGTTCAGTGGATAGTGGATTCAGTGGATAGTTGAGAGGTGGACTGCTACCAGCAAAACGTGAACACCACTATATATACTGCCTCCGCTCCCTAAAAAACCTTAAATGATACTACTCCAGCCCTGAACCCACCAATAATTTTTGATGCATCAACTCCGAGTAAACAAACGACTAAAAACAAAAATATGTGAGTTGAAATATGGCTCCATATTATGGTCGATATTCATTGCCTGAGGTCCTACAATCGCTCCCGATCTTACGGCGCCTTCAAAAACGTGTCCTGTCAGCCTGCAGTCAAAATTGCAGTGCACTCTCTGCTCGCAGATGTTGCTATTGCCCTGTAGAGTCTACAATAGGGCATTGAGTCGTGGAAATGCGTACAAAGCTCCAGTGCCATAGAGGCTGCACGAAATTGGAAAGTTGCGAAACTTCTTTTAACAGGAATCCATGCTTCTGTGGACAAAACCGTTAAGGAATTATTTATTGTTAATATTGTAAAGAATACGCTGCTTTTGCAAGTAACGACGTATCTTGCATATCTATTAACCATGTTCAGTCATTTTATCTACAAAATAATGGCTGGTGCTTTTCATCAAACCCAGAAAACATACGGGTCGCTAGTCGTACTTGGCTCTTTATTTGGAATTTTCTCAGAAGTGAAGACTCTTCCCAGGGTTCACAAAAATGTTTCTGCTAGAATTTCGAATGTCGTCGCCCTTTAAACACCAGCAGAAATAAGTGAAACCAAAATTTCAGCTCTCATGAAAAACGACCATAATTGAATTTTAATAGCAGAAACCAGTCAAGCGACAAGATTACCAACTTCTGGAAATCAAATAAAACTGTTTAACATAAGAATTCATTTTTTGGTAGAGGTTTTAATTTTCAGCTTAAATTAGTGTATATTTCAGTAAGTTGTATTGAAGAAAAAAATTACGTTCATCCTTTTAGAATTCCAACAATTTTTGCGTTTGACCGATTTCTGAAATTAACGATTGAGACTGATTATTGTTTCCTTGCGCATCAATTGCTAAAGTCGTTAGTCCCGTAAGTGTCTAGTTTTTTCCTCTGAAATTGATCTTCTCTTGTTGGGTGCTGAGATCCGACGCCGACCTACTCGTCGGCTTGCGGGATTTTTCCAGCCAGTATCTCCCACCAGCGGGCCACCGCCCCACCAGAACAAGTCCCAAGCTTCCGTTTGGTCACTCGACATGCGTGGTAGTGAGGTGCATGCAAGAGTAAGTAATAATTCAGTTGAGGAGCGTGATGTTGCTTTTTAAGCGGAGATATACCCTTGTCTCCTCTGCGCTGTCAGTGATTCCCTCCCGCTGGCGCGGTGTGCCCTGAGGAGGTGGTTGGGGGTGGGGGAGCGGTGGGCGTGGTCTCGGCCGCGAGCGCTGGCCTAATTCTTGTTGGCGTCCGCTCAACGCCGCGTCGTGTCAGCCCTCACGCGCGGGGCCAGCAGCAAGAAGCCACTCCGCCGCTGACGCTCCTACGCAACTCCCTCCCCTCCCCTCCCCTCCCCTCCCATAACGCTCGCCCGCGAATGTCCATTCTGCCTCATTTCTCGCCGCGTTTACCGTCACTTTTCACATCACCGTGCCACCCATTCATATTCACTCCGATTGTAAGTCGCTCACAATTATAGGAAACAGCATGGTCATATTGTATCTCCATTAATGTTACTTCTCTCTTCATAAGTGATCTCTTACGTATGTAAGATAAGGTTTTTGCATCTCGAGTTTGATGGGGGAAAATTGGAATAATTGTTTATTTCGAGATTAATCAGCTTCCATTTTCAGAATTTTAAATGTGAATGGAAGGGGAATCAAAGAATATCAAACAATGAGATCAAATCCATTAATAATGTCAATATACAATCGTGTTGGCCTGATTGTACTATAGTTATAGTATATCAATGTCAAATTTCAAAAGTTAAACATGAAAAAAATCAATTCTTTGGAAAATATTACAATACTCTTTTTATACACAAGTCATCTTGCTACCTTCTTAATGTAAAGTTGCAACGAGAGCCATTTATTCTTCATTATTAAGTACTTGGAAATGTTATTGACAGTCACTTGTAAGAAAATTAATAAGAAAGAAAGAGAGAGAAAGGTCAATGAGTAAACACTCAAAGAAGACTTTAAGAAACCAAAATAATTGTTTGTTTAAAATTCTTTTATTTTTGTTTACTCTGTTTTTGCACAAAACTATCACATTTATTGTTAACTAATCCCTGTAATGCGCGTTTGATATTGTCATCAAACATTTCAGTGCAGCTTAATTAATTTTTAAAGAACATTATTACAGCGATTTTCCAACATGTGAAACTAAGTCAAAGAGTACTGTTCATCCGGTATGTATCAATGAAGACGGTGTATTAAAAAATCTCATTTTTCTTACCATCTTCTTCCTGCTGACTAGTCATAAGTTGCGATTCATCACTTACAGCAAGCACTGTCGTGTGCACTTTGTGACCGAACACAATAAAATTAATATTTGCCGCATACTGAAACTTTTAGAGAATTTTATTTGTGTAACAGTATTATTAAATTTTCTTCTTGAATTAGAAATTTTCAGATATGTTGCAACGCGACTTGATAATTTATCACAAATTTCTGATGCACTTTTGGTATAACCTACGATTTATTTTTGCGATTGAGTTCTCCCCATGTCTCTGAACGTTATCACACGGAAGTCATTCCTTGCCGACTTTAATCACTATCGTTTCCTCTACAGCTTGTGTACGCCAAGTCGGTGCTCCACCTCCTCTTTTCCGAGTTTAAATTTTCCATTCTCTCTTTCTATTGTTTTCTTAATATTTCACTGTATTTCCTGTTCTTTCTTCCGCCACCTTACGGGGCTATTGCCTGCAGGGCCGCTGACGCCTTCTCTTACACCACAAGGGGGGTGACGGAGTTCTGGCTCCTTTCGCGCCACCTCTGGCTTACCTCTGGACTCCTTTCGCGCCACCCGTTCTAAATTCCCCGCCGCCGCCGCCACATTCCCTTGTGCGCTCGTCTCCGAGTGCGTTGCTAGACTTACAGTAAGCACCACAAACATTCGCTTCAAATTAAAGCGGATAATCTGAAAGGGAATTGAGTAACTCTCTTCCCAAAACCTATTTTTATACATAAATGACTTCAGGGAAGGTTGCGTAATTTGATTCTATTTTTTTGTTCATTTTCATATTCGCGATAGAATTCTAACTGAAACACACACACACACACACACACACACACACACACACACACACACACACACACACACACACACACACACACACACATATATATATATATATATATATATATATATATATATATATATATACACATTTATTTCCCAAAACACATAGTACGTACAATACAAACAAACAACAATATACGTACATTATTATAAAATATAACATTTTAAATTCATTGTTTTGGTAAAGAGGAATGAAGAAAAACTGAAAGTGTGCTATCCATCCAAAATGAATACTTGCCTAATATACACTCATAGACTCCTACGATAGACCCCAAAAGGAATGATCGAGCGATGATAAATAAATTAGGTAAATGTATCTTTTTATTAAATATAACATAAATACACTATAACGAGCCGATAAAGAAAATAGTTATGTTGAATTCGTAGAATGAAATTGCATCATTAATTGATTAGGCGATTTATCTCAGGAATGTTTGAAAAATGCTTGAAACCCAAGAATTGTAATGCACATGACATTTAAAGATGCATGCACGATGCATAACACTACATGAATGTGTTCTAAACTTAGATCTCAATTCCACAAGACATCGATTCAACGTAGAAATCGGATCTCGCTTCCCAGTGATTTACACTTTTTCGTACCCCTCAAGAAATTCCTCTACGCATTACGTGTACCACAGGGACACAGCGCACTGACTATCAAAATTTGTTACGTGTACAGACTTCCATGACAGAGAGATACAAATATTGAAAAAATGTTAGGACAAGTGAGTCCAATCTCTGGTGATTATGTAAAAAATTTGGTAACATATGCTTGGTAAAATAAAATTGGTAACATATGCTGCAATGACGTTTTTTCGTGAAATTGTTATTTTTTCTTTTTATTGTTCTCCGGAAACTTTCTTTCTAAAGGTGCCTTGTGTTTTTGAATCTGAAATATATGCATGCATTCCACTTTTCTGAAAAACTGTATTTATATTACACGAAAACACTGAATGTTTTATAACCCCTTTCTATACACATCCACCCATAATCTTTCTTTTCTCTTCCGTCCACCGTATTCCTGTCCTGTGCAGTTCGCCAGCAGGTGCTCAGTCACGTGCGAAAGTGCCACACGGCGCGGCGTGTTTACACAATTCAGACGGTGACTGTGTATTTGTGCGTGGGCGTGTTTGTTATGTGTATATTTTGAATGTGCGTACGCGGCTGCGACTGCGTGCGTCGCGAAAAGAGGCGGTGCGGTGCGTGTCACAGGCTGGTCTGGGGAGTCCGCCTGCACCAGCTATTTGCCCATCTCTGTCCTCGCGAGAGACCCACTCGTGCGAGTACATATGTCCCAACCCGACCAACTGTTTGCTTGTGTACTGCTATTCAAAGGACACTCACTTTATGTATGCGCTCTCTTCAATAATACTCCGCCATCGTTGCGAATTGTGAAATAGTTGTACGCTCCGCCATTAATTCAAATATTGTCTGTGATGTTCTGCGGTGTCTTATTGTGTTCCGCTGTTGTTAAATGTTAATGAGGAATATATGTCATTCTACAATGTCCCTTTTGTTTTGTGTGATATTTTAATATTTCTCTCAGCACTGTCGTAATACATATTAAAATCTAATTTTCTATAAAATATTGTATTTATTGGAGGATATTTTTAGAAATAGTAAAATGAAGCACTTCTTTTGAAAGCAATATATGTAGCAGCAATAAGAGCTACGTACATTACTGTGGAAAATATAACGATAAATCTTTTAAGTTTTCATTTCAGTATGACAAAAATTGAGGGAATATTTATAATTATTTGACGCCTTTTTACGAAGTCAAGTTACTCCAGTCAGAAAATAGTAAAAATTACAGCATAGAACTAAATATATTTCCTTTGCCAAATTGATTGCAGATTTAAGTTTTGGATGCGTCACCAAAATGTGTGAATGAAATAAGAATTCAAGTCCTAAATCTCTTAGAGCTTTCCTTCCTGGATCAAATGTGAATTTGTGCTCAAAGGCATGGAATAAAACAAGACAATGGTAATTTATTCTGAGAAAATGTATTATTATGAAAAATAAAAACAATATTGCATCATTGTTCCAGAAATTCTAATGATTTATAAGTATGACGTAAACATCTTTCACACACTCTTTACATTTAATTCTCTTCAATACATTCCCTCCCTTGATTCGCTACAAAACTTATAAGTAAAATAATTACATAAAACTGACAAATTAATTCAGTCTTTTAATTGTTTTGCGGGTTACAATTAGAGTTATCAAGAGATCCTAGACGTTAAAACCTACTGGACGAAGAAATCGGATATTTTGTTTCAAGTTTTTAAAATATTTTCAATTTTAATGTTTTTTATTTTCATGAAAGCCTCCCTTTTGTATTATTTCATAACTTTTTTGGGGGGAGATTATTGAGGTACATTTTTCTTCAAGTAGATTAGCGTTGTTTTGTTTTGTGCTGCATCATAATCGTACAATAATATTTGCTTATGATATTTTGATACTCATAAGCATAATAATCCGAAACGTAATAACCATCTTTCGAAAAAATATTCAAAATCTACGACATGCTCTCATGTTATGAAAGGTGCCAAATATCCTTTACCTCACCCTTAGAGAATCTTTTGATCTCACGTCTTTGTAGTGACGGCTTCTTTGCGTTCTGAGGCGAATTCTAAGCAGGGACCTGGTCATCCACTAAATTTATTAAATGAAAATATAAATGAGCGTGGTCGCCGTACATTTAGCGATATCTCTTCATCGGTTGCAATACAGGCTCAACTCAAAAAATCAAGTCTCAAGAAAAACGTGTTTAAAGTTTGCATAGTGTGGCGTCATACGGGTGTAATCAATACACAGACGAGAGTGGGTTGTGATAACAGCAGGTTTATTCACAATTTAGACCTTAGTCACAAATAACCAATACACTGTATACAATTAACTAAATAAATAGACCCCACTGCTAGAAGAGATATTTACAACGGCTAACACACCGCAACATACTACCTAATGTTTCGCCGTGCGTAGTACCGCCTGCCCTGAGACCGACTACAAGTCTCACTAGTCCCGACAATAACTGCCGGCTCCTTCCAGCGCGCATGCACGCACCTCTTACGGACGACCTACGCTGCCGATGCCGCTGTCTCAAATAAGGAAGAGCTATTGTTCTCACAGCCCTTAAATAGCCCTCGCGACGCTGCCCGCCGCCTCCATTGCCTCCGCCCTAACGCCTGCACATCCCGTCGGGAAAAACCCGTGCGTCATAGCTTCTGCCATTGTCTACGCATCCGGTGCGCACCACGCCGCGTGCCCACGCTGGTTTTAGCGACACGACGCTACTAGACTATAAAGCAAGAAATTAAATGCTTCATAATTGCTGAATTAAAAGGCAAACATTATTAAAAATCTTGTTGACAATTACTATTACAAAACTTTATATAAAGAAACAGTCGAAAATTCAAAATTAATATTTTTCGAGTTGCATCTATCTTGCATATCTTAAATACTATCATGGCCTTCCAAATGCAAAATAACCCGAAAATTTCTTTCCCCGGTCGACTTTCCGACGTAAGTAATATTTGCCATAACTTCGACGCTAACTCTCGTACCTTTTATCCTCTCTCGCGTGGAAGTTGGCGTAAGCTGCTGATGTTCTCAACGCGCTCTGGAAGCCATTAAGTGCGGGAGCCGGGGCGGGCGGGTCTCAGGAAAGGGGGCGCGCCGGGGGCGGAAGGAGCTGAGGCGTCGATGGCATTCGGGGCCGCTGCGAAGGCCTTCAGAACGGAGCGGCCGCAGGTACGCCGCCCCCTGCACCTCCCCCCCCCCAGCCTTTGCTCCACCGCATGAGCACGGCGCCTGCCAGCTATGCACCGCGCCGCTCTCACCGCCCTCGCCGCTACAGAAAGATTGCTCAGGCACACATAAAAATTGTTAGACCCAAAGGATTGACACGCGTTTCTCTATGTATGTCTACGCGCTGAATCCGAAGCCAGCATTTCACCACCACCCTTTATTTTTTTTGTAAAAGTCCGCCGTACCATTTTTTTCGGTGGTTGTTGTCAGACTCAAAGACTTGACACGTGTTTCTCCATGTATGTCGACGCGCCGAATCCGAAACTAAAGCCAGAATTGCGCCACCTAAATCCAGAATTGCGCCACCGCTCTTCATGTTTTAAATCGTGAAAAATCTCCGCGACATTGTACTTTTTAGTTTTCGGTGATTGTTGTCAGGCTGAAAGATTTGACACATGTTTCTCTATTTATTTCGACGCGCTGAATCCAAATCCGAAGTAAGAATTACGCCACCACCCTCCAGCTTTGTTACGAAAAATCACTCTTGAAATACACAATTTACAATTCAACGAAGATTTTTCGCGATTTAAAAAATCTGCAAAATGGTGGTGAAATTATGGCTTCAGATTCGTATTTAGCGCGTCGGCATACATACAGAAATATGTGTCGTCTTTGAGTCTGACAACACCCGAAAACAAAATAAATACAGGTTTTTCGCGATTTAAAATAACTGGAGGATGGTGGTGCAATTCTGACTTCAGATCCGGATTCATCGCGTCGAAATACACAAAAAAACATGTATTACGTCTCTGAGTCTGACAACTTCTTTGCGTGTTCTAGTGTTATTAACACGAAAATGGAAATTCAACTTCTTCCACGATTATTTCAACCTTACATTGTTCAACGATTTCGTCTGTGATGAAGTACTTTCGGAAATGTATCGAGATCATTTCTGCGTGACTGAATACAAGCATTACCAAACGACATACTTCCGAAGTCTGCAACAGGTCATAGAACGTGTTTGGGAGTACGTTCTATAATATAAACGAATCTGGTATAAATTTAAGTATCTTTGAATTAAAATTAATTTTTAAATTGATTGGTATTTAAACCTAGAAGAAATACAATTTGTAATGTGTCTTGCTTCTGACACACATGTACATAATATTTTCATTGCAATCGACACACGTTTACCATTTTTTTAGTTCATTTCATCTATACTGCATACATAATTATATGTAAATGAATTACATACTCAATAACTTCTACCTTGAATTTGATAAAATTATCAGGATGGATCTTCATTGAAGAGTTCGGAGACAGGTACTTTAAGACGAGACAACTTCCAAATAGATATAACAAATTCATTGAATTATATTATTTAGCGCTTAAACAAAATAAAGTTAATTATTTGAAACGACCATTTACTTAGGTATTGTTTCTAGGCAAACTTTATTTTAACCATATTATAGAACTAACTGAAGTGCTCTGCGTCGTAAAAAGACACAGCGTTGCATACTCACGGCGAATGTTAAGTAACAATTTTAATCTATTATTGCTCTGAACCAAGAGTGGTATTGAAATGAATCGAATTCTATTTAGTAGGAAACTGCAAGTTGGTGAAATTATTATTTTTTCGGGATATTTGCGAAAAAAGAAAAGTGTTCATATTTAAATATTATTACAAGGAATAGTAAAGGAGGATATGAATAAATTCTACGAAACCTCATGGATACTGTAACATTTTTTTGTTTTGACGTGTTCATTTTATTAAGATCGTAATAAAACAATTAATTTCTATTAAATTCAAACAATTCTTTTATATATGTAAAATAGTAATTTGAAAAAGTGGACAAAGTTATGCCTAACAAACCACTTACCCTTTCAGTGAAAATCGCATTAAAATTGGTTCAGCAGTTATAGAAAATACCTCAAATCAACATAAAGGCTGACAAAAATAGCAAAAACCAATGAATTGGGTGTTATATAGTCTAAGAAAATTATATAAGGCAAAGGCAGTCATTTTGAATTCACAGATTGACACTGCAATTTTATTTATATCGATCGTAGGGCGAAATTTGTGTTTTGTGTTAGTTGCCAACAACCTGCAAGATAATTTGAGATAGAATTTACGCGCGGCTGACAAGATAGTTAAAATGAGAAAAGAAAATTTCCGTGCACAAAAATTGCGCCTTGTAATTAAGACTAGCTTGATGTTTGTCTCTCAACCGTCGTTTACGAATACGTAGCCTTTACAAGTTTTTCTGCTCTAAAGGTAGATAGTCGTGCATTTCTTTCGTCTCATCACGTCTTGCCATTCATGGTACTGACGATGAGCGTAACAATTTTCTTCAATATTTTTCACGATTTGTTTTCAACATGTGACAGAAATCAGAGAAAGTGGACAAATAAGTATTAATGAGACAAAATAGTGTTATATGTTTTAACCTTCAACCCTGAGGAAAGAGCTAAGAATATTGCAGACTGACCAGAGTTTATTGGTGACAATATTGTCGACAGACGAAATGATGGTTAAAGGTTGTGTTTTCAAGTTTATTGTTAATAAGTTCCGAAAAAAACTCGAGAATATATATATATATATATATATATATATATATATATATATATATATATCACATCCTGGATATCTGGATTTGAAGTAATTTTGTTGAGCAACGCAGTGTTAAAAGAACAATAACCTCGTTTAATGAAAACAGTGATATATGTATTGATCACTTACTATCAAATTTTTAGTTCAGAAACTAAATTAATAGAAATTATATTATATGAAAGGTAATTATATTGAATAGAACATACTTAATTATGAAATGTAATTACATTTACCCAAAATGGATTATCCTCTGTACAATATTGCAATGTACTCATGAATAAATGAATTCGAGTAACCATATTACTTGATTAGGAAGCATATTGTCAAGTGTTTCTTTACAAGTTCACTGTGCGGGGGTTTAGAAATCCTCCTTTTTTGTTCTTCTGAGAATTAGTGTCTTACCTGGGACTTCTTTCCGCGACTCATTGCGAGACTTCTCGAGACAAGCGTCGCCCCGTTGCCTCTCCACCCTCGCCTGCCGCCCGCCGCCCGCCACCCGCCGCCCGCCGTTTGCCGCCATCTCCGCCTCCACCGCCGCTTCTGCCTCCGCCGCCGCCACCGCCTCCGCTTCTGCCACCGCCTCCGCCTCCTCCACCGCCTCCACCACCGCCTCCGCCACCACCTCCGCCACCACCTCCGCCTGCGCCTCGGCCTCCGTCTCTGCCACCGCCTTCACCTCCGCTTCCGCCTCCGCCGCCGCCGCCGCCGTCGCCGCCGTTGTCGCCACCGCTCCACAGCCTGCAGCCATTGGGCGCCAGCCGCGGCCCCCGGCAATTACCGGCGGCGGCGAAGGCAGCGCTCGGTCTCTGGGCTGGCGGTGTCGGAGGGGGGGGGGCTGGCAGCAGGCACCCGGCGGTGGAGGCGGAGGTGGCGCGGCGCTCGGGACGGCTAGGCCCAGGTAATTAACTCTTATCTAAATACACCGGCGGGGCGCGCCGCTACCTGCCCGGGCAACTAATGCACCGCCGCCCGTGCCCTCGCCTTCCACACCGCCCCCGCCGTTGTCGCATGCGCCTCCACCACCTTCGTCGCCGTCGCCGTCACCTCAGCTGCCCCTGTCGCCCTCGCCTGTGTTACCCTCGCCGCCCCGCCCACCACGTCACCCCTTCTGCCGTCACCTCAGCTGCCCTTGTCGCCCTCGCCTCTGTCACCCTCGCCGCCCCGCCCACCTTGCTTCCCCCTCCCCTGTCGCTTCAGCCGCCCCTGTCCCCTGGCGTCGCCCCTGGTGCCCTCGCCTGTGTCACCTTCGCCGCTCCTGTCCCCCTCACCTCTCCCACACTTCCCCCAACCGTCACCTCCGCCGTCCCTTCGCCCTCGGAGCTATCGCCCACGCATCCATACCCTCTGTCGCCACCAACCCCTCGCTGTCTTCAACATCACCTCCACACCTATGTCACCTTCATCATTACTGCCGTCGCCTCCATCACCGTCGCCACTGCCGTCGCCCTCGCTTCCCTCACTGTTAGCGTCGCCTCCGTCATAGCTGTCATCCCGTCGCTATCTCCCTCGCGTGCATCAGCTTCGTCGCAGTCGTCACTGTCATCTCTCCCTCCGCGGTCGAACCTGGCGCTGGCGAACCTGGCTTTCCATCTTCTTCGCCACGCCCCTCCACCTCTCCACTTCCTCCGTCGTTATCTCCGCCGACACTTCGTCCTCGTAGCCATCGCCCACGCCTCCATCCGCCTTGTCGCCACCGCTCCCTCGCTGCCGTCTCCAACGTTACCTCCACTCCCCTGTCACTCTCGACGTTTTCAATCTCACCTGAATCATCTTCACTGCTGCGGTTACCCTCGTCTCTCTCACCGTCAACATCTCCTCTGCCGCAGCAGTCGTTTCCGCCACTATCGCCCTCGCGTATGTCAGATTCGTTGCAGCCGTCAAAGTCATCTCTCCCTTTGCGGTCAAGTCTCCTTCGACACTGTCGCCTTTGCGTCCATCACCTTCTCCACCCCCGTCACACCTTCCACCTCCTTCGCCATCACATCCGTTGGCCCTATCCTCGTCTTCTTCTGCCTCTATTCGCCACGCCGTTAACACCTTCGCCTGCATCGTCTACGCCTGCGTCACCTTCGTGGCTGTCGTCGCCTCCCCCCCCCTCGACGTCACCGCCGCCAGTGTCGTCCACGCCATTATCACCCCTTCTCTCTCTCTCTCTCTCTCTCTCTCTCTCTCTCTATCTATGTATCTATCTATTTATCTATCTATCTATCTATCTATCTATCTATCTATCTATCTATCTATCTATCTATCTATCTATCTATCTATCTATCTATCTATCTATCTTTCTATCTATCTTTATCATACTCTTTCTGTCTCCGTGGTCTGGCCTGCATCAGTTTCCACGCAGCCGTCATCCTCGTCTCCATCTCCACTCTCACTCCTGTTGCTGTCATCCCGACCATTGACGCCTTTGTCTCCATCATCTTTGCTGTCATTGTCGCTCTTGTCTCCCCACTTTCCCTACCTCCAGACAGCCGCGTCCTTCGTCTTCGGCGTTGTCATCAAGGACCAACTTCTCCCCCGCCATCTCTTCCACTCTTACCTTCCATTACGATCCCCATCATTAGTCTCCAGTCGCCTCTGGCTCTGCTGCCGCCATCTACCCTTCCACCGCAAACGTCCAGCCACGCCCACCGTCCTCGCAGTAGCCTTCACCGCCATTACCTCCGTCGTCGCTTTCGCCTCCGCTGCCTGCAGCCACTTCGGTCGCTCTCGTCACTACAGCGAACACCTCCTCTCGGTTAGATGCTTCCTCCGCTTCTTGCAATTGTACCTCCAACTGTACGGCCGACTGCACCATCATTTCAGTATTATCCGCCCCCACCTGCACTTTCGCATCGACACCATCACCGCCTCTGACCATGCGTGTGCCACCCCCGTCTCCCCACCATCTCTCTTTCCCAACACCATTGTCCTCTCCCCCCATTTTCCTCTCCCACCGCCATCTCCCTCTCCCACCACCATCTCCCTCTCCCACCCCCTCTCCCTCCCTACTCCCCTCTCCCTCACCTATCCCCCTCTCTCTCCCACCACCATCTGCCTCTCCCACCACCATCTGCCTCTCCCACCACCATCTCCCTCTCCCACCACCATCTCCCTCTCCCCCCACCATCTCCCTCTCCCACCACCATCTCCCTCTCCCACCACCATCTCCCTTTCCCCCCACCATCTCCCTCTCCCAACACCATCTCCCACTCTACCTCCATCTCTTCCTATACCTAAACCTCTACCTCTTTCTTCACCGCCACCTCTTTCTCCACATTTATCTCCTCCTCCACATCCAACCAATTCCCTGCGTCCCCACTTGCGATATCCCCTCCTCCTCCACCGTTTCCAGTCCCCTTCTCTTAGCACAGAAGTGCGCCCTTTCTCCGTCACCGCGACCGTCGGGGAGCGTCAGCTCCCTTCGCAGCAATTAGCGCCACCGCGTTGCCCCGCGGCCGTCTTTTCATTCTGTGGCACCTGCTTTACAGGTTTCGGTAGAAACGTTCGATTCAATTTTTATCCATTCTGAGTTTTCTGATTTTTCCACGCTTACCTTTAAAAAACATTGTTTTTACATTTTCCATTATTTCCTATTCTTCTGTTGCGTACTTTATTTCATTTACTAATTTCTCTATCTACATATCGTTTGTAACTTCCTTCGTTAATGATTTTTGCCGACGGTTTGCTTCGACGTGTCAAAATTAATGCCAGAATGAAACTCTTCTCTTTGATCGTTTTGCTAGACCTTTTGACCTGTAATATTTATAGCCTTCAATAATACTACAGCGCTCACTTCTTGGGTGCCTGTAAGATCTTTACGTTATCAGTAAGCATATCAATGTTTTGCGCGTATTCAAAAATTATTAACTGAACCAAGCTTTAGGCATAAGCACAAGAGAAAGAATCATACAGAACACTACTTTCCGGAATGCAAACAATCTAGGCAATCAATTTGGTAAAAACGCTTTCCAAATTTTAAATATCTATTGCCGCTCTTTTGTTACCTTCATGTTATCTTCGTTGTTCAAAAGAAATTTATTAATTGACCATAATATTTTGTGTTATTGTTTTCAGATTTTTCTGCCACAATTATTTTAAGTTCCTTTTTAACTGCTTTTTACTTTTCGTATACGTAGGTATATACGGAGTAATATACGTAGTATAGAGAAAGTTATGTAATGCTGCGCGAAAAAAACGGCGGATTTTCGGCACAAAAAATTCATTTCCGGGCCTTTACAACGAAATTGTAGATAAATCCAGTTGCTAAATTAAGAAAAAATCTTATAACTCGTATTGTAGCCAGAATCCTTATTTTGTGAGTCCTTGATGCCGAAAAAGCAATTGAAAACAAAACGTCCGTTCGTTTATCGTTTGTGAACAAACCTAGCGCCTAAACCACACATACGATCTTTTCCAAATTGAAGAAACCCTGTCCATCTGGCTCTATTTGAAGCTTTGAAATTTTGAAAATCATTCTTTAAAATTTGGGGGTACTTTACATGAAGCCCCCCCACCGGATATTTTCAAAATTTTCTCAAAACTGGGTCCAAGTTTTTTCTTTAAATTTATTGTAAGAATAGAGTTAAATACACTTATGAAGGTGGCATAAGTCCGATTTTCGCGGTTAACTGACTTTTCGAAATTTGCAAAAGTTTGAATTTTTCTTCCTAAAACTACAAAATTAAAGATAGAAATTCTTGCTATTTTCGAAAAGTCAGAGTTAACCGTGAAAATTGGACCTATGTCACCTTTATTAGTGTATTTTGCTTTAATCTTACAAGAAATGTAAAAAAAAATGGAGCCGTTTTTGAGAAAAGTTTTAATATGTCCAGGAGACTTCATGTAAACTACCCCCAAATTTTAAAGAATGTGTTTCAAAATCTCAAATCTTTACCTAGAGCCAGATCGACAAGAGGTTTTTCAATTTGGAAAAGATCGTACGTGTGGTTTAGGCGCCAGTTGTGTTCATGGACAGACTGACGGACGTTTTGCTTTCAATTGGTTGATTGATTGATTTTTTCGTGTTTCCGGGTGCGTCAACCGCTTTGGTCATTAGTCCCGTTAGAGTAGTGCATGTTTTTCTCGGGAGATGGCGGTGATCTTCCCCCGCTGGATGGCGAGATCCGGCGCCGACCTACCGTCGGCTAGTGGGGTTTCCCCCTAACCGGGACTCTCCCACCAGCGGGGCACCACCCCAGCCGGGACAAGCTTTAAGTTCCCGACCGGTCTCCCGGAATATGTGGTAGTGTAGTGCATGTTAGTGTAAGTATGTGTGTAAGGGGAGAGGAAAGGACAAGGAAAGGAAGGACAGATTGCACGCAGTCCGTGGCCCGTTTGATACGGTAATGCTCCGGCATTCGCCTGGTGTTGATTGGAGAAACTACGGAAAACTACCGATGAAAACAACCGGCCTCTAGAATTCTCCTCCAGACAGCGACTGAATTTCGACCTAGCTGAAAAGCTACCTCTCTCGGTACTGATTTCAATTGGTTTCTCGGCATCCAGGACCCACAAAAGAGGGAGTTTGGCTACACCACCTGTTGGAGGATTTTTTCGCTTAATTTAGCAACTGGTGTTATGCAGTTTTTCGTTGTCTGAACACGGAAATGAATTTTTTGGTGCCAAAAATCTGCCGTTTTTTTCGCACAGCATTACATAACTTTCTCTATACTGCGTATATTATTCCGTGAATACGTATGTATACGAGAAAGTAAAAATGTTTATTTTTTATATTAATGCTAAAAAAATATAATTAGGATTATACTTGTTCTTTTGTACGTATGTTCCTCTTTATTTCCTCACATTCGCATTTATCCTTTACCTAGTCTCCGACAATTCCTCGCCATTCCCACACCTGTTTCCGTATTTCTCTCAACCGTCTCTCCAAAACACATCTCTTCAAAACATTCATCTATCACCTGAAGACGTGAGTCCTATGGAATGTTAATTTTAAGAGACTTGGACACATTGTTTTCGAATTGTGCACGATTACATGTTGTGCTCGAGTAATCTGTTTTGTATATCACAAGCTGCAAACTTAAATATTTTTACTTCTAAATTTTTTAGATATATAACTAATAAGTAATTCCCCATCAAGAAATATAAAACTTATGGAGTTTTGTGTCGGAGGTTTCCGATAAATTATATAAACCTTCATCTATCTTTAAATTATCTATATATATAAAAGAAAGTCGTGTTAGTTACACTATTTATAACTCAAGAACGGCTGTACCAATTTGACTAAAAATTGGTGAGCAGGAAGCTTGGAGCCAGGAGACGGACATAGGATACTGTTTATCCCGTTCGACATCGTTCCTGTGTGAGAACGCACGTTTTTGCACGTTTTCGCGTGATTTCGCATGTTAGCGGTCATTGTTGCCTGTTGTAACCCATTGTTGTAATGGCGCACTGATAACAGAAGGCGATAATGATAGCCGCCTTTCGTTTGCCGTTATATCTATATAAAAGTCGTGTTAGTTACACTATTTATAACTCAAGAACGGCTGTACGGAACGGCTGTACCGGAAGCTTAGAGTCAGGAGACGGACATAGAATACTGTTTATCCCGTTCGACAGCGTTCCTGTGTGAGAACGCACGTTTTTGCACGTACGCAGTGCAACAAGGATAGTACAGTTTATCACAGTGAGTGCGACGCGAGAAAAAGATGGGACCGGCTGTTAAGGCGGAACAGAGTTCGCCGGGTCAGCTAGTATATATATAAAGGTGATGTTTTCAAAGCATTTTTGTTCATAGAGTCACAAAATCATGTCATAAAGATATACATAATGGTTTATCGAAAGTGTGAGTGTAATTGTGGGAAAAGAGAGCAAGAGCGAGTTCAAGAGGGAAATAAAGAGAGATAAGGAGAGAGAGGAGAGAGAGAGAGAGAGAGAGGGATTTATTTTGATATTTCACTTTCTTGAAATTCAAAAGGTGTGTTTGGAAATATGAAGGAGAAATGCACATAGCGGAGTCAATCCACCTCTCTCCGGGCAGCGGTGCTTAGCATCTCGCCTTGAGAGCAGTGTGTCGAGGTTTGGTCGGTGGGGGGGGGGAGGGGGGGGAGCGCTGCGCCAGGTGAATCGCCCCGGGCGAGCGTCACGTGCCTTCGTTAGCTTTATTATCCGGCCCCGTGAGGGTGGGGGGGGGGGCGCTTGCCGGGCCGGGAGGGCGGTTGGGGGAACTGGGCACGGGCTGCCGTGAGCACGTTGGGAAACGAGATTGGTTTCGCAGGGCGGGAGTAACGAAAAGAGCTAGGAGAGACGTGAACGGCAAAGAAGGGGATGGAAAACGAAGAGAAAAGAAGACGATGACTGAAGGAGGAAGTAACTGTAGAAAGGGGTAACTTCTGGAATGGATATACTGGAAAAGAATAACAGATGAAGTTATAGGTGTTGCACGGTTCGGGAGAATTTGGAGATTGACAGATCAATAATGAGTGAGTGTTTCCAGAAGGGGTTGAGTCGATAAAGGGGTGGAAAGATACGGAATGATGACTGAAAAGGAGAAGGACTAGAATCAAACATGAGCTAGCAGAAAGTGAGAACGAGTAGGGGCTGAGGGAGAAAGAAGGGTGGTCTTTTGATTTTTATTGGTTCATAGTGATTACGGGCGCGTCAACTGATTAAATTATTAATCCCGTAAGTGTAGTGCATGTTTTATCGCGTTATGGGGCGTAATCTTCCCCTGCTGGATCCCGCGAGATCCGGTGCCGACGTACCGTCGGCTAGAGGGCTTTTCTTCAACTAGTTATATCCCACCAGCAGGCCTCTGTACCAGCTGGGACAAGCTCTGACCTGACCGGTTTGTCGGCATGTGTGGTAGTGTAGTACATGTCGATGTATGTGTAATTAAGAAGAGAGTATAGGACAAGGAAGAGGGAGGAAATATCTCGTGCGGGCCGTGGCCCGTTTGTTAGAATGATACTCCGGCATTCGCCCGGTATTGATAGGAGAAACCACGGAAATCTACCGATCAGTGCAACTGGCCGTTAGAATTCTCCTCCAGAAAAGGGTAGGTGGGCTGGAATAAGGGTCGGGCTTGGCCACGTGCAGACCTGAGGCTGCTGCGGAGTGAGCGAGCGAAGGGACGTAGGACACCCGACGGTGTGTACGAACAGTGGTGCGGAGTAAATGAGGGGGAGTGGCCACCCGGTGAGACGTACTTGAAGGATATCTCGCTCCCTAATGAAGATGCCGCTGACGACGGCAGATGTGGAGCACCAATCTCGAGAGGCTCTCGAAATGGACCGACTGAAGAAAAGTGGAAGAAGATTGGGAAGATAACGAAGGAATGGGAGCAGGTGGAAGAATATCGGCGGCATATGGGAACCTCAGATTTCACAAGACTCTGAGTGTTTTAAGAAAACGAAACAGGTCGCAATAGGGAAAACTACGAAAAGATTATCATTAAATGAAGACACACAATTATGTGAACAATTAATTAAATGATCTAAAAAAAGAGTTGAAAAGCTTTCATCAAAGAAATGCACGTATGCATAGGAACTAAAATTAATGCAATGTTTTTGTAGAAATTTTCTAATATAAAAATTAAGCATGACCAGATGCCAGCAATTAAAAGAACTGAACGAGATGTACAGTAAGTAATTGTGTGAGAAAATGAGAATCGAAATAGCGCACGAATCATGTGCCTTCTGAAACGGTGTGTTCAGTACAAGAAGGTGATTACTTCCTGGAGAAGCTTGCTATAACAGTCTTCGAACAAGGTTTTGAGAGCTTCGAAGATATAGAAAATTTTCTGACGTATGATACTACATGCTGATTTCCCTGCCATAACAAATGATGAGAGCTTGTGCCTTTGTAATATAAATTTTACGTGTTCAGTAGATGTAAAAATGTGTATTTCATTTTGTCAAAATCTGTCGATCAAATATTCCATTTTTGTGTAATATTTTCAAACTAGTTCAATGTGGCATCGCCGACGCTGCAACTTCAGAAAACATATTTCGTATGATGAAAATTTCTAAAATTCATGGATAACTTTGTTCAAAAACCGTTCTTACAGGGGCTGGCAATGGATATTCCAAACCGGGAGCGGTACCCCAGTGCCCCTGATGTCACTGCAGCGCCTCTCACCGGGAGGTCCTAGGTTCGAGTTCTGACGGCGGCACGATTTTCGACACTAGCATTTTCGCTAGGTCGAATTCAGTCGCTGTCTGGAGGAGAATTCTAGCGGCCGGCCGCTATGATCGGTAGTTTTCCGTGGTTTGTCCGATCAACACCAGGTGAATGCCGGAGCAGTACCCTAACAAACGGGCCACGGACCGCACGCGACCCTTCCTTCCTCTTCCTTGTCCTATCCCCTCCCCTCAAACATACCCACACACACACACACTTACACTAATACGCATTACACTACCACATTTTCTGGGAGACCGGTTGGTAACATTGATCTTGTTCCGGCTGGGGCGGTGCCTCGCTGGTGGGAGAGTTCTGGTTAGGTGAAAGCCCTGCTAGCGGACGGTAGGTCGGCGCCGGATCTCGCCATTCAGTGGGGAAGATTACCGCCATCTCTCGAGGCAAAACATGCACTACACTTACGGGACTAATGACCTCAGATATTTATGCTCCCAGAAACACGAACAACCAACCAATCGACATACCAATATATCGAAGTAGCTGATAATGTAATAATGTAATACTCCCGTTCAAAAATTCTTTGTATGAAATGACTTTGCATGTTGCCTTCACACGGAATATGAACTGGTAATAGCGCATTTTCAAAATTGTAATCGCTGCACGAAATACGTGCAGGTATATATGATGTGCATACTTACAATTTAGTACAGCTACGTTTTGTACGCTTGTTCTGATAGTATGCATGAACATGAACATAAATTATCACCTGTAAACTATTCTCCAGCGTTGGTCTCCAATCCTAATATAAAATCATTCTCAATTATTTCACAAAATTTAAATTCGTTCACAAAATCTACAATTACATTCGATTTCTCCGCGTCTTTGCACGCTTCCCCCGGAAGTGCACGCCGATGATTTGAGAGAAATGGGAAGCCTTTATTCTAATACTGTGATTGCAGTTTGGACGTCCTTGACCACTGCTTTCAGGTACCTTTTCCTTTCACAGATATGAGTCACATTTCTTTCGAGAAAGTGAGTATTGTTATTATTTCTAGCGATGAGACATTCTAAAACGTTGCATGGGCCTCAGAGACCACCTGCGTGCACTCATGAAACGGTTTTCGTTCAGTACTTTACGAACTTACTTAACAAAATATTAGCGCTCAATCCGCAAAAACATTATTTGTTTGAAGAATTCACTAACAGTTTGTATTTATTATATTTTATTTATCTGCCAACTTTCCTTCGTTGCATGAATTACAATGATAATAATATTTCAGCCTATTTCACTTTTTGAGTTTTGTTAATTTGCATACAAACTACTAAATACAGTAATCAATTATTTAAAAATATATCTAATTATTGAAAATAATACCTCTTTTGTGGAGCATTCTTTGATCGAAATTATAAGGTTTAGTTGAATTAAGGGGAATGCAAGCAGAAGGGTCTCTTGAGACCAGGTGCGTGCACTGACGTTGCGAAAGAGGAGCGTGTGCTGTCGGGTTAAAAACGTAAATGTGAAAATTCGAATACGCATGTGCTTACGTTCTCAAATTTTACTCACTGCTCTGGTTTTCTTCACTCACTTTCTCTGGTATTCACATTGGCGATCTTCAAATTTAATATGTACCATGGAAATATTGTTGATACGTTTTTGAAAAATTATTATTAAACAAACCAAACTTCCCTTCTTATTTTTAAAGCGGCTTCAATCTAGACAGTTCTGCAGCGTGTTTCACATGTTCCAGAACTATGAGTGTTTTTATCCTCGTAGAAAAAACGTATGGTGTCGTGGAGCGACAATTTCATCTGTGTACTGGGGGATTAATAAACGCCACCTACTAGATCTATTTAGGTAGCGTTGGTTTGATTCTGCGTACATCCACTAAAGTTGCAAATCTAAAACACGCAAAAATTCGTTTTTGAAAATTTCTTAAACTCTTATCACGGGCCCCCGAAAACAAATTATCAGTTCCGCACTAGTAGGCCTAGACGCGTCGAATATGACTCGATTGGATCACGGAAAGTAGTCTAACCGAACTTATGGTATTTACAAAATATAACCTATAAAATCTAACATTTACTGTGGTAGTTCAGTCTAGGTCCAGGTGGTCTTTCGGTAACTTCAAAGCTGACGAAGAGGCCATAAACCAAGAGAGACGAGTGTATATCAATCTAACACACTCTTTCTACACTATTAGTTTCTAGGCATATATGTCACGTATTCTTCCCGACATTCGCATCCTCAGCTCCTGAAACTGAACAGTCTTAGAAACAACCACAGAAAATTACCCGCAGCGTGGCCTCTGCTATTAATTCTAGCACACCCATTCCCATTTACCCTATAATGTGCCCATTTATAGATTTCCTAATTTTTTTACTTAATACAGTGTTTAACTTATTTCTAGATTTCCTTATTTTTAGAAATGGATGACATTGCAAAACCCCTACTTAAAACGTTATCTTTCCACGGAACGTTTTGGATAGGCAACCCGCCGCGCTGGCGTGCTGTGCGGGCCGTCTTTAACAGCCAGGAGCTGCGCGAAGGAGCGGCGCGCAGCGGGCGGGGCGAGAAGGCACGTTAGCGGCGAGGGCGGATTACCGGCAGGTCCCGAGGCTATCGGAGATGAGGCCCTCCGCCCGCCTACCGCCCCGGCGACCGCTCGCCCGCGGGCACCCTTAAGCCGCCCGCCGTTGAAAGACCCGCGTGTCGGCGGTCGGAGAATCGTGCGAGCTGTCGAGAAGGCGGGGCGATGGGAGAGAAGGAGCCAGCGTGCGGTTGAGGTGGAAGTGGTGTGGCGAAACGCACTTGGGATGGAATGAAGGTGAGGGGTGGGAAAGTATGTTGGCGAGTGAGAGGAGTGCCTGGGGAGAGAAGAGCATACGGCAAGGATAGCATGTGAAGAGGGTATTGGCCGAAGAGAGGTGCAGGGAGACAATACAAAGGGAACATAGTAACTAGTGTGAGTGATCTCTGAGGACAGTACATGGAGTAGTGAGGAGAAGAACAGAAACAAGAATGAGGCGAGAAGGCAAAATGAGCGGGTAGAGAGAGCGTGTAGAAAGCGCGGATTGAGAGAACAGGTAGAGAGAGCGGGTGGAGAAAGTAAGTGGAGAGAGCGGGTGGAGAGATCAAACGCAGAGAAAGTGGGTGGAGAGAGAGAGGGTGGAGAGAGCTGGCGGAGAGAGCGGTCGGAGAGTACGGGCGGAGTGAGCGGGCGGAGAGAGCGGGCGGGGAGAGCGGGTGGAGAGAGCGGGCGGAGAGAGCGGGCGGAGAGAGCGGGCGGAGAGATCGGGCGGAGAGAGCGGGCGGAGAGAGCGGGCGGAGAGAGCGGGCGGAGAGAGCGGGCGGAGAGAGAGGGCTGAGAGAGCGAGCGGGTGGGGAGAGCGGTCCGAGAGAGCGACAGGGAAGGGCGCGCACTGAGCGAGCAGGGCGAGTGGGCGTGCGGCGGTGTGTGGAAGCCAGGAGGCAGCCGCTGAGAGAGCGAGCGGGTGGGGAGAGCGGTCCGAGAGAGCGACAGGGAAGGGCGCGCACTGAGCGAGCAGGGCGAGTGGGCGTGCGGCGGTGTGTGGAAGCCAGGAGGCAGCCGCTCCAAGGGAAGGGGAGTGAGGAAGACGGAATTGGCGGTCGAGCCGCGCGCGGCATGCGGAATCCGCCCCCGCGGCGCCTGTTCTGCAGATTTCGAGGCAGCTCCACGGTTCGAGAGTTGTTCTATCTCCTGTGAGGGACCGAGAAGAACGTTCATCTTTTACGTGCTGCTTCTCCGCGGGGAGGGTTTATGATTTTTGGGAATGATTGCTGGTGGAATGCGAAACTTCTCGAGTGCTTTTGTGCGAACTTGTCCAAAGTTTCTAGGTGATGTATAGTTTCTACATTTTTTTTCTTTCCCGTCATAGTAGGTTTCAACTGAAAATTGAATTCGTTCACGCAACCGTCGGCTTTCTCAAAAAATCTGGCAGTTCGATGGGTCAGATGCCTCCAGATTGTCACTAAAGTCAGTTGCATACAGTCCGTTGCTGTTGACAGTAGCTGGTTGCCATTTTTAAAGCAGATTGTGTACGTAGTGTTTTATTATGTTTTTCATTTCTTCTCTGAGTATTCGAGGTATACCAATAAACAAATCAGAATCACATGTCCTGCTGGTAATGTCTCGGCAGTTTAAGGTCAACACCGGCCTTAGTTGTGAAAAAAGTTGTAAAATGTAGCATAGTTTACTCAGATTACCAAAGTATAAAATTTAACATAATCCCACTTCGCAGAATTACGTCATCATATAGGCGAACATTGTGTTTGAAATTAAAGTTCTTGTGCTTGTGTTACAATACAAGACAATTTTCGTCAAGTTACAAGATATTTTGTGATAATTTCTACGCAGAGTGATTTCATTCTTTGTAAGAAGATTAATGTACAAGCTTTTTATTAGACAATAATCTGCTTGAATATCTCATTATCTTCGCAACACAGTAATTCAAGATAATTGATAGCACCTTTAAGCACATTTAAATTGCCTTTATTGTACGCAAAATTACCTTAAAATTACTTATACTTTGAAAAAATTGTACATATTACTTAAATATCTAGTAATTATGAAGAATAGATTTCATTCTGAAACTATTGATGCTTCAGAATGGCACATACTGTCGCGTACTAATAAGTCTACTATTATCTTTAGACTAGCTCATCGGAATTGCCTTACTCTCTTCCCAGATGCTTACTATAGGCGCAAAAAAATTTAAACAGTTCCTTAATTTTTCGGTTCTCTACGAGTAGAATTGAAATATGTCTTTATGAATTATACGAAAGAGTACAATACAGCAAACTCCTATATGCAAAATCTAATTTAAAAATTTGAAGAAATTCTTGAGAAACAGTTTGAGCGTTTCTGATAATGCGCAATTTTGCGCTCATTTTATTTTCACAGAAAACTTTTGAATTTTCGAGAAACGTCACAAGAAATTATTGGAATTACGTGCGCTCACAAATGCAATAATTTATAGAAAATGGCTACCTACGTAGCTAGGTCGGGATTCAGACGTTGCCTGGAGAAAAATTCTAGAGGCAGGCTGTTCTGATCGTCGTGGTTTTCCCAAACAACATCAGGTGAATACCGGAGAAGTATCTTAACGAACTTACCACCGACCGCGCGCGATATTTCCTTTCTCTTTCTTGTCTTATCCTCATTCCTTACACACACTTACATGCACTACACAACCACACATGTCGGGAGAACAGTAGGGAACTTCGAGCTTGTTCCCTTTTAGGGCGGTGCTATACTCATGGGATACTCTATGTTGGGGAAAACCCGATAAGTCTACGAGTAGGTAGGCGCCCGATCTTGCCATTCAGCAGAGAATGATAACTGTTACCTCTTCCGATAAAAACCGTGCATTATACTTACGGTTCTAATGACTTTGGTAGATGGTACGGCCGTAATCGCTAATCAATCAATCCAAAAAAGCCCGTATTGTAAAAATTAACGACGTGAGAGATATTTGAAAAAAATACATTAGTGTAGTTTTTTAAAATCAAAAGAATGGTGAGTATGGTGTGTAATTTAGTGTAGTTAGCAATATCTATACAAAAAGTTTAAAGAATACATATGAAATTTTTCTGAGAAAGTATCGTTTAAGCATTTCTGAAAATGCGCAGTTTTAAGTTCATTTTGACTGAACAGATTTGAATTTACAAACAATTTCAAAAGAAATCTTTTGAATCACTTGTACTCACAAATTCAACCACCCTTTGGTATTACGAATCTATAAAACATGGGTTCTGTTTGCACATCAGTGTTAGATGAAGTAATTTATTATAAATAAAGAAACAATAGTTGTTCAATTTTTCAATAACGAAGACCTCCATTACGACTTTTCTGTCAAAAAACGGCCGGTTTTGGCTGCAGAAATACGTAACTTTCTCTTTACAACGTATGTAGAACGCGAGAATGTAGAAATAATCGACTTTTTTTCATTAATATTTGTATTTAATGGTAAAACGTATTACATTTGTGTACTATAAAAATGCTATATAGTATCCTAACATAGCAATCTATTATATTATATTATATTGTTTTATATTATATTATATTCAGAATTAAAATACAACAAAAGTTTCCAGAATATATTCTGAAAATTCAGATCTTGTGTGAATAGTCCGAATTTTATACTCACTTCCAACGACGCTGCATATTAGCAAACACTTGTCATAAATTGCGACATATTTTGAACAAAAACGATAGAAACAATATATAAGAGAATGATTTTTAAGTTCTTAAAGAAATTAAACCTATAACAATCATTGGAGAGCTTCTTAGTCCCTAGTAATGCTAGGGTTAAGGTCAAATACAAATGAAATCTTAAATACTCATGTATAAGATTTAGGATTTCATTACGTGATTCCCTATCTCTATTTGGAATCACTAAGCTCTTTTTTAATTCTTCCAATCTAATGTCGTAGTAAAAAATTTTGCTAATGCTATAATATAAATAAAATATAAACGTACATAGATCTAATTAATATTTACTACCATCATAACTTCCTAGATTGATTATGCATGCATTGTATTCAATGACCTTCCTTCAATTTCCTAAATCAATTTGCCTCCTTCAATGTGCCTTCTCTCTATTGATGTATTTCTCCCATGAATTTCAAAGCATTGTCATTTAGTTCATTTCTGCCATGATTAAATTCCAAGAATGCAGTGAGTTTAGTTTGTATTGCTTTTTACTTTTAAATCATGATATCGCGTTCTCTGCTGTGTACGTTATTCAATAAAATTTCTACTGGCAATAATAATGGGCAATAAATGGCCAATGGGCAATAAATGGGCTATTCGAGTAGTTAGAGGAGTTTTTAACGAAGCTACAAGTGAACTTTGAAATAATGACAATTGTTGCGGCGATATACGAGAAGTCATATCGCGCGCCAATTCGGCAGCGCGGGACGCCGGCTACGGAAGGCAGCAGGGCCACGAACCGGCGCGAAGACCGCCCAATGAGAAGTGAGCGGCCGGCGAGCGGATCTGCAGGCCCGAGGCGAATCTGCGACGCTGAGCGCTTCTTAACGGGCTGCACCGGCCGGAGGGGCACTCAGTAGTGAAGTGCGATCCTGAAGTGAAGTAGTGACTGTGAATCTAGTGCGAACTCTGCAACGTTATTTGGTTTTCTCTCTCCGGCGATTTTTGGACGACAGTGCACGACTTTTGGGCATCTACTGGATTTTGGGACCCCACAGCTTTGTACTACGTACTACGCCTTTGGATACTTGTAATCTGGATCACGCTTGTAAAAAGTTGAACCAGTAAATTGTTATTGTTGACTTGTGTCTTTTCACGTACATAACAACAATGACATGTCTCTCCTTCATTCTCTTACTTTGTGTCGGACTACACCCAATGTGTGCCTTTCTACAAATCCAATGTGTAAAAAGCAACTCCTTCACACGTAACAGGAAGGCAAAAAGAGGCAAACATTTTTTAACACTAAAACCGTTTAGAACTTTAATGTTTTTTGGCTTTATTAGCTAAAATATCTTAAGGTAAGGAAAATTCGTGTATCGAAGTATTGAAGGGTTTTTAAAACTACATGCGTGTAAGAAAATCAGTGTCACAAACGGTGAAATATTTGAGTAGACAATTGTATCTAAAACACACGTACAAAATGCACAAGACATGCACTCATTGAAGTGTTAAAATAAATACTTGAAAACTTTATTGAAGAAAAAATCATCAACTATCCTCTTTACAAATTTTTGTGAGTCGATATTCAAATCTATTTTGGCACCTGGAGAACATCAGTAAGAAAGGAATGTTTCCGCAGGGAACACATATGACTACGTTTCTAAAATATTTGGTTCAAATTTTCAATGTTTACTATATTGCACTTATACAGCGACAGAAATGGGCAGACTTGGCTGTAAAGAGAACGCTGAGTTTCCACGAAGTGATTACACATAGCGACAGTTTCGAGATCTTTTATAAACGTCCATTATCTGTTGAAATATTGAACTATCACTTAAGGTTAAGAAAGGTTCTAATAGTAAAAGTTCTAAAAGATGAAGTAGAAAATCTTTTCCTAAACAAAGATGGAGGTATAAGACTGTGCTGTCGACAATCGAATAACCATCCTCCATTGGTATAAAATTTATTCCTTGTAACTGCACAATAAAAATGCAAGTTTGTTAAATAGCTGAATCGAACTTACTCGGGAATAAACTATTATCTCTCCTTCATAATTTTGAAACATTACTTCATAATTTCAAATATAATTATGCTATCTTTAATATTTCCCAAGAAAGGTATTGATAAAGTCATTAAATGCAAAAAAATTGTTTTTATTTTATACCTCTTTTCTGCGTTACCATGTTGGATCTTGATTTTATTAGCGATATGCGTTTGTGGCATTTTTACTCTCTGTTATCGCTCCCTCAGTGAACACTAGTTATTCCAAGAATGCTACAGGGAATTTTACACATACTAGAGATACTGACTTTATCACTCAACCTCCAGTGGCATATTTAATTTTGGAGGTCACAACGTGCATTAATACCTGTGTATAAGTACAAAAAATTGTATCAGAACCAAACAGAAAGAAGAGGAGACTTATCGGAAATGCTATTATATTGTATGTTAAATTTCGAGGTAAGTACCTACTGCAATGAGAATTCAAAATGAAATGCTGTAGGTAATTATTTTTTCCTCAACGCATTACTTATTTCCAGAGAGGCATGTTGTAGAATTATTTCATTCACAATATTGAAATAAATATAATAAGAAATAAATCAAGAAAACAAAAATGAACCAAATATTTTACAAATACAATATTAACTTTGTGTATTTATTAGCAGATAAAACGAAATCTTCGACATTATAAGAGCTGAGTTTCCTAATTCTTGGTTAATAGTAATACATACGAGGTTTGCTATTATGATGTGTAATATTTTTAAGTTTGGTTAACCTAATACAGAACATCATTTTTCTTACTTTTGATTAATGTTGTGAGAGACATTTAAACGTTCAATATGTTATTGTTAAGATTGTAATGTTTTTGACATTATTAATATCAAAACTAATTATATTTAAATACACGTTAGTTATGTGTAAGAAACATGGTACGATATTGATCAGTTCTGTCAATTTCAGTATAGCGTTATCTTTTTCAACAACATCATGCCATGTCTTAAACTTCGATAGTATTTTGTCTTGTGGTCCCCAGAGCTTCCTGCTTCAACTTCTCCTTCCACATGTTCCTTGGCGCTCCTCTTGTCTCCCCATAACCCGCTCTTCCCCGAGCACATTCGCTGCCCCGCAACATTTCTCATCGTCGGATCCGTATGCCGGGGTCCCGCGGGCGCCTACACGCCTCCTTATGCGCTGTTCCTCCCGCCGCGCCGGCAGGCCAACTTGTGAAATACACCCCAGCGGCGAGGGCGACGGCGGTGGGGGCTGTGGTGGCAACGGAGGCGGTGATAGTGATGGTGTTGGTGGCGGAGGCGGGGACGATGGCGAAGCCGGAGACGGTGCCCTAGGTGCTGACGGTGGCGAAGGCGGAGATGGGGGCGAAGGGGGAGTCAGACGTTGGCGGAGGCGTTGGCAGAGACGGAAGCGGGGACGGACGGAGGCGGCGCAGGCCGTGGAGGCGGTGGTGGCTGCTGCTGCTTAGTCGCGAAGTTGCGCGGGTGTCCCGCTGCTATCGATCGCAGGGTGGGTGCGCGACGATCTTCTGCGGCCGGGGCGAGGGAGGGGGCGGCGGCGGCGGGAGCTGATAACTTTGTGAGTTATGCGCGGGGCGGCGCGCTACTCGCCGAGGTCGCCGCGCTCCGATGCCCTCCATGTTTCGCGACCCGATGAGCCGCGCTTTTCCCGGTCCTTCCCGTTTCCCCCTCTTCCCCTCCCTCGCCTTCTCATCCTCCTCCGCTAGCGCCGCCCGCCCCACATGTCTGCAGATTTATCTCCGGGGAACCGCGCTTCGGTCGTGTGGGAGTCGCGACCGCCTCGAACCGTTAGATTTTGCGTTAGCGAAAATTTGTGTTGTCTCGGTTTCTTGGAGAGAATCGCCTGTTGTAGGCCTCCCTGCGGTCTATCTTTTTTCTGCTCCCAGCAGAAACAGCGCATATAAGGATTATGTGAACTGTAAAAACGGTAACTCTATTCTTGATTAATATGTATTTTTTGTTTACGCAAAAATGGTTCCCTCTATATTTATAGACAGTGACATTATTTTATGTAAGAAATTGGGAAAATCTCGTAAAATATATTCTTTATTATTATTATTATTATTATTATTATTATTATTATTATTATTATTATTATTATTATTATTATTATTATTATTATTATTATCACGTTTTGGGATCCTGCCCTACTTGCATAACTACATAATTAATAACAAGACAGTCATATCATAAAAGAAAATATTTTTTGGGTTTTTCAATGCGTTGTGATTTTTGTCGATTTCAAATTTCTTTGTTATTTGGTCATATTTGGCAACGCTTTAGTCATATGAGATCTGCTGATCACCTTGAATGATTTGACGTAAGGGAAGAAGTACGGAGTCTCGGTTTCTTATTGCATTACTTGTGATGAAGCCTTTTTTTCTGATAGTAGATCGATCGTCCGTTACGCCAGAAGAAGATTCCATCATAATGAGATTAAATGGCTGCTATTACGTTGGAATCCTACTGATGAGGCTTAATTGCATCAGTCGATGTTCCCGTGGTTGATTTAACGAGTTTTAACGTTAATTTCTTTTAGAAAATGAAGGAGAAGTCGTAGGCTGGATATTGCTAATTTGTAATGAAGTACGGGATCTTAGAGACGATATATTGTATTATTAACGTATAAATTAAAATTATATTTTCATTGCTTTACGGATATAATTTTAAAAGATATAGTTTTCCATGATCCTTTCGCTTCGGAGGTTAGGGAAAGTACTAAGTGATACGTATGATCACTTATTAATCACACACATTTCGATTTTTTGTTGTTGTTTTTCTTAATAATATAGATTTCACAGTCGTAACATAATCTCAATCGTGTTTCCTTGCACATATTCCGTTTCTGTTCTTACTGTGCTCTCGAAAATTAAAATATACTCAAGTGATGCAAATTACGGCGTAACTACTAACTCGTAAGCGATTTCTAATTATTTTTGTTAAATTTTCTAACAAGTACCATACTGCAAACAAAATAATTGAACGCGCTAACCACTACTCAGCAAAATTGTAAGTTGCGGTTCCTCCACAATTACTTCACTGTCCAGATTGCCTTCCGGTCGCCCAAGTCCTTCAGCTAGTGCTGTAATCCGCGGGCGCGCGCGCGCGCGTGTGTGTGTGTGTGAGGGCGCACTCTATCTAATTGTGCCGGCTGCGCGGCTCGGGCACCGTGCGCGCCACTCGCGAGTGGGCGGGGCGCCGATGCCCTCCTCCGGTCAAAGTTTCCAGTCTTCCGAAGCGGCCGCGGCGCCACCCCCATTAGCGCCCTCTAACCGCGCTCTCGCGGCGCCCTCCGGCGGCGCTGCGCCTTGGCCCAAGGGCGCGTCAAGTGGCCGAAGGGCGAGGGCCCTGCCGGGTTAATGAGCGCGCCGCGCCGCGCCGTCCGCCCGAGAGCCCTGCGCCGGCGGACGCTGCCCTCAGGAGGCCATGAGGCTAGGAGGAAGGACGCGTCGATGACCCACCGATGCCTGTTCAATTTTCCGAATTTGTTGGAAGGAGTGGGTTGAGAATTGTTGAAAATTGGAGAGGGGGAGGAAAGGGGGAAACTTCGAAAAAATCGATATCGAGTGTCTCCATCGTAACTCTACTTCGACAATTGGCATTACAAGCAGTTTCGTGATTTGGCTAACTTAATTTCATTTTGTTGTCGTTAATGTATCAGCAAGGTTTCTTATATCACCAATCCATGCACAAAAGTGAACTGAAAATCGGTTAAATTTTTATACTTTTAATGATTAAAACGTCTTGCTGGGATAGTTCAACAATAAAATAACTTCACAAAAATGATTTAAAGCCGAAAAATTAAATACTGACAATTTTCAAATATTTTTGTATGATGAAAAACGAATTGTTTTCGGTTGAATCTCACCGATTCCTCTTCCTCTGTCAGGAGTCATGAGATCAGGAGGAAAGCGCCATTGACCCCTGAAATCTCAAAGTTTGCTGGAAGACGTGGGCTGAATGCTCACGAAAATTATTTTGAAATTTGAATCTTCGACATAAGCAATGCTTCTTTAGCGTAACAAGATGATGTTGAGGGTGCTACTGGCATTCTCAGAGTTTGTAAATTTATTTGATATTCCAAATCAAGTAGCATATTAGTTATGAAATGCTATAAAACAATTGAAAATATAATTGACACCGGTCCAGATTACGACAGTGCCTTATTTTGAATCTTCGAGTATAAAGTGATGGGTGTTATCTGTTATAATTTAGATGTGTTAAGAATAGAGCTGATGGAATTAGAGAAAAGGAAGATATAAAAAAGTTTCCCAGTGACAATTTTAATAAAAATCCAACACTTTTTTGAAATCTTGAAGCATCGCAATCTAACCACGATTCAGTGTTGCCTCCTTAAAAAGTACAGCATTTAATTTGAAAGCTCTTTCTCCTGACATTCAAAAAACAGCACCGGCACAATTTGAAGCAAACGCGGTGAATCCATTGTATTTACGGCAGCTATGTTGAAAGGTTTATTGGCACCGAAATCTATCTTTGAATTACGGCAGAATCACTACGTTAGGCAGGCAGGCAATTGTTGCGGTGCTGAAGCTGATGAAACAAGCAACGAACTCTACTAGAGTGGTTAGAAAATGAAGGTTAAATCTCCTTTCGCTCCAGAAAATCACGTTTCTGTTCTTTGCTTCACTCTAACCTTAGCTGACTCTTCCAATTCTCCCAAGGCAATTTCTTGTATTTTCGGCGAGTAAGATAGTAATTTTGTAACTGAAAAGGAGTTTCTATTCTTTCGTTTCAATATGTTCGATTACAGCACCGTATAATGGTTGTCCAAGACACAACGAATTAGAGACTTCTTGAAGCGACCTCATATTTTAAGCAATACATGATTGCTTAAAATATTTTAAACTATACATGATTACTTATATATATTAAGCAAGACTTATTGACTCTCTATTCTCCAACTAAAAAAGTATCACTTTGACCCTGACGCATCCTATAGCCAGAGGCCTCTACTATAGATGTTAAATAGTTTGATTGTGGATGTGACGAATGATAACGGGCATACATTAATGACACACGAGTAAATAGAGGTGGGAGGGCCCTGAGGAAACGGGCCACGATCTCGCTTTGTCCGTCTGAATCGCTCGTGGAACGAGCGGGCTTTGAAGCTTGCTGCACACCGGTATAGATCCAACGTGGCGGCCGCTGTCGCCCCTGGCCAATGGACGGGGAGGCTATGGGGACAGCCGCGAAGCCACGTTGCCACCGTGGCAAGTCGACGTACCCTGCTCCCCACCAACTTCTTCCAGCGGAGCGAGGAGAAACGGTGCGATGAGAATCGAGGGAGAATGGAGAGGGATGCGTGGTAGGATGATAATTTTTGTTGTTTTAAACTGAAGTCATATCTTGAAGATCGATTCTATGATAATCAGATGCAAAACGTCTTTAAAGACCTTCAATGAATTAATTCTTCAAATTCTATTTCACGAGGAGGAAACATTCTCTGCAATTATGAAAAATAATTTTTATTCAAAGAAACATATTTATTAGTATAAATAACATAAACTTTCATCAATCTGACGAACCCCAACTAATGAAAAGCTGCCGTTTCCTCTCAAGAATGGGCCCTCAGCAATAGTTCCCTCATCGTGACAGTAAACGAGTGGAGGCGCGAGTGACGGACAGCACACGCACTTGCCAGAGGCCAGATATTACGGAATTCCTGTGCATAGAAGCATAATTACACGTAATGTAACAATTCTTTTAGAAAAATAGAAAAGTATCTTTATATAGAGAGTGATATGGTAAAGAAATTGAAACCACACGTCAGAAGGATACAATTCTCGCACGCGCCAGTTCCAGAAATTGCCGATTGTGTCAATAATCGGATGTTGTTTTGATCCAGGGGTTTTCATTGTTTTATCGCTGTCTTCCCTGATACATCCACCGTGTAAACCGCTTGTGATCGCCCCATCAACGTGCTAGTGGCTGTCACTCGCAGAAACTGCATCATAGACCTCGCTCGTTCCGTCGACCATCAAGCTCGCGGCGTCAAAGCGCCCGGGTCAAAGCATTGGCTTCCAATACCTGCCAAGCACAAACACAATGATTTTTCAAGCTACTGAGA
Organism: Teleogryllus occipitalis; assembly: GCA_011170035.1. Lineage (NCBI taxonomy): Eukaryota > Metazoa > Arthropoda > Insecta > Orthoptera > Gryllidae > Teleogryllus > Teleogryllus occipitalis. The sequence goes on from BLKR01000028.1 coordinate 715,680, forward strand.
CTACAACAGCAAGTACGTTCTGACATTAATTCTAACTTTTGCAATTTTCAAAAACACAGAGTTGAACGAAAATGAAATTTGAGCCATATTTTAAAGATTTTTTGCTTTATCCTCTTTGGGTGCATATTTAAAAAATTGTGCATTATTTAACTTAATGATGTAACGTGTGAACATATTGTATTTACGATAAATCTCTATCTTCAATATTCTACATTTGCAATATGATTTTTTTCCCAACTTTCCAAAATGCAAAATGCGCTGAAAATGGGACCAGCTCCAATTTTTTTTACCGTCCTCTGATACAAATGAGAAGAAAATTTGAAGAAAAAATTCCGAATATAATTTTTGTAAAAAATCTTCCGAACGGTTTACTTGCTAGCGTTGGCTACTGCTAGACCGGATGGACGGATGGGCGGACGGATAGACGGACGGATGGACGGACGGATGGATGGACGGACGGATGGACGGACGGATGGACGGACGGATGGACGGACGGATGGACGGATGGATGGACGGACGGATGGACGGAGTGACGGATGGACGGAGTGACGGATGGACGGAGTGACGGATGGACGGACGGATGGACGGACGGATGGACGGACGGATGGACGGACGGATGGACGGACGGATGGACGGACGGATGGACGGACGGATGGGAGGACGGATGGACGGACGGATGGGACGGACGGATACGGACGACGGACGGACGGACGGATGGACGGACGGATGGGACGACGAATGGACGGGACGGATGGACGGATTTGATGGACGGACGGATGGACGGACGGACGGACGGATGGACGGACGGCCGTGGACGCGACGATGACGGGAGGATGGATGGACGGACTAGATGGGACGGACGGATGGACGATTGAGATGACGGAGGATGGACGGACGATGGACGGGCAGACGGATGGGACGGGATTTGATGGACGGACGGATGGACGGATGGACGGACGGACGGACGGACGGACGGATGGACGGACGGATGGAGGATGGACAGGATGGTTTCTGATGGACAGATGGATTTGGATGGACGGATGGACGGATGGACGGATGGACGGATGGACGGATGGACGGATGGACGGATGGACGGATGGACGGATGGACGGATGGACGGATGGACGGATGGACGGATGGACGGATGGACGGATGGACGGATGGACAGATGGACGGATGGACAGATGGACGGATGGACAGATGGACGGATGGACAGATGGACAGATGGACGGATGGACAGATGGACGGATGGACAGATGGACGGATGGACAGATGGACGGATGGACAGATGGACGGATGGACAGATGGACGGATGGACAGATAGACGGATGGACGAATGGATGGATGGATGGATGGATGGATGGAGGGATGGACGAACGAACGAACGAACGAACGAACGAACGAACGAACGAACGAACGGACGAACGAACGAACGAACGAACGAACGGACGGACGAACGGACGGACGGACGGACGGACGGACGGACGGACGGACGGACGGACGGACGGACGGACGGACGGACGGACGGACGGACGGACGGACGGACGGGATTGTTGAAGCATATTGGTTCTTTTGCTCACCTACGTTTCAAAGCATCTCTCTCTCTCCCTCTCTCTCTTCCTCTCTCTCCGTCTCTCTCCCTCTCCCTCTCTCTCCCTCTCTCTCCCACTCTCCCTCTCTCTCTTGCTCTCTGTCCCTCTCCCACTCTCTCCCTCTCTTTCTTTTTCTCTCTCTCGCTCTTTCTCATCAAATCAACTGACTACTATTTCTTTATTCTCTTCTTTTCTATACTACTAGGCATAATTTTTAATTTGAAATGGAAAATTGAACGGAGCCAACGTCCGCGCACAACATGAATACACATAACTATTCAATCTGATATTCACGTACAGAAGCAAATGCAATTTAATAGATAATTGTTCGAGTATATTTAATATTTTGCACGCCTACGTTTCGGAACGTTTATTGCGCTCTCCTATCAACTACACCGGTAACTATTTCTGTACTCTCTCCGTTTCTACCTTACGTGGTATAACTCTGGATACTGTTCTTATCGTTCTCTCGTTTCGTCTTTCCTCGTGCTGGCTCCGGAATTTGCGAGGGGCAGACGCCGTGTTGCCCGAGTAGACGGACCGCTCGCACGTTCACCAGTGCACATAGAGGCCTCTGGGCGGCGCCTGGCGTGATTGATAGAGTTTTAACGAGGTGGTCATGGCGCCGTGCACGGCTCCCGCTCTGCCGGACAACGCGGCAGTCTGCCCGCTGCTTTCACCAAGTTCCCTCATTTGCCCTCACTACGGGACTAGTTGGCCGGACCCAACAACGGAAGCCGTGCCTGATCACCAAAGAGAGCTTTGTGAAAATGCCGTCCGGGTTATGGGAACAAGAGGGCAAGGGAAGCCGACCTTATTTCGAGTTGGGAAGTGTAATGTTAATTAAAGTATATTAACCACCTTAACTGGACAGTTGTTGATGATATATTTCGATAGATCCATACCGGAAGTAAATTTGCCACAGTGTAGTGCCGGAACAAACCGCTGGATAAAATTCTCAACAATTGCATCAGAAATTCGAATATTTATTATTCAAAATGTGAAATGTTATGAATGTTATGTTTCCGTGAATTTTTGGGTAAACAATGTAACATCGGTTTTCGTGGTTAATCAGTTTCGAAGAGGGTGTCGAAACATAGTGTATGAAAAATGAATAAATATTTTTCTCATATCAAATAAAGTAAATAAAATTAATCCGAAACAGATACCTAAACATATTAGCAATATACAGTTTACGTTACAAATTTCGGCATGCTTTGCAGCTTCTTAATGAAGGAGAACTTTTGTTTTGCCCCAAATGCCTTATATAGCAGCTGCACTCAATAAACAAGCACAAAAGTTATAGAATATTACAAAACATTAGCGAGGAAAGAGGACGATGCTCACTCAACTAGAAACAATGGTATGCTGCACGAACGCACGCGAAGCTTTGTGTGGGAGCTCGATTCTGGGAAATGACGGATTGAGTCATGTGGGCAGGTAGACGAGTTTTATTTGGCCGTTTTCCACAGTGCAAAATTGGAGCGCATGTATGAGAACTGGGATACAATTTCGTATCAAAAAGGTTTGAAAACAAACCGTACAATCTGTATGGAATGCAAAAACCCATGTTTGACAGTGCAAATAGAAATCGGGTATCATGTGGGTGACCGTCCGTCACACTCTGTAAGACCTCTTCCGGTTCATCATTCGGAGCAAGTGTAGTGGCATTCAACGCATCTGAATCTGCTGTATGAATCAGAATTTGGTCGATGCCTTTTCAAAATATTTTTGGAGAATAAAAAAAACTGTTTTGCGAGGGGAGGTGAACCTCTAAAATGCTTTCTTGGTTGTTACTTCTTACTAAAGTATTTATTAAAAGTACTACCTTGTGAGGTAATCAATATGCAACTCGATTTCTTGTGAAAAATACAATCAATTCATACTATCCCTTCTATGTTTCAAGAAAAAATATAAAACAAACATTATTTTAAAGATGTATAACAATATTTTCATTAATACTTGCCCAAAAACAGACCGGAGAAGCAGCTGTGTTAAGTTTAACGGTGTAATTTTATGTAACTATACTTTTATGAATACTATAAATTTTCGAAACATTATCATAAAAATAGACGCTGGATGTGTCATATTGAGCAAATTATTGAAGTTGTTAGCCTCGGTGTCGCGGTCGAAGACTGTATTTGAAGGCTCCTTCCTGGAGTCTCGAGAGAGGAATGGGTACTTTCACCATATGATTGAGCTATTATCCCATCGGCCCTCGTTCATCCGTCTTCATCATTCATCCTTCATAATTTCTACCATCTTTCATTTAGTGAATGGGAATCGCAAACTCCCAATATGATCATGTGCCAAAGAAAACAAAAAGAAGGTGTACGTTTTTTCCCCTCATCTACACTCAAAAATTAAAATGGCACTCACCACTTATAGAAAAAATTAAAATATTCAACACTTCGCATTTAGGGATACGGGAATTATTACTATGGAATAATAAATGCGTATATTGTAAACTTAAGGATTCAAATCTTCCTATAATTCTCTGAAATTTGAACAGAAACGTGAATAATGAGGTTGTTATATCTTGTATCTTCTGTAGGATTCCAGGGACTTGATTTATCAGGAATCGTAAAGTTCTCTTTCTCCTTTAATAATAATTCTCATTTAATAATTCTTTTTCGTTGAAGTTCCTATTTTATAATTGATTGTGATGATAACAGAAAATATTTGGGGCAGATTAAAATCATTTCCAAGAATATTGATGTAACAGAATAACACACTCAAACTCTTTAATAAATTGTACTAATAACTCGGTTGAGACTCCTAACCCGTGACCATTATGAAAATCTGGGAAATATTATTCCCTTCTCCCTTTTTATTTCTTCGCGAGGAGTAGATCCGTCTTGTTGCCCGGAGTTTCTCGGAGAGCGCTTTGCTGCGGATCTCTTCTTTCCTCTCCGCAGACACGATCATCCCCATGTTTCCAGAAGCGATACCATCTCTTACGAGCGCCATTAGTCTTTCTTACGCGTAATGGGACACCTGAGATCGATGTGTTCCTAAAGACACCGCCACCGCCGCCGCTCCCGCCGCCGCCGGTAGCCACCTCCTCTTTTGCACACCATCGTCTCGTTTGTTTAGTAACGCTGCGTACACTAACACCTGCATGAGAAACTTTTAACCGCAGCACAGCGGGAAAATGCAAACAAAACTGTTAAGTAAATACGTATTATTTTAAGTTTAAAAAACGTTTACTATTTACTCTCCCTTAACTAATTATAAAGTTAAATTATAAATATATTTTATGGTGATAGATTGTACACAGTTTATTACGTAGTAACTGAGGTTGAATATATATTTTGCAATTTTATATAATATTTATTGAAAAACTGGTATCTTTCTAAATTATTTGTTTTAAATGATATTAGCACTTCATATATGATGAAGTATCTCTCGATATTCTCACGTTTTTAGCGCCAGTGATATCCTAGTAGTAGATTTTTAGGATGGTATTTCTTTATACCTATTTTCATACAATCATCTATCGATATTTCTTAAGAATGAGTTTCTCAGTCTAAAAACGACGATATTTTGCTTCTTTATGCATTGAAAACTGCACATCTTATGTATCGTATATACAATCGTAAAACAACTTTCATTATTTGGGACTGATAGTTGATATTTTTTTCAAATAAACTTAATTCACGTTGAAAGTTGCTTTGTGAAAATTATTTTTCATGCACTACATTTATATATTTTATTTCGCTATTCCTTTCACGACATTTTCTTGCATATTTCTTTCTTCGTAGCTCCATTACGGAGTAAAGACTTTATATGTCACATAATTCGTAGAGGTAACCGTTATAATACTATCAGAAGTAGAAATCTCAGCTAGTTCTTCCGAAGAAATGAAATCTCGCTCCCCGTTTCTCCCCCTGCGCCGCTCGCCTCCTCTTCCGAGCGTCCACCGAGCGGGCCATCTGGCTCGGCCGGGCTGAGCGATGGGGGCGCTGTCTCGCGGCAAATCGACGCAAGCCATCGCGTCGCCGCCGCCATTGTCAGCGCCACAGAAGCGACCGGCCGCCCCGCGTTTTAAAATACATTCCGTGTAAGGCCCAGGGCTATATTTCTTTTATTGAAATCCAATATATTTCGCGGCGCGGCGGGGGGCGGAGGGCGGAGGGCGGAGCGAAGGAGCCGGCGCGCCGCTGAGGTATTGGTCGCGCCAGGGCTTTATGGCTGCAGCCGCGCGAGCGACGCGGAGATGTCGGCGGTCGTGTGCATGTGGGGGGCTGAGAATTGGAAGTGGGATGGTATCTGGAGGGGAGTAATGGAGTCAGTGTCAGCAGATAGCGCCAGTTGAATGACTTGTGCCTTGGGAGACGGTTGTAAAATTGGAAGAGGTATCGGAAGGAGGTGAGGTAAGGAGGGGGGTTAGGTAGAGGGGTGAGAAGGTGGGGAGAGAAGGCGAAGTAACAAGGTGGGGTGAGAAGACGAAAGGCAAAGGTGTGTTGAGAAGGTAGGGTGGGGCGGCGAGATGAGGAGGTGAGGTGCGAAGGTGAGAAGACGGGACAAAGAGGTGAGGGGAAGAGGAAGGAGGGGGAAGGCTTAACGGCGGGACGGGTGAAGAGTGGAGGAAGTGGATTCAATCTCAAAAGATATCGATAGTTAAAAATATTCGGTAGATAGCAATACTGTTAATGATGAAGGCACTAATGACTTATGTAGCACCTAACACGACAGACGAACATGTTGAACCACGAAACTTAATATTTGCGGTTTAATAATTGTAATTTGAGTCACACATGATTTGCCGATAGAGGAGATAAAATATATTATCATATCAACTGTTACAGAGAGGAAGACGTCATATTGATAAGAGAAGAAGCCGATTAATGTGATTGCGATATAGGCTGTGCATATACAGAATGGAAAAGGGATACTAGATCGAAATATTTATAGGAAGCACAGATAGGTAGGAATTACAGATTGTAGACTCACCGCGTAGGTAAGCGCAAGAGGGGGTGAAGGAATATTCTTTACGGCCCGACTGTCTGAGGCAACGGGCGTCAGAAATGTGAGATGGCGCGGCACCGCGCCGTCAAGAATGCAGATGGCGCCGTTTTATATGGGATCGTGGCCCTCCTCCTGCCGCTCGCCCTCTCTCTCCCCACCCAGGTCCTCTGGCCCTCTGGGTGCAAGTTCCAGAAGACTCGATCGACCCTCGAGAGACTCAGGAGCTAGCGATGCTTTAAAACCTCCACCAGCTCTGACCTTAAAGGTAATACCTATAGGCAATACCTTCCTGATTCGTGTGCTATTTGAAAGCGAAAAATATGAATTAGAAATGTTCGTTCCGGCCAAAAGACGAAAGTGCGAGCCGTGAGGTTATATATGAAATATTTTCAGAGTTTCTTTGTGCTCTATAATTCCGTTGCGTATCGTGATGACCGATTAGTTTTTACATATTTAACCGCTAACATTGATGTTTCAGAACATCGTCTAAATAAGGTGATTCTGTTTCGAATTTAGTCGCCATATTTATTAGTTAGTAATAATATTTCTTTAACAAGGACGGAATCTATCCTAGTACTTTGCCAGAGCATGGAGTCTGTATTGTTATCACTGCTAAAAGCAATTGATCGACTTTTGTAAATTATGTATTTTATATTAATCAACTTCTACTGTTGTCAATACTCTGTAGCAACTATTTCAACTCGTATCTTTTTCGTGTATGAACCTCCTTTTCTAACATAACTACTCTGGAAAATTAGTGAAGTGCGTGAACTCTTTCAATATATATTTCAGATTTCAGAATTTATTCTTCAAGGATTACAGTAGACTTTGAACACAATGAACTCGGATGTAGTAAACTTTCAGTTCCAGTAAACTGAAGACACTGGTTTCGACACAAACACATAAATATAATACACCCAACAAAATTCGGTTATTTTGAACTTTCAACATTGGATACAGTGAACAAACTAAATGCAAATTTCAGGAAAAAATCTTTACCCTTAATAGCGCGTATTCATGTAACACTAAGAGTGTGATATAGGTGTTTGTGAGTTCTTTTTGTATTATTTATACTAAATAAATGGGATTGAGGAAACTTTGATAATAAGGGGCTGAAGGTTTTCAGAGGTTGTTCTGTCCATACTGGAGACCTGCTGCTTTTGATAACTAGCGAAATCAAAGATAGGGCATGAAACTGACAAAAACGTCCAAACAAAAGAAAGCAAGTGTAAGACGAATTCGGTAAAAAAAAAGTGTTTCCGTATTGAAGATAATTTATATTGTTACGTAAGTTATTGATTGATTTTTTTCGTGTTTCCGGGCGGGACAACTGCTTTGGTCATTAGTCGGAGTGCAGTGCATGTCTTTTTCTCGGGAGATGGCAGTGATCTTCCCCCGCTGGATAGCGATATCCAGCACCGACCTACCGTCGGGGTGTTTGGTTTCCTCCCTAACCAGGACTCTCCCACCAGCGGGGCACCGCCCCAGCCGGGACAAGCTCTAACCTCCCGACCGGTCTCCGTAATATGTGGTAGTGTAGTTTATGTTAGTGTAAGTGTGTGTGTAAAGGGAAAGGATAGGACAAGGAAGAGGAAGGAGAGATCGCGCGCGATCCGTGGCCCGTTTGGTAGGGTACTGCTCCGGCATTCGCCGGGTGTTATCGGAGAAACTACGGAAAACTACCGATCAGAGCAGCCGGCCGCTAGAATTCTCCTGCACACAGCGACTGAATCCGACGTGTCTCTGTCGAAAATCCCGCTGCCGTCAGGACTCGAACCTACGACCTCCTAGTCAGAGGTGCTGCAGTGACATCAGTTGATGAACTGAGCTACCGCTCCCGCTCCCGGTTACGTTATTGAGAGTATATGGACAATGTGAGTGTGAAGAAAGGACATAAAAATCTTTAAATACTTATTTCCGGATGATTGGATATTGTACAGTACGTTTGATACAATAAACCCAATAATAGTTGAAAAACATGTTTTATTTGTTTTTGAAAAACTTGTATTTTGCCGTTATGGCAAATAGCAAACCTCTAATAAAGTGACGCAAAAACATTCAATTCCCAAAGGTTCATTATAACTTGGGAGTCAACTGCATTCCACATATAATGTTGAGATTGTCCTTGCAGTAAATGTATGCATTTGACCTACTATCCCTTTCACTCGTGCAGTTTCCACAAAAAAGGGAGTGTTCCATCGTTCTCAGCTGCACACTAGGGCCACGACTTGGGATAGAGTTGGCGAGTCGGGCGTTACGACCCCGCGCGGGCGGTGTCCTCTAGTAAACCCGACACCTGCGGCCCACGAGCTATGTCCTCTCCGCGCATAAGCCGCCTCTATAACCCTGTTTCTTCTTTAGCGCGGCGATGATGGAGTTTCCGCAGCACCTCGTGAAGGGGCCGATTGAAGGGACCGGCGAAGAGAAAGGTTATCTGGGGCTCGCCGGTCACGGCCGTATCGGCCCGGGCGGGCGGGCGGCGCTAGCGCGCGCCGGCCGAACGGGCTTGGGCGATGGGCGGGTAACGCTGGCGCTCCGACAATCGCCCGTCGCTGTGGAGGTCGCCCCGCGCGCGGTGCCGTCTTAGAAGCGTTGTTTTTTTACGAGCGTCGTAAAACCGTGATGGATAAAGTAGTCCAAAAATGGTAATCACTGGCGCTGTGCTGCGATGACGTCGCGCCGGCCGGGCGTTTACGGGCTCCTCTTGAGTGAAAACCCACTTTGCGGGGCCGATGTTTCTCGAGAGCGACGTCACGGAGGGGGAGGGGAGGGGAAAGGGGTGCGGCGGCGCGTGCCGTGGCTTCGCCGCTTCTCCCCTCCCCTCCCCTCCCGCCCCGCCGCGCCGCGCTGTGAATTAGCGCCGAGGAGTCGAGGTGCGGGGGGCCGCGGCGGGGTGCAGGGTGCCGCGGCCGCCGCCGGCACTCAGGCCGTGTTTTGCCCGCGTCGCCGCCGCTGGCCGCCGATACAAAAGAAGGTAATAAAACACCTAACCCGCGGCAGATGGCTTTAAGTTGCCGCAACAAAGGGCTTTGTTAGGGCGTGATTGATTCCGTGCCCGGGGCCACAATGGACCGCTGCCGTCGACGCGCCGGCGCAGCTCCGACCCCGCCACCCCCTCGCCGTACCCCGCTCCACCCCCCTCCCTCAGAAGCTCCGCGCAGGCCAACGCCGCCCGGCTCAACTCTTAGCCGCCGCTCGCCGCCATCAGCATGGCCGCCCGCGTCATCATCTGGCCCGCGCGTCCACCACGCGCTTCGTCCCGCACTTTTGCAATCTGCCTTGTACCCCGATTGCGAAAACCTTTCAGTTCCCTTACATCCAACTCTTTCCTCTATTCCTGTAATTCCATTTCAGCGCTCTCCCCATGTCTCTCTAGTTCACAGACTTTCTTTTTCTTCATCGCTTCCTTTCACGGACTTATTTATGTTCACGTATTTAGTATTGTTCTTTCTGTTTACCCTTGCTCATTTCTATCTCCTCCCTCCCGTTTTACTTTACTCATCCTTCTTTTCACTCTCGTTTTCCACTGGCTCTGGGTGACGTCCCGCCGCCCGCAGTGTAATCTCTTTCACTCTGAGCCGCGGCCACCGCTGCCACTGGGCCCTCCATCACTGCAGCTCCCGCCGCCGCGGGCGTCCGTATGACAATGGCGGACGACTGCGGCGGATTTGACGTCTTCCTTCCTTCCGCCCCTCCCCACCCTCTCTGTCCGTCGAGCAGTTCGTTCGCCAACGCCCGCCCCAACGCCTACCCGCCTCGCCCGCTCCGCCGCGCCCCACCCTACCCCACCGCGCCCCGCCCAACTACGCAGACCCACCAGTGCCCGCCTCGCTTGCCACGCCGTGACTCCTCGTCCACCCATCCCGGCCCGGCCGCCGTACCACCCGCCACACCCCCTTCAATCCCGTGCAGCAACGTCTCTACTCCTCTCGCGCCCTGCCCCGCTCCGCCAGTTCTGTCCGCCCATCCCACTCCGTCCCTCCTCTCCCTCCCCCTCCGACTCGCCCACCCGTCCCGTCTCGACCCTTCCCTCTCTCCATTCCCGCCATGCCCACCGTTTCCCGACCGCCCACACGGCTGCTCACAGCCCCCTCGCACGCCACCTGCCTCGCCTTGCCCGCCACCACACACTCGTCGGAAGTGACCCACCAATAGAGCGGACAGAGGCTGTGTGTGGAGAGCGACGTCCCCTCCTTCTCCCCCGCCCCGCTCCCCCCCAGATTATCACATAACAGCGCCAGCCGCTCGTCTCCCCGGCCCATCCTCCCTCCGCCGCCAGTCGCGTCGAATAATGGCAGACGTCGTCCTGCCTGCCCGGTCAGCGCCCTGTCGCCTCGCGGCCTCAAGGGGTGCACAAAACGCAACCGGGCCAGCGACGAGGGGGCGAAGCGGATGAACACTCAAAAGGCTACGAGAGTGGACTTGTCTCTTCAGATCAATGTTCTTCTTTGGGCCTATCTTCAATACACGGAAGTAAAGTGACCAGTGTTGGGTTTTCTTCAGAGGAAATGTTCTGGATGGTTTCCTGTTGCCTTCCCTTCCCTTCCCTTCCCTTCCCTTCGTTAGAAGTGGTCTGGGGACCTTATCGGCGCGCCTCGCGGCTGGTCCCCTAATGCTCCTGGGATTTGACTATCGCTTTCTCCGCCAGATGTCGGTCTCAATTACTATATCCGAACTGTTTGGGTGAAAGTGAGATCTCGTTAGGAGGAATGTTGTCGAATAGATTTAATTTTGCTGGGCATACCACCAGGGTTCTTTTACATGCCACAAGTGTGTCATGGATACTGCGGATTTTCCACCCTTTGAAAAATCTGGGCACTGGGTATTTTGTGGCTAGAAAGCTAACCCCTTGCTCATCGACGCCCTCCTTCAGATCAATAGCAATCCGTTATTGCTTGCGCCAAGCATTTAAAGACCATAATATTTTTACTTAGAGAAAACTCTAGGCTATGCAGAGCCTGCCGTTCACAGATGGCGAAATTGTATGATTTATGGCCAAACAGCTGCTGTTGTAACTGAAACGAAAACATTGGAAGGATGGCTTGTAAGTTCATCGTAGTGTAGGATTTGGAGCAATTTCATTTACGAGAACATAAAAGCAAAATGGATGCTGTTTACTCATTTCTCATTCCCCCTTCGAGGAATTTAAACGTTTGTAAGCAGTACGTTTCTAAGAATCTCTCTTGCTTCAATGTTCCCTTTTATCCTTATACATTTGGGACATTGTTAATGTTCCAATTTATATTACATACACATTTGGTATATATATATATATATATATATATATATATATATATATATTTATATATACACCAAGTATATTATATATATATATAATATATAATATACTTAAGTGTAAGTTACACACTTAAATGTAAGTAAAGGGTAGACTTTGGACAAGAAAGAGGAAGGAAGCGCGCGCGTTACGTGGCCCGTTTGTTAGAATATCTAGCCGATATTCGCCTGGCGTTGACTGGAGGAACCACAGAAAAGTACCTATCAGAGCAGTATGCCGAGAGAATTCTTCTTTAGGCTGCCTTACCACCCGCCACGCCCCCTTCAATCCCGTTCAGTTCTATTCCTCTCGCGTCCTGCCCCGCTTCGCCAGTTCTGTCCCCCTGAATTCGTCCTAGTTAGAGTCAAAAACTCTACCACCGTCGGGACTCGAATCCTAGGACCTCTCAGTCAGACACACTACAGTAGTATATACTGATAATCTCATTCACCTCCGTCGGCAGTGGCTATAATAGCATGCAAAAAATACTACTCATTGGCTGTATGAGATCATGACATGCCGAAGGCCATTTCATGAATATTTTCCTTACAGTCAAAAACAAATATCAAATGTGTAACCTCGTTATACGAAATTTCCCACCTCACACCCGTTATCAATACCAAAAAGGGTTCAGTTTTCTTCCCTCTACGTTCCCTATAAATTTGCAACGAGTATTCTGAAATAGATATTCAACACTAATATTGTAGGGCTTCGATGTAGGGCCACAAATTTGTGGTAGGTTGGGGAACTAATTAACCGTTTAATGCTGACGTGCCTTTGAACTTCTGTTACCCGTGACATGCGATTTGTGAGACTGCAAAAATTTTGGACCGATTATTTTCGGTGTTTTCTTTCATGTTGACTCAATCATTTTTTCACATCGACAGTGGTATAATAATTGTAATTAATATACAAAATAAAAATTATACAATTATTTTTGGCTAACCGAGTAGATTTCAGGTTGTTTGTTCCAAACTATTCCTTCACGTTCTATTATCTAACTACGCAAAGAGGGTATTTGAAACGTTACTTACTACATTAAAAAACCTCTATTTGAGTAGGAAGATGTATTTTTGCATGATAATTATCCATTAATAAAATTGTGCATTCAAGTTTTCTTGACTCTTGTACAACCAATTGTGTCTGCTTTTTTCCTTAGATGTAGCATATTCTGCCGAAATTCTTGTTGCCCTTTCTCCTTTTTCATCCTTCTCTACTGACATTTTTCGGGTATTTCTACTTCCCTTCTTCTATTCACCAACTTGTTCTTCATGCATTTCTTCTTCGGTATCCATATCGTGCTCACGTTCAAAGGCAAAATCACCCTCCACATTACTGTCAATAACTCTACCAATTCCCCTTGTCGAGTGATTAACTGTACTGTCAGAAATAGGATCCTTGGCAAACAAACACACTACGAAATGGTCCAGCACGTTCAAGCATTTTTGCTAGGGCAAAAAATATTCAACAATTGTTGATGTGCTGTCTGCCAATGATTCAAAACTTCAACCGAATCTTACAAGAGAAGAGTTTCACACTGGATGCGCCACCCTTATTGCGTATGTTGTTTAGCGAGAGATAGAAAGGTACTGTAAATAAAAACTTCCTGCGACGCCCTTGAAGAGAGGGTCATGAGATTATTCTTCCTTGCAGATTTCAGAGATCGCACGTCGCTAGTTAAGGGCCAAGAGCACAAAGAAATACGACGGGATGTGATGCAACGCCGCAGTCTTGTGCTCACGCCGCAGTCATGCACCCCACGCCGCAGTCATCCGCCCCATTGTGGTTTTATGCCCATTGCTGTACATGATATTTATCTTGCCTCACGGCATCACGCCCTGTCTGATTACACACAAGATTTCCAACCTTTTCTTTTCATCGCCCCCCCCCCTAATTAAAAGAAGTATTTGCTTCATCGACCCTCTTTATATTTCCTATAATATTCAGCATATGAAATATTCATAACACAAATAACTGCAAATGACTAGATAACAATTATATGGGCAAATAATATGACCAAAAGATTGGAAAAAATGGAATCTTAGTTTGCGTTTAGTATTTGTACTCTTAAAATTTTCCTTTATATAATAAATATAAACATGTATTATTAGATGTTCTGAACCTTTTATAATATAAGAAAACAAATATTCCACTTATATGTTTTGTAATGAAGCTGATCTTGAATAGACAGATCATTTTCCAGGCTATTGACCCCTTTTAAATTTCATCAACCCTCAAGGGTTCGATAACGACCACGTTAGGAAACACTGCATTGCATCACATGGAGAAGTAGTTTAGATATCAGTTTACTGTGAGCTTGGACATCCCTATATCCCAGAGCTGCCCTTTCCCTCCGCAGGGGTGGACGAGAGCAGGGAAAAAGGGAAGGGTGGAAGCGCTCACGTGACATTGGAGAAGGGCTTTCCACTGGACGTTAATCAATCTGGAGCCCTGAAGAAGATAAAACTGCAGGAGCCAATAAAACGACTTGTCCCTTTGTATTCGGAAAGAAACTGGGGCATCGATTGCTTTGTTTGTCGAATGCCTTTGCTTTCAAAAGAAAAAATACACTGAAGCAGCATTTCATTGAAAATAGTTTTACGATAAATGCGAAGTATTTGATCGCGTTTCATTTAAATTGAACGTTTTTGACGCTTTTTAAAGATAGGAAGAATCGTATCAAATAACCCCTCTAACGGTTCCAACCGGGAGTGGTAGCTCAGTGCATCAACTGATGCCACTGCAGCGCCTCTGACCGGGAGGTACTAGGTTCGAGTCCTGACGGCGGCAGGATTTTCGACACTAGCTTTTCAACTAGGTCGAATTCAGTCGCTGTCTGGAGGAGAATAGTAGAGACCGGCAGCTCTGATCGGTAGTTTTCCGTGGTTTCTCCGATCAACACCAGGCGAATGCCGGAGCAGTACCCTACCAAACGGGCCACGGACCGCGCGCAATCTGTCCTTCCTCTTTCTTATCCTATCCTCTCCCCTTACACACTCACACTAACATGCACTACACTACCACATATTCCTGGAGACCGGTCGGGAGTTTAGAGCTTGTCCCGGCTGGGGCGGTTCCCCGCTGGTGGGAGAGTCCTGGTTAGGGGGAAACCCCACTAGCCGACGGTAGGTTGGTGCCGGATCTCGCCATCCAGCGAGGGAAAATCACCGCCATCTCCCTGGAAAAAACATGCACTACACTAGCGGGACTAATTACCGAAGCAGTTGACGCGCCCGGAAAGACGAAAAAATCAATCGATCAATCTAACGGTTCCAAATAACCTGGATAACTTTTTTTGTATGTTTAATTTTTTAGTTAAGAATTGCTTCTCCGCGATTAAAGATATAACAAATTTAACATATTTCTGGTACAAGCGAAAAGTAGGTACATTTCTATGTAAGAGATGCTCATGAAAACGAAGTTCCGTGCATCATGTATACTGTTAAAACGTTTCCTGTACTCCATCTTGCTCACTAACCCAACATTTCACGTCATAGGTACTTCCACTAAGTATGCCTTCCTGTACCCTGCAATGTAATATATTGTTGTTTTTGCAATGTATACGCCTTATCTGTTTTCTGACTTGACTTTTCTAATAGCAGTGTTTTGGTGATTAATAATAAACGTTTTCTTTAAGAAACTCGTTTACATTATCATTAACAAGACCAAACGTTTTACAGATAATTTGAAAAAGAATTACAGGCATAGAGAATGAAGAAAAAGAAAATTTGTAAATAATGGGAAATGAATAACATTTGACCTTCTGTAGAGTCAGATCTGCAAATAGTGCATGAGAAAAAATAAATAACGAGAAATGATTGATTTAATTCCCCTAGAGGAACCGTGCTTGCAGTCAGTGCTTCTCAAAAGTAACTGAAACTCAAAATAAGACAATCTGTCAAATTTCAATCAAACCTTAAGAGTCTAGGCACTTCAAGGAGCCAACCACATAATTTTAATATTTGTTCCACATAAATTTTAAGTGGGAATGCAATATTTAAACAAGACAATAAATGTAAATTTGCGTTCAAACATTGTTTTAAAGTGGTATGGCGTAACGAGTCGCGATGCACTTTCCAATTAAGTACAAGCTATGGGAACAGTTTTAAAACCCACGATTGCAGTGTTTATTAACTGGCACTTGCCAATTCTGCCTGCAGTTCCATGCAAAGCGCAACTCCGGCGGTCGCTGTTTCATTAAACACACTTCGGCGAGCGGAGAAAGGAGTCGTGGCAGCGGAGCTCCAAGCGCCGGTCCAGAGCAAAATACTCATTGCGTCTCACCCTTCTCCACTCAGATCCACCCCGCCCCAGCCCTGCCCCTACCCCTGCCCCTGCCCCGCCACACCCGGCTCAGACCCGCCACACTCGGCCACGCCTCGCCATGCACCATTGCCTCACCGCCCCCTACTCTCCTCTTCACCCGCACCGCTCCGCCGTTTAACATCCCACCCTGCTCCTCTACTCTTCCCCAATTCACCCCGCCCCGCCACTCAGCGCCCCATCCCTTTCTCTCTGCTCCCGTCCACCCCTGCCCGTCTTCTTTTGCCTCGTTCCTGTCCATGCGTTCACCTTTTGCTCGTTCTTGCCATGTATTGCACATCACCGTCCATCACCGGCGTCACCGCCATCACTGCCGCCGCCCTCGCCGCCCTCGCCGCCCTCGCCGCCCTCGCCGCCCTCGCCGCCCTCGCCGCCCTCGCCGCCCTCGCCGCCCTCGCCGCCCTCGCCGCCCTCGCCGCCCTCGCCGCCCTCACCGCCCTCGCCGCCCTCGCCGCCCTCGCCGCCCTCGCCGCCCTCGCCGCCCTCGCCGCCCTCGCCGCCCTCGCCGCCCTCGCCGCCCTCCCGCCGCCGCCCTCGCCGCCCTCGCCGCCCTCGCCGCCCTCGCCGCCCTCGCCGCCCTCGCCGCCCTCGCCGCCCTCGCCGCCCTCGCCGCCCTCGCCGCCCTCGCCGCCGCCGCTCGCCGCCCTCGCCGCCCTCGCCGCCCTCGCCGCCCTCGCCCTCGCCGCCCTCGCCGCCCTCGCCGACCTCGCCGCCCTCGCCGCCCTCGCCGCCCTCGCCGCCCTCGCCGCCCCGTCTCTCTACGTTCCCCTCAGTTCCTTCCAGGCACACCCTCATCGCATTCCCATGCCGCCGTTCCACTTCCCACAGCTCGGCTCCACCCCACTCTTCCCTACTTCCCGCCACATACTCCTCCCCTGCCGTTCTTGCAGTCTCTCACCTCTCTTCTCTTTCCCTCCCCTTCTCCAGTACACCCTCCTAGTCTGCTCCACCTGCCGATCACTATCCTCCTTGTCCCGCTCTTCTTTTCACCAACCTCTTTCCCACCCTCTTTCCTTCCGTCCCGCAACACTTACACGCTCCACAGGACCCCTCTCTTACCCCCTTAGTCTTGTCATGCCGTACTCCACTCATCCCGTCTCACCCTGTTCATTCCCCTTTGTTCCTCCTCGTTCACTCCATCCCCGCCCCTCCTCGCGTGTGCTCTACCGGCCCCAACCGCGTCCCTCTCATTCCCATCTCGCCGCTGCGGGTCGTGATTCACGACACGCGTTTCAGCGCGCTCGCGAGCTGAAATAGCATTCGTCATGTTTCAAACAGTTTTTAAACCTCCCGAGGAGGCGGGCCTGTATTTATTTTTCGCGTTTATACAGCTTCCGCCTGGTAGTCCATCGCTCCGACTGCAAGTGAAGGGACGTCACGGAGTCCCGAACAATGACGGGCTCAACTAAATGTACGGGTACGTCCATTGCTGACGACAATTGTGCAGCACAATCGAACGTTTTGCTGGACGTCGCTCATCCGGGATAATACCCATAAAATATTATTTTGTGTTTGTTGGCTCTTGAACGCGTTTCCTGTGAGAGTGACGAGATGTAGGCTTTGTTTTGTCTGAGAGTTTTTGCAGTGGATAATTGAATCAGAACGTAAAGTTTATATGCCAGTAATTCAAAATATTTAATATCTGTATGAATAACATTTATTGAAAAATATTATTTAGAGCTGATTCGGACATATTTTAATTGTTTTTTAAATTAAAGTGGGTTAAATTTTTAAGTTACAATCGATTACGTATTATACTATCGTTCGTCAATATAAATGTAAGGCATTAAAATCAACATCTAAATTCGATTTCCTAATAGTTCCCGGAAATTTGAAGTTTTAGATGTAAATGATACGCAAAATATTTCAATAATAATAGCTCTCATTTGAAAATATTCATAAAATATACACAATTATCTTTGTGAAGATAATAATTTAAGATTTAATTTCAATTTTTAAATTTTGAACTTGTGAGAATCGAAAACTCCAGGAAAAAATGAATAATTGATGGTGATTGCTGTATCCGTACTCATTCTCATGTTCCAATCTGAATGTGATGGATATTTAGGTTTCCTGCGATTTTTCCTTTGTTCTCGTTTATGCTTATACTTGTAGTTAACACTTCTTGATGCCATTATATTACAGAGTAAAATATCTCTCAAGTTCATCCATTTGGCCATATTAGCATTCGGATCAATTCTGAATCTGTGCTAGCCTCTTTCCATCTTGGCTAGTATAGCAGTTGATTTTACTAATATCGCATCTCTGCCATCAGCTATCTATATATTACAGGTTTATATAAGAAATGTGCCATTGACTTGGCTTTGGAGGCAAAGTGCACGTAGTACATGGAAAACTCACAGCCCTACTTGCTGACTACTGGCAGGCTCACAGCCTACCTTTTAACGCTTACAAAAGTAATTCCTCAGATGACGTGTTTAAAATGTCTCCGAGTACAGTCACGTCTAGTGCATTAAAAAAATGTTCTGTCTCATATTTTTCTCTTAAAAACATTCTTCTTATTCATCTCACAATTTTCTCAATTCAGTTTTTTGAAGCTCGGCTATTGTGTAGGTCTCAGTGTACTCTCGCCGTCTTCCCTTCTCCTTCCACTACCGCTTACGCAGTAGAGAGAAAGTTATGTAATGCTGCGCGAAAAAACCGCGAATTTCCCCCTTCGAATTTCCTGCACTTTGTGGCTGTTATATGATTGTGATTCCAGGCAATTAGATACTACGTAAGTTAAAAATTGTACATTATTTCATATTTCTTCGTTCGTTTCTAACATTCGAGTTTTTGTTATACATTTACAAATTAATATTTTAGAAATTATTTAAAACCTATTTTATAGTCCACATTTTTTGTCCGTGTTGCAAGGAACGTATTTGCATTTTTAATGTACTGATATATTGTCTTTCAGGCAATCCGCAAACCTTAATTAAAATTATCTCAATTAATCTTCTTTTTAAAAAATACGATGTTAATGTAATATGAAAAGTAAAGTTATTAGCCTTCAGGATATATCGGATTGGAATGCAAAAATGGCATTCGGCATTGCGAGACAATAGCTGAATTTCTGTGAATTACGTCTCATTTTTGGGACATAATTTAGCTATAGGAAAAGTAGTTATAATTGTCAAACCGTGTTGATATTTGCTTGAAAATATTTAGTTTTCCGCCCCAAATGTTTTACAATTTGTAATGAGTAAAAAAATTGATGACTGAGATGTTTTAATTCGGAGAGAAAATGCGGTATATATAGTATTACATAACCATTACTAAAGGCGAGAAAGTACGTGCTCTTTTAGAACAGTTTATCATCGTCGTTCAAAAACTTACTTGGTATTGTTCAAATCACCCGCTACACCCTTGTTTTTTCAGAAATGTGCACTGCTTGTCATTTCATTCCCTTGTCACGTATAACTGTTTATAGCCTTCAATTACGTTTCCTCTTGAAATGTTTATAATTGTCAGCACTGTCCCATCTGCTTCATATCTGTGACCACAATTTCTCACCCGTGCTTTTTCTCAAGCTTATATCCAAATTGTCTCCGCTCTCCTCTTTTAAAAACAGTGAAAATTCCTTCTCCCATTCTTTTTTATCTCTGCTTTCAACAGCTTACTCCCTGTCTACTTTTTTCGTCTTCTATCTTGAAGGTACTTCCCCTTACAATTTATTTTTCGTTACGCTTATTTCTGCTGTACTGACTTCTCTTCAGTATGCCCTTCGCAATGTCTTTCGCTTCCCACTGCTTTTAAAAACTCCAAAAACTTCTGTATGTTCTCTCCTTAGCCCATTAACTTTATTCTCTTCGCTTCTCACATTCTTTTGCTCAGCACTAAATCATCATCTTTGTCCGCTCGGCCCTTCTGTAAACTATAGAATCTTGCATGTTTCTCCGTCTTATTTTGTATTTAGATTCGTCATGTCTCTCTCATCGTCTGTCCATCCGATCTCCAGCGCCAAACCGGTAGCGGTAGCTCAGTGCATCAACTGATGTCACTGCAGCGCCTCTAACCGGGAGGTCCTAGGTTCGAGTCCTGACGGCGGCAGGATTTTCGACACTAGCTTTTCAGCTAGGTCGAATGCAGCTGCTGTCTGGAGGAGAATTCTAGCGGCCGGCTGCTCTGATCGGTAGTTTTCCGTGGTTTCTCCGATCAACACCAGGCGAATGCCGGAGCAGTACCCTAACAAACGGGCCACGGACCGCGCGCGATCTGTCCTTCCTCTTCCTTGTCCTATCCTTTCCCCTTACACACACACTTACACTAACATGCACTACACTACCACATATTCTGGGAGACAGGTCGGGAGGTTAGAGCTTGTCCCGACCGGGGCGGTGCCCCGTTGGTGGGAGAGTCCTGGTTTGGGGGAAAACCCCACTAGGTAGGTCCCCGACGGTAGGTCGGCGCCGGATCTCGCCATCCAGTAGGGGAAGATCACCGCCATCTCCCGAGAGAAAAACATGCACTACACTAACGGGACTAATGACCGCAGTAGTTGACGCGCCCGGAAACACGAAAAAATCATTCAATCCAGCACCAAAGCTGCTGTTGGAATATCGATGAAACTGCTCATCTTTCAGTCTGAGGCCGGGGCTCAATTCCCGACGATCTTTGGAGGATTTTTAGTACCCAAAGAGGGATTCCACCAGTTTTACTTGAAGTTCTCCCGTTTCCCACGCTTACCGTTCCACTATTCCTCCGTCATTTACATCACATTCTCGCAAGCACCTATCGATTAAAATCATACACGCATTTACCGGTATGGTCGTAACGCTTACGCACTGGTAGCATAATAAATAATATACTCTCCATTGTTGTTATACTTCTCGTACACTACTGTCTATCTTTCTTCATTGCCATCTCTTTTGCGCTGCCTTACTACTGTCATATTCTTGTCTCATTTCCAACACCCTTGATTCCGTAACTTCAAATTCTTAGGTTCCTTCCACCTCTTTCCCGATTTTTGAAACATTCATAATTCACACTTCTGCAGACTCTTCCCTCCCCTTTCCTCTGTAGGACCTTCCTCCTCTCTCTCTCTCACTCCCTACCCGGGACGCTCCCCACGTCCCTCACACTCCCCACGCTCTCACACGTGTAATCCGGGGCGGGGCTTACCGGCCGCCGCGCGCACTGACGTGATAATGGCGGCGACGCGGGTGATATATCGCGCGAGCGGGGCGTAACGCTCCGCGTAAAACGCGGCTGATTCCGCGAATGACATAATGGATATTTAAGCAAAGGGTTAGCACTGTAAAACTCGGGGGCTTACCGCGTTTATTTTTCATTACCTGCCCGCAGCGGCGGCCGCAGCGCTGACCGTGCGCTCGACGGCCGTCACGCGCTCAGCTTAGGGCGCACGGGGCCCTTGCACTCGGGGAGGGCTGGAGAGAAGGGCTTTTTTTTATTTACAGACGAAAAACCGCTACTCTGTCCTACCTGCTGTAATGACAACAAACGGTCCAAATGACTGCTTTAAAAAATTGTACTTATTTGTATATTGATTTATTTTAAGAAAATTTAGGAGTACTTCGTGTCTTAGAGATTATATATACTAGTTTATTAAAATATTTTAATTCAATATGTGATATTTATTTATTTTGAATTATATTTCAAAAGCTCGATAATACCTTCGTATTAGTATTTAGCCTCAACCCAGTTCCCCATATAGAGTAAATGTTGTTTGACGTTTTGTTTTACAATACGAGGCGATAAACAGAATTGCAAGAAAATTAGAAGCATCCCTAACCATCTGAAACGAACAGTCATTTTGACCGCAACCAATTGTTGAAGATAAACGAAGATAATTTAAGTATTATCTTGGAAATTATGTCTAAGAAACTAAATTTCTTTATTTTAAATATCACTGAAAATTTTGAAAGTCAGGTGATAAAAGCAAAATAAAACAATTAATAAAGGTGCAAAAGGAAACTGAAAGCGCAAAACAGTTAAAAAAACTGCTCTTGTCATTTGAGTATTAAATTAACAATGTTGTTATTAGCATGACATAATATGTTATAAAATTAATATTTTAAAACAGTAATTTAACAATATAATGCAAAAATTTTGATATTTTCATTAAAAAATATTTCAAAATTTCTTTATTTTTTACATAAAAACATATTTAATTATTATACAACTTCAAATTTTCAAGATTTAAAAAGAATAGTTGATTATGTTAGAAGTTATATTTGTGTTATTATTAAAGATATTCCAGATTTCCCTTGTTCCTCATATTTTATATTTTCACTCACAAATTTTTCAGCGTAATGTATTAACAATTCTGCTCAATGATCACATCGGAAAGTATCTGCATAAATTCAAACACGAATCATAGGCTTCAAATATTTGATCTCAATGTTTGTGTGACCAACTTGCGCTGAATAGTGTTTATACCTCGTCATGAAGCGATGCATATTAATCGGCTTACACGTCTAGTTTGCTTTCTCCCGCACTTCTCGTAATAGGATTGCAACGCCGCATTTACGAAGCTTTGAAGAAGAGCCTGCACGCAGTCGTCCTTCGATTGCAGTAGCCGAGCCATGAATTATACATGAGGGGGTGAAAGGGTCGGAAAATACTAGTTTGAATACTTCCCTCCGGCGGTTTGATGAGTTCATCTCGCAGCATTACGCGCCGTGCGCTGCGGATCGGAAAGTTTGAATAAAAAGCGCGTTCTGATTCACGTCAAGTTGTAGAATACAGCCAATTCGAGGTGATTCAATCATTTGTCGGAAGATGCTCTGCCGAAAATCGTCTCCCTGTACTGCTGCAGTATGAATTTTGTGGTAGTTTGTAATATTGCCCTAAGCAATGATTTTTATATGATATTCAGATTTAGAACAGGGTATTAATTGTAATCGTGTGTGTAACACGAGTAAGTAGAAATGAGGACTTGAAGACATTACAGAGATGAAGGATGATATCTGGAAGGTAGTTGTAAATCGAATGTTAACGGGGATGGAAACTACGAAAAATTATTTTCTAAACAAGAATGGGCATTGACATATTTTCGTTATATTTTCGACGATTATGACATTCTTGTTCTAATTATTTCCACAAAGACTATTTTCTGCGTCACTTCCTTTATGTCACAAAACAAATGTTGCACATTAGAGAAAATACAAATTATTCGTTTCATTTTGTCTTTAATCAAAGTGTATACTATTGCTTTATTTTTGTTAAGTACACCTCAGCATTCTTATTTATAGACACCACTCTCAGCTCCACTGTGTGCAACACATCTTAAAGCTTTTATTAAATTACACAGATTAATTGACCTTACAAAAAGAACTTCCGCCTCTTGCGGCTGGTCTCGGTCTAAGCGCAGCAAAGGAAGTGCAGCAGGCGCACGGTTCTGCAAACCGCTACCTCCAAATGCGTCTCTGGCTGCTCCAGGGAATAACGAATTATCCCTCCAGGGTATAAATACCGGCCTTTAAGTTAATAAAAGCCAAGAGAGAGCTTCTCCCGGCAGACCGACCGCGGGGTTTTCGGGGAATGCTGGAGGGCGGCTGGGAGGATGGGACGGGAGCCGGCAAGGCGCGCGGTTGCTGCAGACGGACTGCGCCGAAAGGCAGGGCAAGGGGGAGAGGTCGAGAAGTGGGAGGACGCGACGAAGGAGAGAGCAGAAATCTGGGGGGAGGTAGGAGGGGGAATAGGAAAGGGCGCGCGGTTGCTGCAGACGGACTGCGCCGAAAGGCAAGGCGAGGAGGGGGAGGGAATGAGGAGGGGAGGGGAGTGGGAGGTGGGATGAAAAGGAGATGAAGAAGGCAGAAGTCTGAGGAAGAGGTAGGGAGCGGAACAGAAATAGACGCGCGGTTTCTGCAGACGGACTGCGCCAAAAGGCAGGGCGAGGAGGGGGAGATAATGAGGAGGGGAGGGGAGTGGGAAGTGGGATGAGGAGGGAAGGGGAGTGGAAGGTGAGATGAGGAGGGGAGGAGGAGAGCAGAAATATGAGGGGGAAGTAGAGAGAGAAGCAGGAAAGGATGCGCGGTTGTTGTAAACGGACTGCGCAGAAAAGGAAGGCGGGGAGGGGTAAAGAAAGAATAGTGAGGGGGGAGGAGGGAAAGAACAGAAGTCTGGGGAGATGTAGAGGGCGGTTGGGATTGCACTGCATGCTGTGGTCGAGGTGCTGAGGAGCCAGTAAGTGGAAGAGAAGTTGCACAGAATACGACGATGACGGAGAAAGGGAATTTAGAAGAAAGAAGTAATTTCCGGGAAAACTGATGTTGGAAGAAAGAATGGGTGTAGTCGTCAAAGAAAAATAATTAAATTTTAAATGCTGGTTCATAATGTAAAATTAATTTCGAAAGTTTTTTCTTTTATTTTGTCTTTGGCTAATGGTATATTTTCATCCACATTTAACCTTTATTTTATTTATCCGACTTCGGTCTCGGTTTAATCGTCTGTGAATATTCTTATAAAATTTCTTATATACACGTTGTCTATGACATCATTTAATGTTAGGTGTTAGTTCATAAGCTTTGTTTCGCAGAAACACTTGGTGGTATTATTTGACCGTTGGAAGATGTTAGAACGGATGAAACTATCTAAATTTAGGTAGGTATGGAAACGGGAAGTTTAACACCGACTCGTGAAAACCATGGGAAATCATTCAAATGAACATATCGAAATAGAAGCTATAAAATAATTAATGCAAATTTGAAGGATAATGTTGAAATGAGTACATATCACTAGGGCATTTACTGCTCCTCTTTTAGTAAGAAGGATGAGAAAAAAATGAAAAGGTGTAGAAATTTACAAATGAAAAGCATTTCTCATAACTAACAGGGAAGGGCAAGCGCCAACTACTAAAATTCAATGTATAAAATACCACTGTTTTATGTGTAGGCTCATGCAGTGCCCACGGAATGCTCATTAGGTAGTTTTCCTTGCGTTGAATGTTAAAGGAAAAACAGTAAGACATATCATGAGAAAATGAGGGAATGATAACGGAGATGTGACTGAGGAGCGCCAGCAGCGGTAGTGTAGCGGGGCGTGAAGGTCATGGAATAAAGTGTCGAGCCCAGAGTGAGCATAAATAAAGAGGAAGGGCGCGACGCAACCAGAAGAGAGGATTTACTGAGTAAAAATACAACGGATTTCGGAATGCTGCATACAGGCAGTAACTACGTAAAACACTGCTCAATTACATTTTCAGTTTTCTGGGGCATCGTGGTCGTTTATGACAATAAACTAAATTCATCTAGTCAGGAGTTAGTAAAATCTACGAGAAATATTTCTCTTTCTCATCAAACCCTTTCATTCCAACGATGCTAAGGTTCTTCGAAATTATTGACACTTTTTTCTTAGTATGGATGACTAAACACGGATGGTTGGATAAAAATGTTAGGGCTTGTTGACACAGAGTACGGTAGTTCTGAGCATATTGGATAAGAAGTGTGATTAAAATATTGGTAAGTAGTATTAAATAAAAAATATAAAAACAAATACTTTTACTATGTCTTTAAAGTGGTCAACAATTCAAAAATTAATAAACATTCATAATGTCAAGGTATTATCTCCTGGAAACCATTATAATATTTTCATCATAAATACATCGTGGGATGACTGTCACGAGTTCTTGGATAGTCGATTAGTATTTTCAAAACGCGTGCAAGTTTCCTGTTTTGACACAAGGAAACGAGAAAATGTCCTTGCTAGTACCCAATTATTCTTTCATCACTCGGAAATCTTGAACTGCGCATGGTTCTAATCTCTTAGTCATTACATATATTATGCTTCGAAGGAACAACCAAATATATCTTATCTTAGGTCGTTTCTTTCAAGCCAAGAAAGCATTTGAACCACTAGTAAAATATATTTCTACTTGTAAATAAAAGTATCCAACGTTTTTTATGACAATCATTTATTCTAGCAATTGCACAAAGTTTCGAAACTAGTTTTGTTTCATCATCAGGTACTTAGTGTGGGAACTGCTATCCCATTGAAGAACTATTGATTTATATTTCTACTTGCGGCTTCTATCTCTGACAATTACCCTAACTAGAAATAATTCTTATCCGCTATTTACGCCTGTCGAAGCAGAATTGTATGTTTCCATCTTGCTCCTGGGTACAGCGAAAGAACTGCTGCTACCAACTGCATTATGCAGCCAATAGCTTGTCAATGTTATCTGCTCTCAGCATTCTCAGAAAGCTTTTAAAGGCAGCAGTACAAGATGATGTGCAAATACAATTTTTAATACATCATACGATACTGCATTTAACACATACAGAAACAACAACAGCTGAAATGTATGATTTATGAGTTCTGAAGTAAACACAAATTGAAATACAATGAAACTAGATAGTAATCAAACGTTAAAATGGTTTAGATCGTGAAATGAGTGTTGCATGTTAGGTGCGGCGAGCGATAAAAGGCAACGAGCTGCCGACGCTAAAAAGGGACAGAGGTGGGGGTGGGTGGCAGTTGGAAGTGGCGGTGGGAGATGGAGCAGCAGGAACGCAGGAGGGTGGGAAATGTGGGGGTGCTAGAAACACAGGGGCGGGCGTGCTATGAGTACGTCAGGGAATGGTGACAACGGGGGATAGAGGCGGCAGGGATACGAGCAGGGGTGAGGTATGCGTCGGCGGGGAAAGCTTCTGGGGCTGAGTGGAGGGAGCGAGGCAGAGGTTTGAATTTTATGGAGTATGGAGTTGATTGGGAATGGAGGTGGGAGGATATGGGAGCGGCTGGGGGGCCGTGGTGAGATTTGAGAGTGGTGAAAAATGCGGGGATGGAATGGACACTGTGGGGACCATCTTATGAAAGCGGCGGGGAATTGTGGAAACGGGGGGACAGAGACAGCAGGGGGAGCAGCAGTGGTGGAATAGGGGTCTGCTAGGGTAGTGAAGGAGGAGAGGGGCAGAGGTTGGTCTTTTACGTAGGATGAAGTTGATGGGGAATGAGGGTGGGAGAATTTGGGAGCGGTGGGGGGGGCGTGTTGTGAGATTAGGGCGGTGAGAAATGCGGAGATGGCGTGGACACAGTGGGGGTCATGTTATGAGAGCTGCGGGGAATTATTGCAACGTAGGATAAGAGGCTTCAGCGGGAGTGGTGGACAGCGGAAGGAAGCAAAGGCTTTGGCTTCAATGGGGGATGAAGTAGGGTGGGAATGGGGGCGGGAGGGGATGAGAACTGGCGGGGAAGGAGCGTGATGGGGGATAAGGGCGACGGGGTGGGCGGTGCGTGCGCCGAGAGCAAGTTGCACGGGTCCAGACTGCTCAGCTGGTCCTCGCGCGCGCTACCGCGACTAAGTGCTTGCTGAAACATTTAGC
Organism: Teleogryllus occipitalis; assembly: GCA_011170035.1. Classification (NCBI taxonomy): domain Eukaryota; kingdom Metazoa; phylum Arthropoda; class Insecta; order Orthoptera; family Gryllidae; genus Teleogryllus; species Teleogryllus occipitalis. The sequence continues at coordinate 743,129 of BLKR01000028.1, forward strand.
AGGCCGTGAGCATCCGAGGCGGGGGCGGCGACGGCGGCGCACTGCCCGGAGTCTCCACCACCCTCTTCCATCCCCCTCCACCACCTCCACCGACGCCGCCACCACCGCCGCCGGCTAAGAACCGGAGCCGTTTAAAAAAGGAGCGCCTCCCCTCCACCCACGTGCACACCGGCGCGACGTCGTCGGCGCCAAGTTATTAAAATGAATGTATGAAGCCTCGGAGGGACAGCGCGGGAGCGGAGACAAGACACGGCCGGCGGCGGAGAGGGGGGGAATGAAATTCACGAGGCTTAAATTGCACCAAATGGAATTTGCATATTTTAAATAAATGCGTCCGGCCGAGGGTGAGATAAATTCTTAGAGAAATGAAAAGAAAAGAAAGAAAAGAGTAAATTGAAGCTACCCGGAAGAGGTGAGAGGAACTGGGAAGTTGGCGACCACGAAAGCTCTTCAAGGAGAGTAGGAAGGTTTTACACTGTCGGTGAGGTAACTGGAATATTATCTAGGCATATCAGCACACTTTTTGTCAAGCTTAGACGATCTATGACCATGAAGAGACTATTTCTGTTTTAAGCGACAATGAGCGTTTTATTGTTTTTAATTCGTAATTGATGATGAGAATGTTCATTCTTTTTATCACTACGATACGCACGACATACGGTTTTGGATTTGAAGCAGAGGTTACCTTAGTGTTGATCCGCTTCATACGAGAATTCCTCTCTCTTGAGGGAAGAAGAAATATAAATTCGAGGTATAATGTAGACAAATTCATATATTATATCAATAAATTAGTTGTACATGAAACAACTGTAAGTATTGACTGAGAGGAGTTTCCCTATCCGTAACTATTCAGTTTGTTATATTAGTATGTTTCCCGGTAACACGTCGCCATAGCATCGACCATCATTGTGCCTTCGCACTAGTCGTTGTGAATGGATGTGTCGCCATATAATTAAATATCAAATACTTATTTACTATATTAGTGCGTACGATGTCAGAAACGATATGTTCTGAACTAAGTGACTTGTTGAGCTTTGCAGTTGGCTCTTGGATAGTCTGGGAGTCTTGAAGGGCATAGCGTGGCTTTACTGGAGAAAGATAAAGCATTGGAATCTTGATGACAGAAAGCAAATTGCGATCCATGTCAGCGCTAGGACCCCAGACAAGACAGCGGGGTAGTGAGTGACTCGAAGCCCTCCGATCCAGTATTCGATTCGTCGATCCACCTCGATTCACCTTAGCAGCGGCCTGCACCGCCCCGCCAGCGGCCCCACGGCAGACTTTCTTAAAACCTCCCATCAGTTACCGAACTTTCTTTGCCAGTGGCCTCCTCCCCGCCTCCCCTCCTCCCACGCTTCCCCTCTCCGAACCCTTCGCACGCCCTTCGGGAGGCGCCCCGGGACGTAATCTCTTCCTCTGCTCCGATTCGCTTCGAGGAATCTTCGTTTCAACTGGCCATAACGCCCACCAAAGAACTCCTCCACTGTGATTGCGTCTCGTTTTGAAGAAGCTTTCGCAAGACTTTCTCGTGTAGCCGGCAGCTCCACCTAGAGTTCATGGACCGGGAGAGGTGGCTCAGTGCATCAACTTATGTCACTGCAGTGCCTCTAACCGGGAGGTCTTAGGTGTGAGTTCCGACGGTGGCAGGATATTCGGCACTAGCTTGTCAGCTAGGTCATACACAAACATGCACCACACTACCACACATGCCGGGAGATTGGTCGGGAGCTTAGAGCTTGTCCCGGCTTAGACGGTGTCCCACTGGTGGGAGATACCTGGTTGTGAGAAACCCCGCTAGTCGATAGTAGGTCGGCGCCGGATCTTGCCATCCAATGAGGGAAGATCATCGCCACCTCCCGATGAAAACACACACACACTACACTTACGGGACTAATGATATCATCACTTGAGGTGCCCGAAATCACTAACAACTAACCAACCTCGAGTTCATGGTGCGATTATTCAGAGCGTGCCCAGACGTCGTTGGTCTTTTCATGATCGTGTTTCGCGCGGATTACAATTTCATTATATATTTATTTGTGAAAGTGTATTAAAAATGAAGTTAACTTTCCAAGAGAAGGAACTCTGCAAATTTATTTTAAAAAATCCGTGAGCTGCCCGAATTTCTTTGGTTGGTTTTTACCTTTCAGCTGTGTTGTCATATCTAATACTCCTTAATCATACTCCTCATCCACCATACTCATTTTCAGAAATAGACTTAACTAGAATGATTTTTTATAGAATTATGTCATTATTCTGTCACGTTCTTTGAACATTTTACCTAGTAACTTCTAAGAAAATATTTAAATATGCATCTTATCTGAAGAATGAGTAATATGAAAAGACAAAATTAATATTTTCGATCAATGTTTAGTTAAATCGTGAGAAATTCATTAAGTTCACTGATACATAATAGTTAGTTGTGAGTCTGTAACCAGACGTGAGCGTATTATGCGAATCATTAAGGTGCGCGAGTCAGAATCCTGAGTATTGAGGTTAAAATCCTTGTTGAAGAAAATATTATTTTTTATTTCATTAAACGTTATTACGTTTCCCCACTACGGGAATCCCTAAAATACTATTATCGCGAATCGATCGTAAAATCCATTTTCACTGTTCTTTTCAGCTTCAACTTCACACACATGTCATAAATAAGGCCTATTAGTAGTTTCAAAGATGGTCAAGATTCATGCAAGAGAAGATAAGATACAAGCAATTGTGTACCCGAAAATTCATTTAAAAATTTGGATATCGGTATGGATATATCTGTCACGTAAAACTGTCAGATTAGATGCTATTAAGCCGAAACATGGTAAATACGTTATATGTAAATGATGCCGCTTGTAGAATATACAAGATAAATACACTTTGGTAAGTGACATGTTTTGGAAAATTCTTGATTTTATTTTTGGAATCTTATGCTCATATACACTCATTGTTATAAAAAGATCTGCACTGAGAAGGACGAGGCGGATTGCGATCAATGTTGGTAGCCAGGTAGAGGGTACCATGCATACTAAATTATGGCACTTTCACATTTGTAGGAGCCACATTTATTGCGCTACACGGCCACACACACATTTATTGCTCTACATGTTAGTATGGCGTGGGGCCGCCATGTTGGCGAACACACGCGTCCAAACAGCGGCATGAAGTTGTTCAGGTCTATAATGGAGTCCTGGGTAAATCTCATGCGATTTGCACCTGAGCGCGCAGTTCTTGAAGATTGGTGGTTAGGGGTGGCGTTCTGATCGCACGCTCCGTAGCCTCTCATGCATTCTTGATAGGGAAGAGGTCTGGCAATACGGCTGGCCATGGCAGAGTATCCACGGCTGCAAGGTATGCTCGCGAGGTGGCTGCGGTATACGGACGCACGTTGTCCTGTTGAAATAAAGTATGGGCGTGGGTATTCACGAACGGCAGAGCCACCGGTTGCAGGATCTCCTTAACGGCTGTCACGGTGCCCCCAAGGAACACTAACGGTGAACGGGCACCATAGGATTTCGCACCACACACAATCACACCATGCTGGCGGGCCGTGTGATGGGATACCACAACCCGCTCGTCGTGGCGCTCCCCACTGCGCCTCCAGACACGGACACGGTGGTCGAGGCCATCAAGACGGAAGTGTGACTTGTCGCTGAAGAAGACCCGCTGCCGGTCTGCATGGCCCCCGGTCCGTCGTTCTCGATACAGGCGAGACTGTAGCGACGTTCTGGGGTGTCGCAGTGGCAGGCGTCGTGACGGTCGGCGTTGGGCGAGCTTACCAATGGTACTGGCATGTATTTGATGTGACAGTGCAGGGTGCACAGCCCGCTGAATAGCACCTATCGTTCCCGTTGGATCTATTTGCGCGTGGCGGACAATACGTCGGTTCTCCCTCCTCGTGGTGTGCGTGCCTTCCTCAATCCATTTCCATCTACAGCGGGCGATGGTGCGGTCCGTACGACCGGTGTGGCGCGCAGTACGGCGACAGGACCAACCAGCCTCCCGCAGACCCACGACGCGGCCCCGCTTGAACGCGTCTAACCGGACAACCGGTTGTCGCACGCGTCGCCTAGGCATAGTGGACGTGCAGGTGACGCTCTGGCAACGCCACCTGATGTCGCAATAGCCGGCGCGGCCGTTTGAGGCTCTCTTATCTCGGGCGGTGATCGCAACATCATACCTCTACCCCCCCCCCCAGTGCGCGGCAGACCGTGAAAACGAAATCATTGACTTAGCGAATGGTGTGCAAAATACTCACCGAGTTTGTAGCGGATCAGTAGTTCTTCGGGGTGCATCTTTTTTATGACGATAAGTGTAGAAGAAAGTACATTTCCAAGTATGTTATAAATCAAATTTTCTTGCAATATTTGATATTTAGAGAATTGAGAAAATATTAACATATACAACAATAAGGTTTTTGGTTTAGAAAGAAGTTTGTGCATTCCACTCGACCAAATTTCGTGATCTTTGCTTTAAACGAAACTAAGTGGGGTCTGGATGTTTTATCACTTGCTATTAAAACAGGTTCTGTAGAATAAACGCTACACTTTAATAAAATAATAAAATTCATAGAAAGAGGTCTTATCCGTCGTCATTTGTTCATTACTATTTTATTGAAATATTTATAAGCGATATAATAAAAGTATTCGGCATTGCCAAATAAATCTACGAGAATAAGTTGGTTGTTAAAGAAGTTTCAACAAATTTCCTTGAGTTTGAAGAATATTTTCATATAAATATTTGAGTTCATTTAACCCATTAACTGCCACGATTCTGAATTGGAGATATCATAACTTTTTCATTGTTGCTTGGCATTGTGTAATATAATTTGCAAATTTTATTTCTTGAATAGATGTAAACAACCTAAACAAAACATACAAGCAAGTTTTTTTCATTCCCCAATGCCAGATGTCGATTTAGCCGTGATCACTAAGGCATTGTATACTCCTGGCCAGAGTGCACATATGACTTGTGTCGGTTCGAATCTTCATTTAAAACCGTGCTTCGCTGATATATACCTGTGGTTAAGTCGGAGGGAGAGGCTGGTACAAAACAAACGGTGGTTGGTTCGCACTAAGTTTTTTATACTGTCTTTCAGTATACATGTTCAAACCTGCTAAAAATATTACATTATCACAGAGACATTAAACTCAATGTTCGCAGAAAATAGGGATTGTATTGTTTCAGAATGTATGAACCTTTTCACTTCATTATTCAAGACTTAATACTGAACAACAGGAAACAATGAATTTGGGGTTTTATACTTAACAAAATAGCAAATATATAGAACATTTTAAACTTTTCTACAAACACATCCTACATGCTTTTACTTTTGGCATGCATCTTGTTGCTTGAAATTTTAAAATATACCCTACTTTCCAAGCCATTTTTCAACCATACTGATTCTTGCGGCTTGTATGTTATGTATGCTTCATTCATTCAATTGTGTGTCGCGCAGACAGATTTGCAGACAGAGTTTGCAGCTAGACAAGTTTGCAGACAGACAAGTTTGCAGCCAGACGAGTTTGCAGCCAGACGAGTTTGCAGCCAGACGAGTTTGCAGCCAGACGAGTTTGCAGACTGACGAGTTTGCAGACTGACGAGTTTGCAGACTGACGAGTTTGCAGACAAACGTGTTTGCAGACTGACAAGTTTGCAGACAGACGTGTTTGCAAACTGACAAGTTTGCAGACAGACGTGTTTGCAGACTGACAAGTTTGCAGACAGACGTGTTTGCAGACTGACAAGTTTGCAGACAGACGTGTTTGTAGACTAACAAGTTTGCAGACTGACAAGTTTGCAGACTGACTAGTTTGCAGACTGACAAGTTTGCAGACTGACAAGTTTGCAGACTGACAAGTTTGCAGACAGAGAGAGTTGCAGACTACCGGCCCTACTGCCGTTGTTCTTACACGGCTCCACCGTTATCAGGCTATCTGTCGACAAGAAACTGACAGGGAATGCCCCAAGCAGTTGACGACCCCGGAAACACGAAAAAATGAATCAATAAATCAATCAAAACGTAAAGCAACTTAGAATGTCATCAATGACACCGTATGTAAGTTCCTTTTTCAGTTTTCTTGTAAATAGCGTTAGTGTACGATATCCTTACAACTGACATTGGTAGAATTCTTAAGAACGGTGGTCACTGTGCACTTCAAACGAAAAAGGCACCAACGGATATGACCTTTGCCATCAGTTGTGAAAGGTCTAACGCGTTAGATATCTGACACCGGTTGACAGACTTTGCGAAACGTTCCTGGCGCTGGCGATGTATTCTCGGAATCAGTTGCCACTTTGTAAGAGCTGCGAGGGCTGCGCCAATGTATAGGAAGTTTCCGGAGATCAGCGTTTCGACCCACGGACGTCTACGGTTCTCCCGAATTGTCGGATTTCGCTTAGACAGACGATACAGCTCTCGACACACTCCAGGCTATGAGTTTCTTTTCGCAGTATGGAGGATAGAAATGTGAGCGAAGGATATCTGACCGTTGGACCCAGCAAACTTTCTGCCGCGTGTGTGTGTACAAGTTTGAGGGAGAGGGAGATAGAGAGAATGTGAAAGTGAGAAAGTGAGGGAGAATGCGTGAAAGTGTGTATGAGTGTGTGAGAGAGTGTGAGAGTAAATGTGAGAAAGTGTGAGAATGTGAGTGTGTGCGTTACGGGTGCGTACGTGATCTTTTATTTAATTAATTAGCATTTCGCAAAATGATTGCCGAAAGGTAGGTATTTTCTCTATGTGGATGGTGTGAGTGACATTATTTTTCATTGGGAATACCGGTATAATAACGGTATAACATTTATGGGCGTCCATACCTGTATAGACGTCCTATAAAGGTACTTTACCGGTATAAAAGAATAAGGATATTTCATAGAGGTATGAAAAATACCGGTATTCAATAAATATTCGGTCCCTCTTAGAGACAGACAGACACACCAAGAGGCATACAGACAGACCGAGAGGCATACAGACAGACCGAGAGGCAGACAGACCAAGAGGCAGACAGACAGACCAAGAGGCAGACAGATCGGCCGAGAACCGGACCCAGACCGAGAGGCGTACAGACTTAAAGGCAGCGAGAGACGGAGAGACGAATAGAGAGAAGGGAGAGGCGGGCAGACAGACGGAGAGACGGGCAGACAGACGGAGAGACGGGCAGACAGACGGAGAGACGGGCAGACAGATGGAGAGACGGGCAGGCAGACGGAGAGACATACTGACTGAGAGATAAACAGACTGAGAGACAGACATTATACTTCGTTTTATTTAATGATTACTCCGATAAATCAAAATGTGTTGCCTACTGTTAGCTGCTAGAAGAAAATCGACTGATTTTAAAAAATCGTTTATAATTTCTTTGGTTGTTTTTATTAAAGTTCCTTGCGTTCCTGTTATTTCTCTTCCAATCACCAATGTAATGTAACGATACTTGGCGGTATAAAATATAAATTTGTTGTGGCCCTAGATTGTGGGTGGCCCTAGAACTTTGTAATAGTACATAGACCTAATGTTAGCAAACTAAACAAGAAGGAATATGAAGTAAATTTAAAGATATATTGTCAGTCACGAAAACAATTAAATTTCTTATTTATAGCAATTTTTAATTAAAATAAAGAATTCAATTTCGTTAATTTATTTCTTGAAATTTTGGAAAATCATAACATACTTTGTACTAATTTTCCTTATCTTTATAAAAAGCCAGGTTTTGTACAATTTTCCGTATGCATGATAGGGTACTATTTTGTAAAATTCCCACTTATTATAAGTTGGGTTTCCTTTCAACAATATATCAGTATTTCTTTCTCTCTACGGAGGAGTTGAGAGAAAGTTATGTTATCCTGCGCGAAAGAGTGGCGAATTTTCAGAAGCAAAACTCTTATTACAGGGTCCTGGTTACGAAAAAGTGGATAGATATAGTTGCTAAATTTAGAAAAAAGATCCTCTATCTCGTGGTGTAGCCAGAATACGTATTTTGTGCCTTCTTGAAACCAGAAAATCAAATGGCATCAAAACGTCCGTCTAACCATCTGTTTGAACGTCCGTTTGCGAACAATGTTAGTGGCTAAACCGTTCCGTCGATTTTCTGCAAAACTGATATTCGCAGTTCAATCTGGGTCTTGTCGTGGCCTCTTCAGTTTGAAACCGATTTGAATTTTGGGGTTACTTTTCATTACATTGGCCATTCTCAAATATTTCAAAAAATGGCTGTGTAACTTTTTATTAAATTTAGTTGTTGGGTAGTGCAAATAACGTTTAGATAATAGTGCAGTTATCATGTTCGTTGAAACCCCTGATTTTTCGAAAATTGAGGAAGTTTAAACTTTTTTCGGGGTCTTCCTACTACTAAAATGTTAAAGAGATTATTTCCTCTTGATAAAATCTGTATCTTAAATATAGATTTTGAAATAAGCTGATCTACAATTTTTCGAAAATTTGAATACTTTTTGCGTAATTTTGCGTGAAAATATGGGCGAGAAAGTACGTGCTATTTCAGCACTACTAGTTTGTTTTCGTTATAAGCTTACTTAAATTGCATCCGAGCATTAGCATTGGCTCATTCGAGTGCATCTGATGTATTTGTTAACGTACGTGAAAATAAAATTTATTATCATTATTATTATTATTATTATTATTATTATTATTATTAAAATTATTATTGTTGTTGTTGTTGTTGTTGTAGTTGTTCTTACTTTCCTTGGTTATGAACTTACTTGCAATCGGGATCAAAAACAGAATTTTGAATGGCATGATATAGATCAAGGGTTTTCACTCTGTTGTCAATGATTAGCTACATTTTCTGACAAATAATGCAGTTTAGGTAATTTTTCACACAACTATAACCTCCTATAATACATTCAAAATGCAGTCAGAAATATTACAGCATTTTGTTTATCATTGAAAAATATATACATGAATGATAAGGTAGATATAAATAACATACATTTAATTAAAAATAATATTTTTGATTCATAACAGACGAAAAGAGGAGAATTGGGTATCATCACGTATCGTATTTTAAATCTTAATTTTTTTAGGAAAACGCTAATGCGTTATTGAAAATTTCTAAAACAATGAAATCTATTATAAGGTAATGGAATTGCTTACATTTGTCCCTTTTACTAAAGCGTTGAAAACCTTTTTATCTTCTTGAAAAAACACATTAAACGACGCAAGTAAAAGGCTAATAGTAGCGTGACAGCCACATTTACGAAATGTTCCTTTTATTTGTCGGTAAAAGCCTATAAAGTACACGATTTCATTACATAAACACGCTAGACTCGTGAAAGGAAAAATGGTATGAAATTCCATTAAGTGGAAGTGCGAAGCATTATTTAGAAAACTTTGTTGGTGACAGGTGTCTCCAATGAATCATCAACGATTATACTCTTCTGCTTTAGTGAAAAGAGCACATTAATTTAAAAACTACGTAAAATAAATTATTTCTTCAATGGTTTTGAAAAACCATATCTTTAATTATCATCAGTTGACATGGATTGAATGACGTCTTTGTGCAAAACCTACAATGTCTTCTACGCGAACAAGAGAACCCTAGTGATGTCGATACCCCGTTCCGCATTGACAACATAGTGAGCGTTTTTGTTGTATATCGTTTGCATTTTCAGTGCACAGAAAGTTCAAACAGTTCAGGACTATTTTTGAACGTTCCTTCAAATCCCCTATTTTCTATTTATTTTCTCTGGTCGCGCTTGTGCGTATTGTGATTAGTTGTCCCAGGAATGATTTTGAATTATCAACCTACTTATTACAAAATTCAAAAATAATTCCCTTTCGTGCAAGTCCTCATTATTTTCCTCAATTAACCCATCTCTTAAAATATCTCAGTCAATTCCTATTCACTTGAATATAATATAAAGTGTCTACAACATTATTATTATTATTATTATTATTATTATTATCTGCACAAATAAATATTACATGATACGAAACAATAGTAAATATACACCAGGAAAAGAAACTGCTTAACGGCACAAGTAGTGTTCACAATGTGTAAGTGAATTTAACATACCCATCCAGTTTTGTTATATCTGATTGTAATTTTTACGACAGTCTAGATTACATCAAAATGTGAGAAAAGTATAAAAATTGTAACAATGCATTATACTATAAGTGGAGAATTTTCTGACCATTTATCTCTATTACTTTACTTGTGACGTTTCATAAATTTACTGCCGATCAACATAACAAAACATGAATTGCAAACAATGTATTAAGACTGGTATTATACTATTACAAATTTGCGAAATATTTGCAATGTCTTGGTCAATGAAAGACATCAAGGAATCTTATGGAATCCTTGTTCAACAACCAATACTGTTGTACTTTAACAGGAGTGATTGTATAATAGATCCACCCAGAAAATTACGTTCTCAACTTCATTTCATAGACCAAATAGACGATGTAATCAAAAGCATTCACTCAACAAGAACAACTATTTATCTCAACGAAACTGGTGCCTTTCGTGAAATGTCTTCTGGAACAAAAATTTTGCTTCCCAAAACTATTGTGATCATAGCATGTTATCCTCATTTCCTTCAAGGGCTTGTGCGCCAAATGAATGAACTGGCACAAAATACGATGTGGACTCCACGAGCTCATCATCTAGTTATCGCAGTTGGAACAGTTAATAACAAAAATGTCCAAATAACTTTGAAGGAGATTCGTAATCACAAAGTGAGAATTGCCGCTGTTTTATACAAGGAAACAGCAGGTTACATCAAACTAGCTCGTGGTTTTGTTTGCGGCAGAGAAACGAATGCGCGAAACCTGACCAAGACTGGCCAGCAATTTTTGCATTTTGTTAGAGAGGTGTGGAGGACGCAGGCATCAGATGTGCGTGAGTGTCTGGTACAAGTGGCGGTTGTTCCTTGGCCTCCGTATACGATAGTGAAAAGCAATGGCAAGGAGAATTTTACAGATGGTTCAGAAATACGAATATTAAGAACACTGTGTAACTTTATGAAATGCGATTTTATTTACATGAACACGGAAGAATGGACACCAGCATTGAGTTTTGTTCGTAACAGACGTAATGGTATTACTATAGGTAGTTACTTTGTTGACGATCGCGTTCTGGGTAAATATGATATTGTTTTCACAGGCCAAGTTGAGACAGTAAAGTGGTTTGTCCCTTCTCCAATACAATACCCGAGATGGATGACATTTGGTCGAGTTTTTGAAATACGCCTATGGGCGCTTACAACTCTCAGCCTCTTAGTGGTTGTCCTTTTCTTTAATTTTTCTTTTAGGACTCATAAGGTTTTATATCGCAAATACATTTCTAAACCACTCTCAAAATTGAATGCCATTGAAATTCTTCTCATTCTTTTGTGCGGTTCGGTTTTCCATTCACCTGTATCTCTCTCGGAGCGAATCGGATTCATTGTGTGGAGTATGGGGTCGCTCGTTTTAAACTATGGTTATCAGTGCGCATTGGTAAGTTTCATTGTCAATACAGGTATGTATAATGAACTTGATTCTCTTCAAGATTTATTGAATGCTAATATTAACCTTGCTATGCATGATTTCATTTTCGAATACTTGCAAGAGTCTGAATCTGACTCACAAATTAACGAAATGGTGAGAAGATCTATCAAATGTGGCGAACCTCTAACAGAGTATTTTGATCGCGTTGCATATGCTCGGGACTATGCAGTGGCAACAGATCTTTCCAAGACCCAATTTGAATTGTTACCTCACTACATTGTTGAGGGAAAAGATCTAATCGTTCCCTTGCCTTCGCCAATCTTCTCTCAACCTTTGGCCATCGTGCTGTCCACCTTCAATCCAGTATTCGAGATTGTCGATTTTTGGGTGCAGGGGCTACGTCAGGGTGGTCTTGTGGACAAATGGTGGGCTGAGGTGATAGAGACACCTCAAAATCCTGCCCGTTCACCCACTGCCCAGTCGGATGGTGATCCAGTGGTGATGACGCTTTCTCACTTGCAGGGCTCCTTCGTACTATTGGGTGTGGGACTGGCCGTTTCTACTGCAGCCTTTGCGATTGAATGGTGGGTCGACAATATGAGTAAACGAGGGAGGGCAGAGGGAAGACTAAGGAAACTCAAGTAGTGAATGAACGCAAGTAATTGAGGCAAATAAAAAAATGATAAATTGACCCAAGAATTTCTGCGGAGATGAAAAACTGTAGTGACGAGGTGGGGCAATCCCGCAATCTAGCCTGGATTAAACATATTTGAAAACTATCTAGTGTCAGAAAGTCTTTCTCATTCTTTAGAACCACTCATTTGTTTACGTATTATAATTTTTCTTTTATACAACTTGTTTTTATGTTTATTGTACTATAGGGACACTAAATACCTACAGTTTTAACAATAATACATTATTATTATTATTATTATTATTATTATTATTATTATTATTTTGAATATTTCTTCCGTGATTGACTGCAATTTTCTGACAGCTACGTATATGACAAGAACTGAACTCACTTGTCTTTCTTTAAATATCAAGACGAAAGTAACTACCTGTACAGATAACACTTCCAAAAACTCAACTTTTGTGGTTCTGTATTAAGAAGTAATTTATTATCCTACAATACTATGTTCACTGTAAAATAAAAGCTGTTATTAGAAAATAAAAATAAGAATATTCTTGCTTCTATGATATATTGTATCACAAACATTTGTTACACCTGTCATCTGAATGTTTGTTCATAACACTTATTAAGAATATATTTAAATCTGTTAATATGTAATAAATGTTTTCACTCGAGAATAAAGAATGTGGTACATTTTGATTGCATTAATGTGTTTTGTTGAAAATATTAAGTGATATCTTAGTACAATTACGTCGACTCGTTAGAGTACTATAGATTATGAACTTTACAGCTTCACAAACCTTTATATATTTACAAAATAATTACTCTGGACACTTTCTTTAAAGCTTTAGATCACAGTAACACAATACAAATCTTTTCAATTTCAGTTTTGCATCAAAGAGTGCAACAATGTCAATTGTATAGCTGCGCGTCACCATAGGATGTCTGAGATCTACTACTGATTTAATTAATGTCTAGAATTATTACGAAATTCATTTGAGTTGGGATAAGGCTATATAATATCCGTGTGTGAGCATTGGCGATTTGTTAGTTCTGAACGTTGGTGGTAACTTAATCTGTTTTTCATTTATGTAAACTTAAAATTCCCGACAGGCTTCAGCCAAGCGTGTAGCTAATAAATAAATACATAAATAAATAACGTTGGTGGAACATTTGAAAGAAAGCCGTAATCAAAGTAGAAAATAATGTGAATGGGCATGCTTTGTTCTTAGTCCGTGTTATATAGAAACAGTGGCAAGAAAACATTGTGAGTTTGAAAGTGTTTAAAAATTGAGGAAAGTTGAGAGAGAAAAATTAGAATAATATACAGTTCAGAATATATACTCGTACCGAATATCATCAGTAATGTAGATTTTATTTTTAGATCATCGTGTAAGGGCTGTGTAAACCTGGCCTCTTCTTTTACAGAGAAACATATTATTACTTACGTTTGTATTACAGAACGCCAACGATGTTAAGTATGTGATAGTTACTAAATTGAGGAAAGTTGATAAGAGATCAAACCTAATATGAATAAAAATCATCTGGTGTACAATTGTTTCTATTATGTCTTCATTTCCAAATATTTGAATCGTGTACATAACAGAAAAAATTAAATTAAAACTCTTAAGTGAGTTTACAATAATTGATTGTAGATACACTATAAACGAGAATACTGAATTGATGGAGATGCGTGTTACAGGTCTAAAGAGACTACAAGTTAAGAAGTAACAAGTACTTAGAAATAAAAATTCTGTGAGTCCTTTGTTTCTATTATTCTCATTTCCAAAATCCATTTCAATATTACTACATACAAAAATTAAATAATGTTGTTTTCTTAAGTGTTCAATACATTTATTTATTGTGTACGGGATCAGAATTGATATGATGATTATGATTAATCAATTACGATATGATATATTACTCCGGATCATTCTACTAGTGTATCCGTGCGAGAACTCTGGAATGTTGTACTAAAACAGAAAGTCCCTTCTGGCGAGTTGACGGAGATAAATTTTGAACCTTTCTTTATAATTACGATAGGGCAACGCCGGGTATTTCAGCTAGTTCAAAGTGAGCGAGGTACGATTAGTTATAATTCAATTTTAAATACTGACAAATCTATTCACAGTTCTTTTTGATCGAAATCTGTGATATTTCAAAATTATAAAAGTTAAACTTTTAATTTGTGTCGTCACTTTTTTTGCCTTTGAGATGCAGGAGGTTGAAAACGGTGTCGGTGGTATAATAGGTTCCCAAACGGAAAAAAAAACTGGACATATTTTCGAATCATTGACTTGGCAAATAATTTTCGGAGGTAGAAAACATTGTTACAGTTAATTAAATTGTTTATATAATCATTTATATGGTTTATAAATAACACAGGAAAGTATGTTCCACTGTGGAGCCACCTCTTATTTTAATATGTTAATGTTCTTTAAGAATCAGGAATAAATTTGCTGCTAATGTGATTCTGGATTTAAGATTTCTGTTACTGAGCGCGTTAAAGACATCCCAAATTTCATTTATAATGTAGCTTCATCATTGACAATAGGCGTCCAAATATAACGCCTTCAACGTGCTGTACAAACAATTCTACAGAACTCAGCTTCTGATCGAAAATATTTCCAACAAAAATGAACTATGTCATTACGCGTGTTTTATTCCTCTACATACTTATCGTGAATTTTATATCTGTAACACATGGAGTACATTTCTATAATAAAAATAACTAAACGTAATGAATGTCTTACAATATATAAGCGTAATAATATTATTTAACTAATAAATACCCCTGGACACAACAACGAGAAATGTTGTGGTAGCGTCATGTGGTCAAACCAGTTCTGCCGGTTAGAGCGACGCGAGTTAAGATCCTGGCAATGCTGTCCTACTTTTACTTTCACGTATAATATGTACAGAGAGTTATGTAATGCTGCAAGAGAGAATGTCGATATTTCCTCAGAAAACATCTTTTGTATGTCGTTGATTCGAATAAAGATAATTGTTTCTTGCTCGTAAACGAAATATATTAATTTTACTTTTCGTAGTGTTGTCAAAATACTTATTTTGGCATTCTTGAACATCAAAAAGTGATTTTCAAAATATTTCACTTTGTTAGTACGTCTACGTATTAGTAATTCTAGAGGCTTAAGTATATAGGATCTTCACAATAATTAATATTCATCCAACAATCGGGCTGTCTTAAATTGTCGAATTTGAAACGAATCTTTACATCAACCTTAACATATTTTCGAAATTTTCTAAAATAGAGCATGAATTTGTGTAATTTCTTCTCGGATAGAGCAAAAGACATTTAAAAAAGTTGCGTAGGACCCATTTTCGGCAAACGATCTGTATTTTCGGAAATTGCAAACAAAACTTAACATTGTAAAACTAAAAATTGTCGTTGGAGATGACTTTCTTTCATGAAATCTTGTTTTAAAACTGTATCTTGAATTAATGTAAATGAAACTCTGAATTTTTGAAAATTGCAAATAAAAATGTTCATTTTCTCTTAGCGTGGGGCAGGTAACAGTGCAGCAGGGTAGATGATAGTGAAGGGTTAATGTAAGTACCGTGTTAATTCTAATGACCCGAGATCACAACCCAGCAGAGAGTAAATAATTTCAGCTGGGAAGACATCTTTTTACAGGCCCACGTACTATAATATTGCGTAGCCGTTACAAAGAATGCAGGAACGTATATGTGGTTGGAGCCCCAGTAGTTTTGAACACTGTCTAAATATGTATATCATGATATAATACATAATTCAATGACAAAAAAAATCTTCAAATCTACTTTTCTTGAAATTGCAACACTTTTCGCTTTCATTAAAGCCTACAATATATCCTCTTAATAACAATAATAACAATAATAATATTAATAATAATAATAACAATAATAAAGCTTAAATAAAAATGTATATAGTGGTGTGGCACAAAATTGTAATCGCTTTCAGGTGAGCTAGCCGTGGAGAACGTTTATTCAAAGCGAATATATTCCACTCTCAGTATTATTGACCCCTGTTCACTTTATTTACTGACCAAATTGTTATTGACCACGGTCCGTGTAATCGGCAACTGGCCGTAATATTGTCCACGTGCTATTTACTGACTACTGATTATACTACCATCACTTTACACTGTTCACTTAGTGTCCACTGTCCATCTTGTTTGCTGCTATTGACCACACTCCTGACCATTATTAATCGTTGAACTCGCTGTAATTGTCGCACCTATTATCTTCACTATGTGTGGGAAGTTTCCACAAGCTTCTATCTTCTGATTTTCTTGACCGGCATAGCTCGTCGCCTGTAGTTCTTATTTCATTGCACCTACGAGTTCTTTGTCGACCCACTTTTCTTGTCCCTATTCTTGTGTCTCATATAGTACCTCGATGTACCCGTCTCATCGGATCCATTCGCATTATGGGACCTGCCCAATACCATTTAATTATTCTTACCTCTTTGCATACATTTTTTAATTTCGCTACAAGTTTGTATAATTTTTGCTAAAGTACTAAATATTCACTGGTGTATTGACTCCGATACTCGACCGAAAATATTCGCTCACAAATATTTTTCGGTTATTGGATAGGCGCAAGCACAATCTGTACGTCGACAGCGAGGCATGACGGCATTTCCGCTTCATACATGGGCATACGAGGCCCCACCCTCGGGTCAACGTCCTTCACGCCCTTTGGGATTGTGTGCCAATCACCTACCCATTAAGATTCAAACTGCAAGCGAGTTGTCAGCGCGCCCTTCTCCCGGATCGAAGAATTTCAAAGGTTGTCTACACGGTTCGGAAGACTGAATTTCAAACGAAGTTTTTTCATTGTCCAAAGGTAGTAGTTAAGTGAGAAAAAGTAACATACATTTGGTTGAAAATAATATTTTTGATTTATAACCGACGGAAAGAATAGAATTGTGTATCTCCATACATCGGCTTTTAACACATCCTTTTGTTTAAGAAAATGCCGACATTAATTGAACTTTTCGAAAACATACAATTAACTTCATAGAAAACTAAGTTAATGGTACGTGCATAAATTTGTCCCTTTGACCAAAGCATTTAAAAACGTTTTATCAACTTAGGGAGAACACATTAGTCCTCCAAAGTAAAACGCTAATGGAACGGGAACATCTCCACTCACGAAATCTTCTTTCTGTTTGGCGGTACAACTCTATAAATTTGACCATTCCACTGAACACGCTAGATAATAAACGCAAATTCTGTGACGTTCCATATCTGATTAAGCGAAGTATTATTTAACAAAACATGAATTGCAAAGATTATATTAGGGCTGGTGTTCTACTGTTACACATTTGCGAAATGATTGTCATGTCTTTGTCAATGCAAGACATCAAGGAATCTTATAAACACCTTGTTCAACAACCAATACTGTTATACTTTAACAGGAGTGATTGTATAACAGATCCACCCAGAAAATTACGTTCTCAACTTCATCTCATAGACCAAATAGACGATGTAATCAAAAGCATTCACTCAACAAGAACAACTATTTATCTCAACGAAACTGGTGCCTTTCGTGAAATATCTTCTGCAACAAATATTTTGCTTCCCAAAACTATTGTGATCATAGCATGTTATCCTCATTTCCTTCAAGGGCTTGTGCGCCAAATGAACGAACTGACACAAAATACGATGTGGACCCCACGAGCTCAACATCTCGTTATCGCAGCTGGAACAGTTAATGACAAAAATGTCCAAATAACTTTGAAGGAGATTCGTAATCACAAAGTGAGAATTGCCGCTGTTTTATACAAGGAAACAGCAGGTTACATCAAACTAGCTCGTGGTTTTGTTTGCGGCAGAGAAACGAATGCGCGAAACCTGACCAAGACTGGCCAGCAATTTTTGCATTTTGTTAGAGAGGTGTGGAAGACGCAGGCATCAGATGTGCGTGAGTGTCTGGTACAAGTGGCGGTTGTTCCTTGGCCTCCGTATACGATAGTGAAAAGCAAGGAGAATTTTACAGATGGATCAGAAATACGAATACTAAGAACATTATGTAACTTTATGAAATGTGATATTATTTACATGAACAAAGAAGAATGGCTTCAAGCATTGACGTTTGTGCGTAACAAAAGTAATGGAATTACTATAGGCTCTTACGTTATCGACCAATACATGATGGGTCATGACGATATTGTTTTCACAGGCCAAGTTGAGATAATAACGTGGTTTGTTCCTAGCCAATACAATACCCGAGATGGATGACATTTGGTCGAGTTTTTGAAATACGCCTATGGGCGCTTACAACTCTCAGCCTCTTAGTGGTTGTCCTTTTCTTTAATTTTTCTTTTAGAACTCATAATATTTTATATCGCAAATACATTTCTAAACCACTCTCAAAATTGAATGCCATTGAAATTCTTCTCATTCTTTTGTGCGGTTCGGTTTTCCATTCACCTGTATCTCTCTCGGAGCGAATCGGATTCATTGTGTGGAGTATGGGGTCGCTCGTTTTAAACTATGGTTATCAGTGCGCATTGGTAAGTTTCATTGTTAATGCAGGCATGTATGGTGGTCTTAATTCTCTTCAAGATTTATTGAACGCTAATATTAACCTTGTTATGTATCGATTTATTTTGCATTTTTTGAAAGAATCAGAAACTGACCCACAAATTAACGAAATGGTGAGAAGATCTATCAAATGTGGCGAACCTCTAACAGAGTATTTTGATCGCGTTGCATATGCTCGGGACTATGCAGTGGCCACGGCTCTTTCCAAAGCGCAGTATGAATTGTTACCTCACTACATTGTTGAGGGAAAAGATCTAATCGTTCCCTTGCCTTCGCCAATCTTCTCTCAACCTTTGGCCATCGTGCTATCCAAATTCAATCCAGTATACGAGAGTATCGATTTTTTGGTTCAGGGACTACGTGAAGGTGGTCTTGTGGACAAATGGTGGGCTGAGGTGATAGTGACCGCTCGAAATCCCACCCGCTCACCCACCGCCCAGTCGAATGTTGATCCAGTGGTGATGACACTGTCTCACCTGCAAGGCTCTTTCTCTCTATTGGGCGTAGGACTAACTCTTTCCACTGTGGTCTTTGCCATCGAATGGTGCGTCGCAAAAGTGTGCAAAGGAGGTAAAGCAAAGGTGAGAGTAAAGCCAAAGAGAAGGGAGAGATTGAACGCAAGTAGTTGGGGCCGATATATATGAGAAAGTGATCCAAAAAAGACTGAATTTTTCCGCAGATAAAAAAAACTGCTGGGAAATGAGGCTTACATAAATAATTCGTATTTTCTTTTCTTCTAGTTTTGATTTTTGTTTTTGTTGACACAAAAGCGTTTTTCCACTTGCGACCATTAACTACTCATGCGTATCCGTGTCACAAACACACAATATGTTACTTTAGCCCACAATACTTTCTTCGTTTTTTAAAGATCACGTTGATGCACGCTTAAATGATGAATTTGCTCATAACATGATACAGTAGATAAATAATTTTTGTTTGGTATTGTCCACGTTTGATAACGGACTTCAAGAATTTGAAAGTTGCTACTGTCGACTTGCTTAGATTTTGTAGTGTGTGCACATAGACTACACGATTTGGCAAACTTGTGTATTAATAAAACTAGTGATGCTGTAATAGCACTTGTTTTGTCTACTTATTTGTAACTTTTACTTCTTAGGAGAGTGCTGGGCTTGAGGAAAATGAGACTTGAATCATTTTTAAACATCCTTTCGTTTATTCCAGAAACAAATGAAAGAAACAAAATTGGAGATGTGTATGAGAAAATTATAGTTTAACCTTACCTCTATTTTGGACCATATTTCGTAAAAACTACTAATATTTTAGAAAAACTGCGCGTGCCCTTTTAAAAAATCTGACTTTGAAGAAAGCAATTTATCAAAGAAGAAAGTTATTCCGAAAAATTCTAATGGTATGTAGACGCCGAAAATATACTGTACTTAAGTAGTTTTTGAAAATGTAGAGAATTCAACAAAAATTAAATCTGCTTTTTTCAATATTTTTCCTCCCTCCGTGGGAAAAAATAATTTAAAAACTTGGTATCATTCAAGGGACGCATATTTGACCATACACTAGACAAACACTCTTGCGGGCTCCTCTGATCTGGGGTCAGCAGAACGCGAGGCCCTCCGCGACAACACACACAAAGTTAAGGGACAAACAGCCATGCCCAAGGCGGGACTCGAACCCGCGACCCTTCGAACCGAAGCGCTGAGTCGGTACTCGTTCTTAGCCACCTCGGCCATCCAGGTCGGCACTCCGTATTTACGACTGGAATATAAACGCTGTACTACTATAAATGTAATATATGTAATCGAATGATGTTATGATTTAGTATGCTTTCACACAATTATGAAATTAATATTTAATATAATCATAGTCAATGAAATTATTGCTATTAATTTATTTTTGAGTGAAGATTTAAAATATCCAAATGTTGTTTTCTAGCTATCATTATGTGTATATCATTATTATTTTCTTATGGAATGCATATCTTCTAGAATCTTTCTATTTTCTTCATAAAAGGTTTGTGTGTACTTATCCTACTCAGCGAGGTAATATTTAAGAAACAGTTATCCATCCCTTACTAAGTGTGACCTGATGAGCGCCACGAAATAATAGTACAGAACTATTTAACCTCAGTTACATTTGCACCTGTGTCTGCGCTCTGCAAGAACTGAGGTCGATCGTGTTGTTGCTCAGAGAGTAAAGAAGTGGGTTGCTGAGGCTCGCGCCGGCCACTCACTGCGCGTCTTCCCGCACACCCTCTGCGTCCCAGCGCCGCCCGCGCACTCGACCGCAGCGCCCTTCGTTTGATGGAGTCCTCACCCCCAGCGCGGACGCGCGCGCCCTCGCCGCCCACCAGTCACGTGTTAGCAGCATCTTCCACCTCACCCGCCTCCACGCGTTCCTTCTCCCTCTTCGCGGTCCCTCTCTCGTGTGATGCATCGCCCACCTTTCGTCCCTCCTCTCCAATCCTCACTCGATCGTCACGTCATCTTACTTGCCCTCGCCCCTCTCGTCTGCCATTTGGTTTCTCTCTGGTTCACCCTGTCGTTCGATATTTTTACGCTCTTCTGTCCTCTTTGCACGCTCTCTCACCCGTTTTATCACCATGCTTCCACCTCCTTCTACGTCATCCGCCAAATCACTTGCCTCTTCTTTGTCACCTTACCACCGGTTAATCTACAGTGTTGTCTACTGGCCTCCGCTTCCACCATTTTCTCTCCATCACGCTACCATCTGCCACCCGCTGTCTTCCCGCCGGCTCGCCCACCCGAATCCGCTCGCACTCTCGCTGTTGTCCCGCTTCAGCACCGCCACCATCCTGCCCCCCCCCCCCCCCCCCCCCCCTCGCCTCACCCGCCTGCTTCCCCATCCCCGCCCGCCCGCACCCACTCGCTCCCGCCCCGCTCGCGCCCGCTCCCCACCCACCCCGCCCGCCCCCGCCGCCCCGCCCGCCCCGCCCGCCCCCGCCCGCCCCGCCCGCCCCCGCCCGCCCCCGCCCCGCCCCCGCCCGCCCCCGCCGCCCCCGCCCGCCCCCGCCCGCCCCGCCCGCCCCGCCCGCCCCGCCCGCCCCCGCCCGCCCCGCCCGCCCCCGCCCGCCCCACCCGCCGCCCCGCCCGCCCCGCCCGCCGCCCGCCCCGCCCGCCCCGCCCGCCCCGCCCCGCCCCGCCCGCCCCGCCCGCCCCGTGCCCCCGCCTGCCCCCGCCCGCCCCGCTCCCACCCGCCCCTGCCATGCCCCCGGCCTCCCTCGTCCGCCCCCACGCGCCCCGCCAGCCTCCGCGAGACCACTTGTCCGCCCGTCCGTCCACCTGCCCGTCCGCTGGCCAGTCCGCCCGCCCGCCCATTCACCCAACCACCCAACCACTCAACCCGCCCGCCCGCCCGCCAGCCAGTCCGTCCGTTCTCGACACCGCGAACGCGCCTCTGCGACCGCCCGCAGAACCAGCAATTTCGTGCGAAGATAGAGCGTGCTCATGACGGCCCCTTTTCTATCGCCGACGTCCCGTTAAACTATGTTCATTGTATTCTCATGAAGGAGGACAGGGGCGCGAGGATTCTGGAGCGCCCGTTCCGAGCGCGCGCGTGCGTTTTTGCTTTCTTTCCTCCCGAGCCACCTTCGAGTCTCTTTTCAACATCGTCGACTTTCGCTCTCCGACCGCGGAGAGACAAGAGAGAAATGACTCCCGGAGCTCTGTCTATTTCAGGGCGCCCGGTGCCCTTTTGAAGAGAGAGGCTCTCCCGGGAGGGCGCAAGGGCTGAGAAGGGAGCCGCGTATGTGGGCGACTATCTTTCTCTACCGGTCTCCCCCGTGGTTTCACTTCAGTCTCTCCTCTTGATTCCCGGGAGAGAGAGTGACCTCTCTGCTTCCTTCTCTTCGTCATACCTCCACTCCCCGGTCTCTCAGAGAGCTCCCTCGCGAGTCGCCCGCTTTCTCCCTCGTCTCCTCGCCTCCCCGTCCCCCTCTTCCCCGCCCAGACCACCATCCCGTGCACGTCCCGGGTCTCCCATTTAGGTGAAAAATGCCTCTTAGTCAACAGTCATCTAGCGCGAGGCACGGCGCGCCACGAAACTGTGGCCGTATCTCAAAGGCGGCGGCGGAGGAGGCCTTGGTGGGGGTTGTGGTGATGGTTGATGGGGAGGCGGCGATAGCTGGACGATTGTGGAGATTGCGGGGGGAGGGGTGGGCAGGTACGGAAGCGAAGAAGAGGCTGAGAGTGAAGACGGTATGGAACCGTGACTAGAGGCGGTAGCGGGAACAAGGTGATTACGTTGACGGGAGCAAAATGCTGGCGGTGACGGGCAAAACTTGCTGATGGTGGTGGGGACGAAATGATGGCGTTGACGGGGCAAGGTGACAGTGTTGGCAATGCCGGGAGTCAGGACATGGTGATGGCGGGGGCCGGGGGCATGTTGATGGCGGGGACAATGTGATGCCACTGGCGGAGGCAAGGTGATGGCGGGGGTGAAGAAGCGGTAACGGTGGTGGCGGAGACGAGACGGCTGTGATGATGGTGAGAACATGGGCGGGGCGGCACAGAGACTTAGAGGGAGGTGGTGGTGAGGGAGGCAGAGAGTAAGCTTGGAATGAGGCAAAAGGAACG
Source organism: Teleogryllus occipitalis (assembly GCA_011170035.1). Lineage (NCBI taxonomy): Eukaryota > Metazoa > Arthropoda > Insecta > Orthoptera > Gryllidae > Teleogryllus > Teleogryllus occipitalis. The sequence goes on from BLKR01000028.1 coordinate 766,313, forward strand.
TTGGCAATGGAATGGGGTGGGGAATGGTGATGAATGCAGGCACCATCTTGTTTTGAGTCGTGCGCACTTTATTTCGAAAGCCGGAGGTGAACAAGCGGTCTGTCGGAGGGTAGGAAATGAAAATGATAATGGATGTTGGATAATAAATTGTGTGTAGTTATGTGGAATAGAAGTTGTGAAACTTTGGCTTCAAAGGTGGTTGTTTCTGTTCTGTTCAGCCTTCTGAATTGCCATGTTTTAATTTCTTTGATCCAAAAATGCATATTTATTATGATTCATTTATTGTGTACTAGGATGTTTGCTTAGTATTTGATGCAAACTTCTAACTTCGTCCACTTTTGCAGCAAAGTAAAAGTATTTCAAAGTTAAGCAAATATTTCTGTCATACCCAATAACTACTATTCTCCAATTACTAAAACCATTTGCATAAATAGTCGAATTGAACATCAACAGATTTAATGTCTTGAAGTAATAATTGATACAACACTAACATGGAGTACTTAATTCAGTTTGCTGTATCATGCCAAAATATTAACAGACAATAAAATAATACGCAAATATACAAGTAATGCATTAAACAATGATGAGGAATCTACAAGATTATTTCTATTGATTTTAAATAATGGAAATAATGGATGTAATATTAGTGGGTATTGTTACCGTAGGTGCTTAACTGTGAAAAAATGAATAAAAATAAAAAAACGATAACAAAATATTTTAAAGCATATTATTTCTCGTTCAGCAATGTTTAGGTGTGTGTGTGTGTGTGTGTGTGTGTGTGTGTGTGTGTGTGTGTGTGTGTGTTTGAAAACTCTCTCCATCAGTACCTGCTTCATTGGTCCCACAATGACTTCCACGCTCAGTTATGTACGGGCTGCTTTAGATGAAATTAAAAAAAATGATAATATTGTTTTTGTTTGAAAAGAAACCCTGTGGGTTGCCTCATGACCAACGCTTTCACAAGCACCCCCTCCCTCCCTCCCTCCCTCCAGCATCGTCTGCCCATCGTGTCCAGAGACCGGCGACTGGGACGGCGTCCAAAGTGGCGAAGAGCAGTGACGAAAATGACCGGGTGCGCTCCCTAGAGTGGCACTTTAGCAACGAGCAGCGTGTGTAACACAGTAATTGAAAATGAGATGTTCGACACTGTTTCTCTGAGTCTTAAACTCACTAGAAGGAACTGTTTTGGTGGTGCTTTCTCGACCATATTCCTTCTTCTGGACACTTTTTTACTTTCCGCTGTTACGTTTATCGTGCACATTGCCTTGTCCTCGGTCACTTCCAAAAGTATATTTTTTTATTCTATGTACTCCCACTCAGTTTTTTGATTTGTTTTCTCCAAGGCCTGTTACGATTGCTTTCAGAACTTTATCTGGCACTACAATATTTCAAAGCATTGGTCATTCCGACCGGGAATCGAAACCATATGTTCTGGTTTATGTTTACAATTGTGTTTGTGTGAATGTTGCTTGAGATATTAATACCAGGTGGTATTTTGGGATTCTTTTACAGAAGTTTATCTACTCTTTGAATTTTTTATTTCTGATTCTAGGATCAATTTATTTGAAACGTTTTTCTACTGTTACCTCCATTCTGAACTATTGGCTGTTGATTGGTAACAAAAGAGCTTATTCGAAAATCCATTGACATGCTAATCCTACTAACTGTATGACTGCTTAATCCCCCTAACTGCGTTACAGACGCAGTTAACGACCTCAGTATATCTCTTCAAGAATTGTGTGCACTAGATGTGAGATATGCAGAAAAAAATAAACTGAAACTTGTTACGGTCTCGTGTAGGATTGACGTTTGCATAGAACACACAATGCATAGTGCAATAGTTATTAAGTGCATATAACTCTACATGCGCAATCTCCCTCAAATCAACAAAATTGAAGATAGGCTATAACCCCTCAATATATTTACTGAACTTCTTAAGTAAATAAAATGAAAACTACGAATTACACAATTTCTAATCATTAACCAAAAGAACAAGGTTTGAAAAAGATTTTAATAAATACATGATAAAAATCTCTTTAATATTTCAGAACTCGTTGATCTTCGGTTTCTAATTGGATATCTCTGCAGTGCATAGTTGGTGTGCTTGAAATGCAGGCTGTTACAGAGTAATGCTGCTCAATCGCCTAGCGATTTTCACCCAGCTGCTCATGAACGAAGAGACGAGAATAATCTACAGAGCTGGAATAGCTGTGTGTGAAGCTCGGTACGCATTACGGGGATTCCAAGCCTCCATGTACTACAGAGCTCACTAAAATAGCTGGTGTTACGTCAGCCGTACCAACTTCGGAAGATGAACTTTTGCAGGTCAAAGTGGGATCTCGAAACATGCATTGTGGAAACACACTGACAAAAGATGTAGACTGTTGAAACACATTCTACAAAACTGCATATTCATTGCTCTAATAATTAGTTAAAATGAGAGACGTGGGTAACTACATGGAAAATTTAGCACAGCACAAATTTTGTATATTTTATACAATACTATAACAATTTCACATTTGAAGTATTAACATCTTTGTGTTCTCCACAAAGTGATGAACGAAACAATTTTGTTTGGCGCGTGTTTTTGCTATTGAACTATATGCACATTGAAGATCTTTGTTTCAAGAATTTCAGAAACTTGTGTTTTTTGTGAGATCGGTGATCATTGTAATCAATCTAGAAATGTTTTTCATACAAACGGCAAAAGCCTCAAACGTTTTATATGATGCAATTAGTGTCTAGATCACAAGAGCCAATAAAGTAATGAAAGCGTGATGTAGTCTTGTCAAGGTCTCTGGTTGCCAAAGGTCAGAAACTGCCTCACGTCTTTCCGAGCGCCTAACAAATGATATCCTTACTCAACCCCACCTCAGAAACATTTCCAGAAGTTTTATCAGTATCATGCCGAGACGATGTTCAAAAATTATCAGCACATAGATTACCATTACATAATTATAATTCACCAAAAAAAGATAATTCATTTATAAGGGAATTAAAATGGATCATTTATTTATGCGGGAAATAAAATATTAGTAACTAGCAGTACCAGACGTTGTCCGCCCTCCGTCTCCCTCTTTCTCCGTCCCTTTTCATTTCTCTATCCGTTTTACTCTCTCCGATCCTGTCTCAGTCTGTCTGACTCTCTCTCTCTCTGTCTCTGCCTCTCTGTCACATTCTCTCTGTCCCTGTTCCTCTCTGTCTCCGTCTCTCTCTCTCTCTATCTGCGTCTTCTCTGCCTCTGTCTCTGTCTGTATCTTTTCTTGTCTCTACCTCTCTGTTTATTTACCTTTCTCTATATTTATTTCTGTCTCTGTCTCTCTATTTCTTTCTGTCTCTGTCTCTCTATTGCTTTCTGTGTCTATTTCTTTCTGTCTCTCCCTCTCTGACTCTGTATCTCTATTCTTTCTGTCTCCCTCCCTCTCTGACTCTCTCTCTCTGGGTCCCTGTCCCTTGCCTCTCTACCTGCGTCATTCTCTGTACCTTTCTGCCTGTCTCTCACTCTCTCTCTCTCTCTCTCTCTCTCTCTCTCTCTCTCTCTCTTACATACGCGCGCCGTTGTCTCGGCCTCGCCCTGTGTCACATGGCAACGCTAAGCAACAATGAAGCTCAGGTGGAATTTAGTTAGTTAGTTTGTTTGTTTGTTGGAAGATGTGTCAACTTTCATGGAGATCGACCACACGGTATTGGAGTTCACACAACAAAACACACGAAATACCGTTTTGCGGTTGCGAAAGAAACCCTAATTGTATATGAATTAATGGCTATCTATCTATCCATATTGTCAATATTTTTGAAGTTATCAACTGCTGGCTGAACAACTGAACGTCAAACTGTCAATGTTTGGTTAATATATTGAAGATCTCTCCGTCTTCTGTCTCATTTACTCACTCGCTGTTTCATATTATAAGATTTTAAAAAATTCGATTCTATTTTTTAAAAGTTTTCTTTTATACAAACATTGTCCTCACAATAATGAACACACACAAATAGAATTATTCAATTTGGTACAGTCGTTCGGAAGTTACGCGCGTACATACATTTCGACCATTCACTTTTATTTATATACATTTATTTTTACGGAAGGAATCTCAACGTAAGTCAGGAATTTTATCTGAGGTCTTTCATTAAAGGTTATATGGGATCAACTTAGCCTCCTTTTTAAGAGAGTTACAGGATCTTTCCTGGAGGTAGAAGCCGGAGCTGTGTGCTCGCTACACTGCCTCCTCCTTGAGTGGACAGCTTAGGAAAGATGTTAATACCTAAATCCACTTCGCTCTTGGGCTACATCAGTTTGTGTGCCATTACACTGGGTCACTTTTAACGCTCCTATTTGTACGGTGAACAACCCATGGTTTTGTGGCCAGGCTGCTCGCCTTCCATCTCTAAGCATTGGAGTTCAAATGCCGAACTCTCCATATGGAATTGTGGAGAACAAAAGATTGGAGGAAGATTTTCTCGGGGTTTTATCATTGCTTTCGTTTCTTATTCCATCAGTGCTCTATTATCATTGATATAATAAATAAAAAATTCGTGAAAATCATTCATTCTCTCAGGTAATGGTAGTAAGGCTATTATCTTGCACAATAAAAAGTACTACAAACAATAACTTCAACGTACTGTAACCGTTCTCGGTGTGAATTCGGGTTTTGCATGTTCAATAAATAACACAGAAGTGAACTTAAAACACATTTAATTAACTTAAGGTGATGATGAGAGCTTGGAAAATGATTCTTACATAAGTTTTACAAACATTTAGTAATTTGACTGCGGCTTCCTATTTTAATTAGAATTTGCTTTAACAAGCAAACAAATACAATTATCCGCTGCAATAACATTCCAGACTATCGCAATTCACGCTCTCAACTTCGTTTATTAGAGTCTTTCCGCACATCGGCGGGAAAGCGTCACCCGATTACATGTCATTTATAACTTATCTTATGGTACCGACGTGATGATTTCGTCTGCACAGCGGGGTGTTGGCGGTCCACAGCAGCGCAGATCCAGTTTCCCCCGTTCTGCAGCCAGGCGGATTGACAGACGACAGTGCGCTACCGTCGGGCTCACTGTGATGTACACGTGATAACTGCTGGTTGTTTCCCGCTCATGTTCATTGCCGAGATAATAATTGCCTCCTTAATTGATAGTGGTCTCACTTTTTATGGCTCATTAGTCCCACGTTCAAGGCACAAGTCAAAATGTTAACTTATGCTAGCTCGTATGCGTAAAATGCCTCAAGCTGCGAGTCCGCAACCGGAACGGCAATATTGAAGGGGCGAGTTGAAAGATTAAAATCTTAGTAATTTTCAAAGTGTTACACTGGAGTAACAATTCCGACGTTGTAAGTTGAAAGAAGCGAATCTGAGTTATGAAGGCAAGCCAAGTGATGTGTAGAAGCCAAGTGATTTTGAGGCCTCGCGCGCGTCTAGGCGAAGGCTACGATCTCTGATTGGAATGCTTTATCGTGATTCGTTTAGCATTAGCCATCGGGAGCGGTGGCGGGGCGGCACCCGGGCCAATTGCTCGCGAGCTCATGTGATACAAAGAAGAAATATCCGTTGCATTTTTGGCGTGAAAGTTAGCTGCCCGGTCCCTGCGGGGTGGGTACGCCGCGGTCGGAGTAATGCAGTGCAGCTGGCCTCTGTCTTTTTAAAATTATTTACTGGCCAGATAACCCTTGGCCAACGCGCATGTGCGCATAGCGAATTGCTAACCACTGCGATGTTTTAAAAGGGTCGATCGCTTGCTCCTTCCAACGTGCGTCCATGGCGAATCGCGTAGCGTTTCACAACATCACGCCTCGCGCAATTGCAAAGGGGCGGCGCTCCGTTACTCTGCGTCTGTCCCGCGTACATAATGCGTTTCTTCTTTTGAACGCTGACGCTGGGCGGGGTGGGTCAGTCTTAAGTGAAATAAAATGTTGCCTATTTTGGCATTCCAAGGGTTGTGCGACGTGGCACGCGCTCGTCACCTCAAGCATGACTTACAACAGATTTCTGCGGAGTCGTAAATCCATGTTCGCTTTGTCAAGTGGCCGGGCGGGAAAGGGCGGCGGCGTTTGGCCGGTCGGCTGTCGGCCGGCTGCCTGTCTCTGGGGGGCGGGGGCGGACGGGCGGTCCGGGGGCATTGACCGTGCCAGGTCTCGTGGGTATTGTGACATACCGATATGTCACATGAAAATAAACTAACATTTATTTGTAGACTATATGGTGGAACATGCATTAGGAAATATCACGAGAGCAAGGGCTTAGCAACGACCGTGAATATACAATGTAGTTTTTGTTTTTTGTAAATGCATTAAGAGGTGGCTGGATGCCGAAAGTAGAAAATTTGGGATTGGGCGAAGAAGTTAAGACGATCGAAAGGTCAGCTACACCAAAATATAACGAACGTATGTATTGGCTGGGTGAGAGAAGGACGGTCAAATGTTATGAAAAAAGAGGAAGGTAGTTTAATACGAAGTCTTCGAGGGTGAATCATGCAGGAAGATTTCATTCTGACCGGCATCGCGTTTCTGAACTGATCGTAGGTTCGTGAGAGGGAACGAGTATAATACAGATAGTCAGAATCGGGTTATCAGATCGTGAAATTTTAAGGACAGTAAATGATATTGCAGATATTGCATGTGGAAGTAATATTGATGCATAAATTGGGACTTTGTCGGGAGTGGTAATCGAATAATAGATTTCGGGACTATGTCATAGGACGTAATCGGGACTGATAATTTTGATAGTTTGAGACCAGCTTGGATAGGGGCAGAAGAGGATTTCTTGGGACTTTGGAATAGAATGGTTAGAACACGCGTGGAGTTAGTACTTTTATTCGAAACTTGCCCTTAGTGTCGATTTTTCACAAAAGCATTCTGTGTTTAGATTTGTTGCTTTATTTCCTGTTACTGTAAAGTGTAAATTTCAAGACCCCATATTACCGTGTAAAAGTTAATCGTCTGTTAGTGAAAAAATTAAAAGAAACGGGTTGATGTTGAATTTGTATGTTTGAAATTACGAACTGTTTTGATCCCATCATTCTCCATGGTTTCAAAAGGTATGTGATAAATATTCCTTGATAACTGGCAACACCAGCTCCTCTGGTTTGGCCGTTGAGGGGGACTGTTCCAATTATCCCGGAGACGGGTCTCCTCGTTACGTCATAAGCACGCTGCACTCCAGCCCCGTCTCGTGCCACCCCTTCCCGCTCTCATTACTTCCCCACCCCCGCTCTTGCCCGCTCCTCGACCCACCGACTCGTTACCTCCGCGAACACTTCGAGCGATCTCTCCCGGTCCGCGTCTACTCTCTCTTCCTTCCCGCCCCCGCCACTGCCATTCGTACAACTCCGCCCCGCCACCGCCTCATATCCCGCCTATCCCGCCACTGCCACTCGCACAACCCCACTCCGCCAGTGCCCGCCCCGCCCCTGACACTCATATAACTGCTCCCCGCCACTGCTACCGATACACCGGGCCCCGCCACTGCTACCGATACACCGCGCCCCGCCACTACCACTCATACACACCGCCCCGCCACTCATACTAATGACGCTTCTCCCCGCCACTGACACTCATGAAACTCCGCCTTACCACTGACACTCATACAACCCCGCCCCGCCTGATTTTCATAAAACCCCGCCCCGCCACTGACACTCGTACAACTCTGCCCCGCCTCTGCCAGTTATAAACTCCGCCCCACCGCCGATACTAATAACATCCCGCCCTGCCACTGGCACTCATATACCCCCTTTCCACCACTGTCACTCATACGATCCCGCCCCGTTACTCCGACCCTCCCATATCCCGACCTTATTCCCCCATACCTCGACGAACCTGCCATGCCCCGGCCCGCCCTGCTCTCTGCCTCTTGTCCTGTCGCCTGGTTTCCTCCCGTCCAGTTGGCCGCCCCGCTCTGGCCTGCCCCCTCGCGACGGCCAGGCCGCGGTGCAGAGGAGGTGGCAGATATTAGGTGCCCGGCCCACCTGATGCCTCGCTGCTGATTATCCGAGTAGCTGCTCTTTTGTTGGAAATTTCCGGACCCGGAGAGATTGCACTTGTCAGCAGCAGAACAGTCGCGTGTGAAAAGTTAATAACGATTTCCTGTCAGCCGGGCAAAATCTAACGTTTTGACAAGAGAAATGAGGAGTGTAGGTTAAGCCAGCATATTTAATGGCAATATATCACAATATGTTTACATGTATTTCGAGAACCACACTTACTCTATTTTTCATGTAAGTCGAGGATTTTTATGTCTAATAAATGAAGCTGATCTTTTTTGTCAAATCTTAATTTTTAAAATGCCATGTTTTTATATTTCAAGTAGTTTTCTGGGACACTTGAATTTTCTGGTGCAGTATTTACATGCAACTACTCGTAATTCATGCGCACTATGATCATATAATATTTTTACACAATCATTTCCCAGGGAAAATAAGGTATATTAATTCTTTCCAATAAATGATGTAATTCAAGTATAGAACAATTAAATGAATCCCTAAGAATGAATTCACAGTAATATTCACACAGCAAAGGGATAAATGAGGACTTCAAACATTTTGTGATAAATGTAATTTGTATTTAGAACTGACAAAGTACTTCCTGTTATTCAGTACAGTTGCATGCATTTAAAAAAAATTATCTATTTTGATCATAATTATAATATAAATATTAATTATCCCTTGAGATTTGTATTAGTATTGTTATCTATGCACAATCATCGAAATATAGTAAAAACCAAAATATGAATTAGAACATAATCCGAATTCAAGAGAATGAATTGGAGGTTTTATATCTTCATATCACCTACCATCCCTTGCTTTTGTCATTCACAGACAAGAGTCATTCACGTAACGGGTGAGTGGTAAGTGGATATTTGGCAAATGAATGCTGGAAATTCAGAAATAAGAGTTTGAAAGACACATTCGTAAGAGTAGCGTATAATATTTTTAGTTCTAATTCATGGAAACTTACAAGCAAATAAACTCTTCGGATAATTTACAATATACGAAACGGCAGCCACGTTAAATAAGTTGCCATAATTACTTTGCAAAAAGTGTGAGTCATAGAGCCATTACTACCAAATCACGTGCGCATCCCGCTAACTGTAACATTCTAATTAATTAATTAATTAATTAATTAATAGTCCTCTGGGATGTCTCATGGGCAGAGTACTAGTTTCCCGTGCTGAGGCCCCCGGGTTCGATTCCCGGTCGAGGCAAAAATATAGTTGTAGCTTTCCTTTCAAATCGCCTCATTTTTTTTGTAGTTGTGTAACGAAGAAAAGCTCAAGCAGGCGGATCTTGCTAGTTACAGTGAAGAGAATACGTCATGTCCGCCTCACGTCTCTCTTACCCCCAAGCATGGAAATTTAACTAGGCTCAGGCAAGAGGGACACCGGTAGCTGGCGGGCGAAGCCGGAGTACCGACCCCAAAACGCCAAATACATGCATAATTAATTATTAGTAATGGAATTAGTGGCCTTTTTATAAATACCAGTCAAACAATCAGTGCAAGCACTTCGCATCTGGACATCAAAACACAAAGAAACCTTGGCAGGGCGCTCGCGTATGCACTCGCCTGTGGAAGTGCACGGGGCACTCCTCCCGCTCATTACGCACGCGCGCGCGTGAGCAGATTCTCTGATTGATGGCGGCACGAGCGCGCAATGAAATTCCGCCGATAATGTTAGGAATTAGCGACAGGCTAAATGAAATATAATTAAGCGCCTAAAAATATCATTATCGCACGCCGCCGGCACAATCGGACGCTCGCTGGTTAAATATGAGCGGCAGCTCCCGCGGGGCGCATTGATACAGGCGGCAGCCGCGCTCGCCACCAGAGCAGAAAATGGACGTGTTGCTGTGTGTAGACCCACTACAAAGCGGCGGAGTACTAAATGAGGGTTAGAGATCGTTAGGTCTAAAGATTTTAGGTCTAATGATAGAAGGTCTAATTTTAATGTCTAATGTCAGAAGGTCTATGAAAACACGTCTAATGAAACGTTGGTCTAATTTTTAAAATATCTAATAATATTTGGTGTAATAGTCAAAAATGTCTAAGAAGCTTCGGTCTAACGGACACAAATATCTAATCTATTATGCTGTAACAGAAATACGTAACAAAGAGTGGATCACATATCATTATGTCAGTGTCTTATTGTCTGGAATGAACTCACAATAGGAATTAATCGCTTTAATTAAGAAAGTACGTTATGTACATAAAAGGAAACAGGTGTTAAAATTTCAGTATTCATTATCGGTTGTTGGTGTAATGAGAAATTTTAATCTGTAGCTCAAAGATCGAAGGTATAAATCCATATCACCACGATTTTTATAAAATTGGTAATTTGCTACCAATCGCACTGTTTGCCTTTAAATAATTTTGTATATTTGTTACACACCTTTGTATATCTATTAGACCTTATTAATTCAACCTTGTAATTGTAGATCTTTTTTGGTATTAGACCCTCTCTCGCGTCGCCTTATGTCGCATTAGACCTGGTTCGCAATACACGTCCTGTTTATTAGACGTAACGAGTATTAGAGCTTTTGTCCGTGGACCGAACGACCTCAAACCTGATTGAGCGGACAGGAGCAAAGAGAGGCAGGAACGATTCGGTGGAGCAGGTGAGACGGTGTGGAGTGGAAAGAAGGAATAGCGATGTTCGTGGGGAGGGACTGAGAAAAGTGAGGATGTGGTTTGGAGCGAAGGATATAGGAACGGAACGAGGCAGGAAGGAAATAGTTTGGATAGGGTTAGGCAGGAGAAGACAGGTTAACGCAAGGGTGGGTCGACGTCGAACAGGGCTATGTTTGGCTGTCTGAGAAGGTCTGCTGTGGATACGTACGGCAGAAGAGAAAATAATAGAAAAAATAGAAAGAATGAGACTGAGCGGAAAGTAATTGAGAGGAAAGGAACGAAGTCCCCGAAGAACCGAGAAAGGATTCTTACAGGAAGAACGTGAAGAGAAAGGGAGAGACAGAGACTACAAAGACAGAGATGGGAGAGACTGGAATGTAGAAGATTGTAAAATAGATAGAGGGAAGAGGGAGTGGAGTATATTGAAGCGAAGTGGCATGTAGATTCATTAGGGTCATTATGTTCTGGAGAGGAAACGTAAGGGAAGGGAAAATCTGTGAAAGAAGTCAGGGGCGACAAAGTCAAGGGGGAAAGAATGGTAGGTACTACAAAACGGACGATTGAGCATGCAACCACCCGATCTTGCATGCTCAATCGTCCGTTTTGTAGTACCCGGTGGGGAGAGACGTGAAAAGATGTGCAGAGGAGCAACAAGCAGTGTGGCTCGAAGTGTGGCCGGAAAGGGTGATGAGTAGGGTAGCTGCTTAAGAGCGTTGAACTGGATGGCATGCTTTGTAGACTCGTACAGTGAGCGTCCTTGTCGGCATGGGCTTGGGAGCGGGCGCGGGGATCAGAGTGTGAAGTGTTGACTGCTTGAGACGCATGGACCGAATAGGAAGCAAGGTAGTCGTGTAGGGTGGGAAGCGTTTGCTGCGAAGCGGTTAGCATCTGGCGAACGAGTTAGTTGGTCGGATGGGGAGCGAGAGCTGGTGGGCGACGTGCAGGGTGTTGGGAAGCGAGGGTGGCGCTGGCGGGTGCGAAGCGTGTACTGGGTGTGGGTGGGCGGATTCCTTGTGCGCGTGGGGTGCACAGTGTGAGTTGTGTGGGTGTTGACGTGGGGAGGCGCGAGTAGGTGTTGAGCGAGAGCGATGCTGTCTGCATTGGGCTGTAGAATCTGATAGGAAGCGTTCGAGGTGTGTTCGGAAGGAGGTGTGTGCAGATATAGCCGCGCGGGTGAGCAGATGGTAGCTTATGGGATGGAAGGCGTGGGCGGGTGAGTGTCGTCAGTGAGCGGAAGCATAAGTGTGGGGAGATATGAAGTGTTTGAGTAGTCGGACAGTTGTGTGTGGATGGGTGGGAGATAGATCGTGCTGGATATGTTGGTTGGGTAGGTGAGAGGTAAGTGATTAGGAGAATGGTGGAAACGTGCGGACGGAGATAAGAATGTGTCTTCAATACGACACGTATGAGTGATTACAGTGAGAGTTCGGATTGCAGGGGCGATGAGGGGTGTGTGGGTGGGAGGGTGAAAGGCATGCCGGGTCGAAGGCACATGCGGGCGGGCCGCGTGAATGATTAACGTCGCGTCGTGAACGTCGCGTGGGTGGTTCGGGGGCATGGTACATGCAATCACTGGGAGGCGTAAGTGGGGGTTCGGTTCATTTGATTAATTGATTGATAAGTGATTCCGGCAGTGTCAACGTTTCCCCGCTAAATGATGAGATCCGGGGCCAACCTACCACCGGCTAGCGGGGTTTCCTTAAACCACATATCTCCCAACGGCAAGGCACCGCCCCAGCCGAGACAAGTTATAATCTCACGACTTGTGTGGTAGTGTACTGTATGTACGTGTAAGCGTGTGTAAGTGACAGATAGCACAAGAAATGGAAGGAAAGCGCGCGCGGTTCGTGGCGTGTTTGTTAGGTTACTGCTCCGGCATTCGCCTGATATTGATCGGAAAACCCACGGAAAACTATCGATCGTAGCAGTCGAGCTCTAGAATTCTTCTCCAGACAGCGACAGGACTGAACTTAGTGTTCCAGCCAATGCCGAATATCCTGTCACCGTCGGAATTCGAACTTAGGACCTCACGGTCAGAGACACTAAAGTGTCATCAGTTGATGCCCTGAGTCACCTTTCCATGTTGGAGGTTCGGTATGTGTGGGTGGGGCCGGGCAGGGTGCCGGGTGTTGAGAGTATGAGGTAAATGCGTTTGGGGGGGGGGGAGCGTGAGTGGAGGAGTGGGGGGGGGATCGGGGGTGGGAGGATTGACAGTGGGTGGCGCGACATACACGGGAGAGCGGCGCGGGATCGCACGCGAGCAAGGCAGGTGCTCGCAGTGATATGTTTGCAACCAATGGTCGGCGGATTAGTTGGTATTGTGACACGGACTGTCGCCTGTTGCAGCCACCACGTGCTATTGAAATACCTCCCGATAGCAAAATTTTAAATGTCTGTTGAGATTGTCAATAACGCAGGTAACTGAGTGCTGTCGAGTCACTAGGTGAATTGAATGTATTGCCTACGATGATATTTGTATACAAAGCATCAAAAAATCATCACATACAGGTGATTTGGGTTATATTGCACACTGCAATATAAAGTAATAAATGTATAATGGATAAATACAGGGTTTTGTATTTCATTCAACGTAAAATACATTCAATCTAAAACACCAGTACATTTTATCAACAGATCGGATAGCAGGAATGACGAAATTTCTGAACCCTCTATTACTTTTTTAATATATCTGTTCGGTCTCAAAACATTGAGACATTCTTGTGTAAAGACATATATTGTACAAAATTTCTTAATATCTAAAATGATGGTATATGAAGCAATTAAAATGTATATAAATCAAAAATTATTTTTACATTATTATTCGTAATAAAAAAACTCAAATCCATCTATTTACATGTATTCCCACAAGTATTTGATGTCAGATTTTATTTAGTTTAAGATGTGTTCACCTTCACTGCTTTATGAGGTTAGATTACATGAAACAAAATAACTCAAGAAGAGGAAAGAAAGCAGTCAAGTTTATTCGCAGTAACTACCTGCAGAAGTTTCAAATTTTACGTCGCGGAAGAACGAAAGGAATGCAATAAGGAGACGCGTTCATTCCGCGTGAGGTCAGGGCATAGCATTACTCTGCATCACCCCACCACCACCACGTAACCACAGGGTCCCTGATGGCAGTGAAACGGGGCCGGCGGGGGTAGCTGAGGCGGAGGGGGTAGCGGGGACGGGCGAGTAAATCTGGAGGCGGTGCGATCGCGGCGAGCTCTATCGGCCAGGGCGTGAGATAGCTTCCGCTCCACGAGCCGCTTAATCTCGCATAACAAAGCAGCGGCAGCGGCGGCGGCGGGGGTGAGGGCGGACCGGGGGCGGGGTGGTGTCCCGGGCAGGCCGTCTCTGGCGCCGCCGCCGCCGCTGCCTCCGCCACCGACGGACTTTTAAACTGAATCTAATTTGCTGCGGGTGACGTCATCCCATCCCTGCCGCCGCCGCCGCCACCGTCCCTCCTGAATGCTAATGCGGATGGCGGCGGCAGGCCCCACTCAGAAGCTTCCGCCGCCGCTGCCGCCGCCGCCGGGGGCGCGGCCACAGCTCCGGCGCCTCGCCATTATCAGCACAGCGATGCCCCGCCCCCGCCCACGCACCCGTACCACCGCCCCGACTGACCCCTCCACCGCTTGGGCCCCACTGCGGTACCGGTGCTTCTAATTTACCTTGGCCCTCTTTTCCGCCTTCTGGCACTTCCACTATTTCTTACGTTACTGTTGCTTTCACTGTAATAAAAATACAGGTCTGTAGCTGCAACAGACGCCAGACTTGAATAAAACAATACTTTTAAATTATTTCGAATTGCGCTAATGCTCAGTTTAGATTTTAAAGGTTGTTGGATCACATGGGATCTCAAAATCAGCTGAGCAAAGCGCTTCACGGAGTGGGAATAAATTTGGAAAGAAAGGTTTGCGCGCAATCCGGATGTCATTCTTTAAGAAACTTCTCAGGAATCCACTTATAATTATATTCCATATATTTATGGAAAGAGCTGCAGAGATAGAGAGATAGAGAGATATATAGATAACTGAAAACAAAATGTATGCAATCCGCAATGCGCGAAGGTAAGTCGTGAAGTTAGGAGTGTGGTCGGGAGGAGGATAAATAAGATACGTTGAGAATGGACCGAGGTGGATTCAATGTGCAGCAGGGCGGCGCCGGAGGGTGAAAGTGAGCGGGGCGCAATAGGGATGACTGAGCGTGGAGGGGATGTTGAGTCAAGCGTGGAGGGGATGCCGAGCGTGGCGGGTATGTTCTGTGGAACGGAGTAGATAGGCACGATGCGGTTTGATGTGAACCCAGTCGTGCTTGAGGTGGTGGAATGTATCAAAAATTACTTCTATTCAAGCCTTCTAATAGAGTCTTTGTTTTTCTTATAGAACAGATGAATGTAAATATAATACCCGGACAACACTGGGTTACTTCAGCCTCGAAGTATATTTTATGTAAAAGGCGCACCGTTTTCAGCATGATGAAGCGTGGTCAAGTACCAGCAACAAGTGACTGGCGAAGAATGCCTACAATGTGATTTAATTTCAAAACGATATATACTGATTCTGTAAATAGTAATAATCTTGTCGACAAAAATCTAAAAAAATAAAAATGCAACAGCGTAAAATCATTTTTACTATTATTTCTACACATATTATTCAATTGAAGTGTAAATGGCACTTGGCGTTAGTGATGGTATATCTTTGAGATATCCCTTTAATCTTGAGACGCTGATTTATTTTACTCAATTAAGCGTTTGAAATATGTTACCATTTCTAATTTTTTCAATATAAGAAACATATATTTGATTCTTCTAATTCACCAACATTTCACAATACAGTAATATCTGCGTCAAAGACACACCTTATTATCTATACTTACATTTTGTTCTCTTCACATTTTCATCTCCCACGTACGTCACACAGAGTTTTCATTGTTTTTTGATCAAATAAATCAAATCAAATCACTTTCTTTAGAAGATCTGTCTTCTCTGTCACAGCAATCGTCGCCGATACTATTTCTCTCCGTCGTTCCGATACCACACTTTGTCTTGCCAGTCCCTACGTCAATCTTGGAAGTGCATCGCGTCTTCATATACCTCCAGATTTCCTTTCGTCCGCGGGCGAAGCATTTCGAGCCGATTTGGGGCAAAATTTCTGTCAGCCGACGTCGGGAGGACAAAACCAAACGAATAAGATCTTCGTCAGACTATTTTTTCAGACGCCGCCACACAGTGGTTGATTTCCAGAATCTAGCGATATTTAAATCAGAAATGCATATGCTCAAAATGAATGAAAACCCACGTGAACGGGTTCCTTATAATCTTGCCTGAACTGTAATAATCGCCATAAGTGCAACATTAATTTCTAAGAAGAATGGTGGGTCTGTTCGTTGAGCGCTTCCGAGTCGCGAGCGCAGCCGTGCCTCAGTCCTGTTTTAAGGTGTTTGGTGTTACTGCCTACTGACGTCGCGTTCTTAAAGAAGCAGATTCAGAGAGTGGGTAATGCCAAATATTGTAAGTTCTTAATTTTTTATAATTTTTAACTGCTCAATTAAGTATGAGTACGAATCACTATATTACATTATGAGTTAGTGTCTCATGAACCTTTAGTAGGCAATTGCCTGCACAATCTTTTAAGTTGTTCCCACATTGATAATTTGGTAAACCTTATCAAGCCTCTAGAAAATGAATTTATTATTATAGTATTTCACTACAATATAATATAATAGAAAACAGCACAAGGAATAATTCTGACCATTTTCAACACCGTCGGCTCTACCCTTCTCTTGAAACTATTTTAATACTGCCAAATGAAGGAAATCAACCACTGTGCGCCGTCGAAAAGGTCGTTCAGATTCACTACGGCCATTTCTGTTTACCATCACGTGTTGGAACGTATTCGGAAAGTCAGACAATAACAGGAGACCAAAATTTCGACCAAAATCGGCTCCACTGTGACCACCGCGTAAGCGAGATGTCTTCCCTTACCCTCGTCCCCGCAGCCTCCTTCACGTCTCCGCCACCGCTCGCCGGGAAAGAGCTTATAATAGCCCCACTTAGGGAGTTTGTAAGTTGGGTCTCTTTGCTGAAAAATGCCGCTCCCTTCTCAAGCAGACACGCCGGCGAGTTTGTGTTCTCGAAGACTCACGACGAATTTTATCTCGTGTGTTTGATCGTCGGGTTCGCTTAGCGAGTACTTTCCACCAAGTCGTCAGTTCGCCGTCTCTCTCTCTTTCTTCCTCACTCTATCTGGCGCAGGCGCGGGTCTACCTTGATTTTAAAACTCTTCGGAAACTTTCAAACTAGCCTGCTGATTCCTTTTTCGCAGCGCGATTGAAGGAGAAGAAGAAGAAAAAAATTCATTTACCGTGTCCTTGTTTAAACGGATATTTTCGTGAAAGCGCAAACTGACGAGGCAAAGAA
This sequence comes from Teleogryllus occipitalis, assembly GCA_011170035.1. NCBI lineage: Eukaryota > Metazoa > Arthropoda > Insecta > Orthoptera > Gryllidae > Teleogryllus > Teleogryllus occipitalis. Next base: position 783,361 of record BLKR01000028.1, read on the forward strand.
ATCTCACAAGAGCAATACCCCATCAAGGCGGCTCCCAAAGTTTTCTTCTCGGAAAGAAGTCTCGTTTGATATACTCTCCCAGTGGCGGTTATTTTTCTAAACCCAGATATACAAACAAGAGATCCGAGAGAAAGGGCTTATTTGGAAGGGATTTGGGCGTTCCTTTATATCAGCGTACGCGATATGACTGGCGTCTGTGTGCTCTGCTAACTCGATGAAAGCGATCTTTTGTTTGGCGGCGCGCGGCGTCGCGGGGCCCTGAGGAAGGCGACGTCCTCTCCTCTAGGTCTCCCTCCCGGGGGGAGATGTGGGAGGAGGAGTCCCCTCCCCGTAAATTGGCCGGATAATCCCCCGAACTGGCTGAGGCGGCGGCTGAGAGGGGTAGGTAGAAACGGGGCGGAGTAGGTGGAATGGGTCTTAGAGAGGTATGGTGAGACGTGACGTTACAGAGCGAGATGGAGCGGATTGAAACGGAGTGGAGAGAGCAAGGTGCGGAAGGGTAGAAAGATGACGAGAGGGGAGGAGCATGACGGAACGAGACATGATGCAGCGGGCTGGAACTGGGATCGGGACATATCATGGCTAGGGGGAGGGGTGGGGGCGATATATGAAAGCAGGGGAAGGGTGGGAGGACTGTGGCCGGACGTGATGGTGGGTGATGGGCCATAACGTAGGGAGATGGAGAACGGTGGCGGTTGGAGAGGGGCCTAGAGGCTATGCCCGGCAGAGGTGGTTTAGTACATCAACTGATGTCTCTGCAGTTCTTCTGACCGGAGGTCCTAGGTTCGAGATCAGACAGTGGCAAGATTTTCGACACTAGCTCGAATGGTCAAATTCAGTCGCACACACTTGGTTGAATTCAGTCGCTGGCGGGGGGAGAATTCTGGATGCTGGCGACTCTGATCGGTTGTTTTCCTTGGTTTCTCCGATCAACATCAGATGAATTCCGGAGGAGTACCCTAACAAACGGCCCACGGACTGTAGGCAATCTTTCCTTCCTCTTCCTTGTCCTATCCTCACACCGCGCACACACACTAACCAGCACTAAACAACCATACAAATCGAGAGACCGGTCGGGAGCTTAGCGCTTGTCGTGGCTGGGGCGCTGCCCCACTGATGGGAGATTCCTGGTTGCTGGAAACCCTTCTAACCGACGGTAGGTCGGTGCCGATTCTTGCCATTCAGTGGTGGAACATCACTGCCACATGAACCACATCACTTTCGATGAAAAACATACACTTCATTTACAGGACTAATGACCTCGGTAGTTGACTGGAATCACTAATAACCAACAAACTAGAAGCTAGGAATGTTGGAGAGTGAAGGGGAATGAGAGCAGGGATGAGGCGGGGCGGGAGCCTTATTAGAGTTCGAGAAGGGGGGAATGTTTCACCAGATCGTAGCCAACGGTGCGTGCGACAGATGCCGGACAAAGTGCGAAGGCGGAGGACACATTCCTATCGCACAACGATCTCCACCCTCCCTCGAACTTTTACCCGATGCTTTGCGGTGCTTCACTGTCAGTCGGATTGCAGTGCCTTTAGGTGCTGATTACTTGCACTCTACAAATTTGCAAGAGGCTGATGAGAGCGGTGCATTCTCTATACAACATAGGGGCGAGTGATCGAGTTTTTTGTTCCTCTTTCTGCAACAACTGTGCTTACGGAAAAATCAAATATTGTTGTAAAAACTTGGTTTGTTGGGAAATTTGAATGACAATTGTAATTTCCCTTTCTGGATTTTCTACACTCAGCTCACTAAACCTTTCGTTATTTTCGACAAAAGTCGTATATTTTTACTTTCTCGTATACGCACGTATATACGGAGAAATATACGTAGTATAGAGAAAGTTATGTAATGCTGCGCAAAAAACAGCCGATTTTAGCAGAAAAATGCATTGCCGGGCTCAAAGAACAAAAAAGTGCATAAAACTAAAAGTAAAATTCAGAGAAAAATATTCTCTAACACGTGGTGTAGCCGGAATCCCTGTTTTGTGGGTCCTTGATGCTCCTTAATTGGTCCTTGATTGGAAGCAAAACGTCTGTCTGTCTATCCGTCCGTCTGTGGACACTACTAGCGCCAAAACCAAAACTACAATCTTTTCCAAATTTAAGAAACCTTTGTCGATCTGGCTCTTGTTGAAGCTTTGAGATTTTAAAAAGCATTCTTTAAAATTTTTCGGGGTACTTTACATAAAGACTTATAATTTCCAAGTTTCATCATTTCAAAGTCCGAATATTTTCAAAGATTTTTCTCAAAAACGTCAGCAAATTGTTTCTTTAAATTTCTTCTAAGAATAGAATAGGATACACTTATAAAAATGACATAGGTCCTATTTTCGCGGTTAACTCTGAATTTTCGAAAATTGCAAAATTTGAATTTTTTCGGCGTCTTCCTACAACTACAAAATTGAAAACAGAGTGTTCAATCTCGCAATCAAATTTTCAATATCGCCACCAAGGCGCAGCCCTTAAAAGCTTTCTTCCCGCGCGACCACCCACTATTAAGAGCCAACTTTCACCAACCTCTCACAAGTCGCTCTCTGTGCATGCCGGCACGCTTCTACACTTCGGAAACTACTACAATAGAGCAATAAAATCATTTACAGTGTCTTCCGCGCAAACCGCCGTTCTCACGGGCCCACGCCCGCGCAGAGCACTGACCGCCGCTTCCCGGCGTCGCCAGCTGGGGTTTAAGCCCTCATTAGCCAAGCGCTGGGCCACCCCGGCGTGCGGGGCCCTCACCCCTTCGCTCGCTACCTGACAAGCGACCAAGAATGTGTACAAACATTTCTGAGAATCGCTTCGGGCCTCCCTCCCAAAAATAAGCCCGTTAATGCATCTCGCCGACAAAGGTGCACTGCCGGCGCGCCGCCCCGCTCCTCGGCCACCTGCATGCCAGATGCACCAATTCCGTTGAAATCTCAAATACAAACGGGCCGCCATCGCGGGCACCCCACGTGCCACCGCCTTTGCTTCCGATCGCCGCCAATGTCACGTGACACTCAGTGTCACGCCAATGTCACGTGACCCGAAGACACATCACGAATAGGGAGCCGATCGCGGGCACTTCAAACTTTCCCGCCTTACCATAGGCCCAAGTCACAGCCACGTGACTCTCCCCTCCAAGGCCTCAATCACATCCGCAATAATAAATACTGCGACTTCGCTCACACAGAACAGACAACCAGAACAAACAGACAACGGAGACAACAGAGAGACAGAGACTAGAGAACAGACTAAACAGAACTTCTCTAACTATATTGCTCCGAACTTATTAAACTGACTGACTAGCAAAACTCATCAAGGTCGGCTGTTCCTGCTTCGCCTATCAAGGCGATAAGTACGGCCAAATCAAGCCTGCCTCAAATTCGTGCCACTCGCGGGCCGCAGCCGCCACCTGGCCGAATTCACGGCAAACTCCATCACCAGCTCCGGTCATCTGAGTCCGCGCCCATGCCAGTTCGCACCACCGAACTGCCTGGAGCCTACCTCAGCCGGACAGCGACACACTCAGCCGAGTGATTTGGGTTGGTGCCTTCCTTGCTACAAACTGTAAGTAAGCTGCCAAGTGTACTTCAAGAAAGAAGAGCAATCATTAACTTCATAAACTTTCAATGGTCCTCCGGCTTATCATAAACCAAAATCAATTGTACTAATAATTATTATGCAATTAAATTTATATTCATTCTCATTGCATATTGTCTATCATTCCCCTAAAGGCAAACAATCCCCTGAAACCCGTTCTGATCCCCGTATGTAGTCGCACTCGCAGCACGGCAACTCCCAGGGCTGCATCTGCTACACAGAGATTTTACTTAAGATGAAGTTTGTTGTCCATTAATGGTTCTTTCATTAAGATCCTAATTTTCTTTTGAAAATTTCAGTAGTTTTCATGCAATAGTGCGTGCAATGTTTGCAAGTTTAAAAAATATCTAAAACCAGATTTTCTCAAAAATGGCTGAAACTTTTTTCTTTAAATTTTTGGTAGTGGTAATGCCAAATGTACCCTATACGATAACATAAACGCCATATTGCTGTATTATTTTTTTTCAAAAATTACAAAAATGTATGTACAATATTCTTTTATTTGTCTCTCACATCGGTAATATTTACATTAGAGGCGATTTCATTACGTTATTATATTTTTGAGTATATGTGCTTTAAATAATGTCAAGTAAAGTTTCAGAAAAACTCAACAGTTTTTCCTTAAAATGAGCTCAAAATTCCGCATTTTCAGAAACGCTGAAACGCTATTTTCTCAAAAACTGCTCCTAATTTTTGTTTCAAACTCTTCCAACGGGTAGTGGTAATGCCACTGTGTAATATGTCGTAAAGTTCATTTTTCTGTATGATTTTGTATTTTCAAAAGTTACACTAATGAAATTTGTTTAATATATCTCGTATGCCGTTAATGTGCACATTTCGATGGATTTGTATACATTATTGAATTTTTGAGTAGAAATTCTTCAAATTACTGCAAATTAAGTTTTTCAAAACCTCAATAGATTTCTGTGAAAAAGAGCTTCAAATTTCTGATTTACACTAAGGCTTACCGCCATTTTCGTAAAGACGGCTTCAAATTTTTCAATGAAAATTGCTACTAAGGACAAAGATTTTAGTCTTCTTTATTATTCTTAAAATTATATTTCGGTTCTACTACTTGGAATTTGTAAAGCTGAGAGAATTTCAAAAAATGTACTTTCGGCGGCAATAGATGGCTGCTGGCAAGAGAAAGGGACAAGACCGTAAAGCCAGTCCACACCAAGGAAATTAGAACACTTTACTACGAGAAAGTCTGTGCCATTCTGTAGCTCCACTAGTTCATATTATAATTGTGCCTCTCATCGCATTTGACAATCATTCGAAGTTGATTGTCGAGTCTTTATCAAGGTCGTGGGCACTCATTTAGCTCCAGTTACGCAAAGTTGGAGAAATATAAACTATGAGTTCAAATTTTTGTGTAAAGTAATTTTTGCGTATGTAAACTAAATGGAATTGATAAACATTTAAAATGACTTCAGTAAATGAAATCTAGGAATATATAAGAAACACGCCTTGCCAACACGCCAGTCCTTGCTAACACGCTGGTCGTTTGTCATAATACTCTCAAAACCCAACCAGAAAATCACCAAGACGTGAGTATTTAAATAACGGCATCCACGTATTGTATTCCTTCCTGCATGATAAATCAGAAGATTTATGTTAATTATCAGATAAAGTTATATGAATACAAACATTTCTCGAATTACCTGTGCCATTTCAACTTCAATCCGAACTAATAAAATTAGTTATTTTGATTTATGTAACAAAAAGTACAAAAAACTTTTCCGAAAACATAATTCTATGTCTTTTGTGACATAACCTGTGTCTTTTGAATAACGTAAATTACTCGACGATGTTTCATAAAAAATATCATATTTGCCTTGATAACCTCGTGCTCAACAAAACAAGTTAAATTGGAAAGTGTTTCTCTATGCCGAATCTTAATACATTGTATAATTTACAGCAAAATGCAGTTAGAAATGGCTTTAATCTGCAGGGAATGACTAAATACCCCCTGGAGGGACGTCATTCAACTGTAATTATACGTATAAAACCATCAGATTGTAATCGTTTCAATATTTTAATTGTCATATCGGATATCGTTATCAACTCGTGTAAATCGCAAACGCCGGTTGTGCACCCGCTAAAATTGATTTAGGAGAATAGCTTCCCTCATTATTGCGTCAATCTCTTTGAAAGTGTCGCCGTCCCATGGAATATTTGAACAAATTATAATAGGAATTTAAACTCGTGAAGCATGCAGCGCTTGGTAGGGCATGTTAAATTTTATAAATGTTTAGTCTGCTCTGAAACCAACAAATAATTGGGAAGATTAACAACTCTTGTAAAAGTCCGAAATATCATAAGACATTTCTACAGTAATATTCATACGTATCTATTTCTTTTCGGTTTGCTAAATATAATCAGGTATTCAAAACGATTACATTATTTTAGTGTATCTGTTCGTATTGAAAATTGTAACTGAATTAATAATCGGCGTTGCAATTTATTTTATTAATTAACTTGACTCTTCTTTAGAAAACGTTTCTTTCACATTCATAATCATTTTTTATTTAAACGTTTCAGAAATTTGAACCGAAGGATATTCAAATTGATTTGTATGTGACCAATATATGACCCCTGCATCACTGATCAGGAGATGCAATGCTTAATATTTTTAAAGAATGCATCAATTGACATCATCAAAGACCTGAGATGTTCATTCATGCTGGTGTGTTATCTACCTATTATTTCAAAAATATTTCGTAAGTCCGTGCATAGAAGAAAACCATGTAATTATTACTTTTCCGAATTCAGACTATAAACCTTCTTCCATCCTGATTAAACAGTTTTTCTCTGTTTTCGGCTAAGATCCAAACCCCATGTTAATTGCGGACATTAAAAAGACCAAGAACAGTAGAGTTGAAATTTGAGGAAGCGGACGGGCGAATCCAAAGTGGCTCTATCACGTGAAGTCGATAAGGAAGAATGATGCATATTATGTTGATAGGAAACTAGCTGAGACGATTATTCCCTGATATTGTTAACAAAAACTCTTCTTTTAAATTATAGAATAGTCACCAAATCATGATATGCATGATGTTCAAATCGAAAGATGTCACCTGCTATTTTTATAAGCTGACGAAACACTCGTTTCTGTTGTCGAGTAACGTTACCTATCCTAGGCCGAAAATACTTGTGTTTGTCGAGTTTTGAATTAGTTCTTTTTAGATAATGAGGGTTTTGCCTCATATTTGATATGGTTTTCAGTCATATAAAATATTCTGCAACACAATGAATTTCAATTTCTGACATTTTTAACGCCTTTAAAATATCTTTTCGCTCTACTTTTAGTGCTACATCTTCTTTAAATTTCATCCGTGTGATATATCCATCTCATCATTTTCATGGACTATATTATCACGTAATCGAAAAATTTAATACTCATAGACAGTAGAGAGACATTTCAATGATCGATGTTCATAATGATTATGTTCATAATGTGAACATAATCATGCATTTGATGTATGTAATTATTTTCGCATGAAGACTTACTTATTCCAATCCGTCAATTTGCAATAGTAATATTCCTCGCATGGTTAGAGTCCTTCGCAGCCTGCTACCCAGATGGACCCGTGCTGCTTCCGGACAATGGCGGATAACCAAATGCCTCCTCCCCGCCCGTGCTTTGCCTTCTATGCGCCCGGCGACACGGACGTGCCCAGACCCCTCCGTCACCGCCTGCTTCCCCATCGAGATGCTGCCCTTCCCCGTCACCGGCCCTTCTTCTGCAACAGCCCTCACTGCACCCCGCCCCTCCCCTGCGTCTTCTTGCTTCCAAACCGCTCCGGTCCTCTTCCAGCCCAGTTCTTGTTCTGTTCTCCCGTGGCTGCCTCCGCTTCTGCCTTTGCTCTCGTTCCGCTCCGCTCCAATCGTCCCTACCTCTTCGACTCCACCATATCGACATACCCTGCATCACTCCGTCTTTTCACCGCTCCGCCGCCGACTCCATGTCCTTTCCCCATTCCTCGCCTCCCCGAAACCCTCTCCTCTTCACGTTTTCGCCTCTCCCCACTACCTCCCTGCCTCCACCCCCTTCTCACTTCTACCGCTTCCCTGCCACACACCCGCTTGATCCCGCCACCACCCCGCCTCCACCTCCTTTCCCCCTTCCTCGTCTCACCCCTCCCACCCGCTTTTTTCCTGCTTCCGCCTTACTCCACAACCTCCCCGCCTCCCCCTCCTTCCACCTCTACCGCTCCCCCCTCCTTCTGCCTCGCACCACCCAGCCTCCACCTTCACTTCTCACCCTCTTCTACCTCATCCCATTACCAGCCTTCATCCAACTTTACCGCTTCCCAGCCTCCGCCTTCTCCCCACCTCCACCTCCTCGACTCTTCAGGCTCTTCCCCACCGTTGCCTCCAACTCACCCTGTCTCCACCAACCTCCGCCTCTTCTCCCGCCTCACCTACTCCCACCCTCGTTTCTCCCCATTCCGTTAGTTTGTCGTCTCCGCGTCCTACCCTCCATGTTCTCGCCTCGCTCTTATTCCGCCCTCCGCCTCACCTCGTCCTTCGATTCCCTTCGTCCTCCATCCCTACCTCCCCCCAATCCTTGCCTTCTCTGTGCCCTGCCCAGATTCCGCCTCGCCTTAGCCAAGCCTGGCTCATCTACGGGTTCGTGTGTGTGCCATCTCTGCTCCCGTCTTCGCGCGCGTCCCCGCCCCAGCCCCCCCCCCCCGCGTGATCGAGGCACCGGCCCCCGCCGCGCTCCTCCTCCGCAGCTGCGCGGGTGAGCGCGCGAGCGAACGCGCGCGCCCGATCCAATTACACCGTAATTAAATGTCTAAATTTACGAGCGTCTCCGAGGCGAGGGGAGTGCGCGTATGACTGCCGGGCGAGCATGGAATCGGCGGTGGCGGTCACGGTGACGGTGGCGGTCGAGGGGACGGTGGCGGTGGCTGCGGTGGAGGCGGAGGCGAAGGCGAAGGCGAAGGTGGAGGTAGAGGTAAAGGCGGAGGGGAGGTGAAGGTGGAGGCGAAGGCGAAGGTGGAGGTGGAGGCGGAGGCGGAGGCGGAGGCGGAGGCGGAGGCGGAGGCGGAGGCGGAGGCGGAGGTGGAGGCGAAGGCGAAGGCGAAGGCGAAGGCGAAGGCGAAGGCGAAGGTGGAGGTAGAGGTAGAGGCGGAGGGGAGGTGAAGGTGGAGGCGAAGACGAAGGCGGAGGCGGAGGCGGAGGCGGAGGCGGAGGCGGAGGCGGAGGCGGAGGCGGAGGCGAAGGCGAAGGCGAAGGCGAAGGTGGAGGTAGAGGTAGAGGCGGAGGGGAGGTGAAGGTGGAGGTGGAGGCGAAGGCGGAGGCGGAGGTGAAGGCGAAGGCGGAGGCGGGCACGGCGCTGGTGGCCGCGGTGGCGGCGTCGACAGTGGCGACCGCGGCAGTGTTGGGGTGGCGCTGGCGGTGGCGGTGGTGGCGCCGGCGGCGAAGAAGCAATGGGCATGGAAGGCATGGGTGACGATGACAGCGGCAAGGGGAGGCACTGTGATCGGTGGTACACGCCAAAAGGGTCAGTGATGAGGATGGCTTTAATACGTGGTTGACGACGAGGTCGTCATGGAGGCAGCTCTAGGAGATGTAGCTTGTGTTGGCAGTGAGAACGGAGGAGGTAGCAGTGGTGACGGCGACCAGTAGACTGGAGAATGCAAGGTTGTGATGACAGAATAATGAGGGAAGCAGGAAGGGCTGCATTGGCTGCCAGATGAGGGGGTGAGAATACTATGAGGAGGGTGTCAGTGGAGAAGATTCACTTGGCGGAGGGGATGTGGTCGGTGACTCAGGCGACTGGGAACGCCTTGCTCCGAAGACGACACCGAGCGCTGGTGAGTTGGTGAATGGTGGCGAGGTGGGTGGCAGATCTGACGTACGTGCTAACAGATGGTGTGACATATAACGACGGCGTCGAGTGTAGACATTGGTGTGGTGACAGGGTGTTGATTGGTGTGTCAGCAAGGCTGTCGGAGGTGGTAGTGTCTGGTGGGTGACACGGACAGTACCTGTGGCGGCGATGGATATACGCGATTAATTGTGAAGAATAGTCTCGAATGACGGCAGTAGGATGAAATACAGAGTGGTTCAGAAAAAAATTACAAAGAAGTCGTCATAACATCGTAATATGAAATTTTTCACCAAAAGGTTATTAGCAAATATTAATTCTTTGAGTCCTCTTCATGGCATTTATGTTCGTAATATTCACTCTTAGACATGTGTATATGGCAGCGATAGATTTTCAGAAGCTGAACATATGGACATATGGTAGCGGCAGTCGGAATCTTCGGGAGATGGGAAAGGGCTTTGATAGCGATAATCACTCGGGGAATTGAAATTCTGCAGTTGATGGATACCGAATGCCGGAGCTTGCGAATACGTGTCTGGGGATGACTGCGAGGAAGGTAGCAATAATAACGGTAGGGTAAATATGACGGTTGCTCAAGGTCATCACCTATCATAAAGATATGTTGAAATAAAAATCAATATTACTGGACCTCGGTATTTGCCTCGAAAAAAATGCTCTGCCTCAGTTATTCGTAAATTGATTACAATTTGTGCCTGTAATAATTTGAACAAAGTAAAAGTTGAAAGGACGAGAGAAATTACTCGAAAGAGAGAAACTATTTCAAAGCAAATAATAAGTTCCGAATGCTATTTACGCTCTTAATGCAAGTGAATGTTGTCAATTCAGAGTTGCCACTGATGGCGCTATTCCCAGTGTTTAGAACATAAAAGGCAAAAGTGAAGCGATGGTCACATCGCGAGAACCAAAAAGAAATTGTCCTTATACTTTTCCTGAAGATTTGCTTTAGATAACGGTAATCAGTGATTAGAATCGGGGCAAGGATGACGTGGAACGGAAATGGCAACGGTAAAACCCACAAAAATGCCGAGAATATGCCCAGCAAAAATCCACATATTTGACGAACTTCGACTCCAGATATCGAAAGTAGAATTCTCGCTAGCAACTACGCTAAGGTTTCCTGAGTCAATGGCAAAGGCTGTTAGATAAATGCAATAAAAATGCTAATGATCTTCTTAGGATGAAAGAGAAATAGCAGAATGTAATTCCGGAAAACGAAGGACCTTCCAGGAAACCTACTCTGAATGTATTGGACAACAACAAATTTCCAATGGGGCATCCGGGGTTTTATCATAACACCAGGGCGCGCTAGCCAATTGGATAGATTGGTTTCTAGAGAAAATGAAGTAAAAGAGACGCTACGGAGCTTGCGAATACATCTCTGGGGATAATGGGATTTAAACAAACGAAAAAGGATAGACTAAAACATAGGAAACGGGCATATCCCGTACAATCCTGCCGTGAACACCGTGGTTAACAAGAAAATCCCCACATAGTTGTGAGATTTTCGATTTATTGTTCAGAACGCAGCGACCTCTATCAAACTGTTTTTAAAAAAAGTGAAAGCAAAGTTATGGCGGAAACGCTGTCGGTGTGATAATAATAGATCACTTATCGTAATGGGTCAACAAACAGAAGTGTTGCAATGAACCACATAGAATAAAACCCACCAGCCTTGTCGATTACAAATTCTGCGTGGATCTATCGAATAATGTATCCCTATCCCTAGGGTGCAAATCTCTCGCTGTGATCACCATGGTTACTATCGATGCTATAGTTGCTATGATCACTAACGTCGTTAAGGTCGCCATGGTCGCTATAATCGCTATTTTTGATGTGATCGCTATGTTCGTAATAATTTCTGCGGTCACTATGATCACTGTGGTCGCTATGGTCACTGATGTCATCGTCACTTTGTCATTGTCGCTAAGGTCGCGATGGTCTCTTTAATTTCTATGGTCACTCATTGCTGTAGTCGCCATGTTTGCTATGGTAACTACGGTCCCGACGTTGCGCGGCGGCCCGGTCGTCCAGTGGTCGTGTTGAGCAGCAACCCTCGGTGGGCGCCGCGTTTAGGGGCCCCGCGAGAGGGCGCGTATTGATTTTAGGGCGACTGCGCGCCTCCGCCCACGCCTCCGCCCTTCACTCACACAACGTGCTGCTTCGACGCATCTTCGGCCCCTTGAATCAACTGATAACTTCCCAAAACTAAATTATATTGGAGTGGAACACATCTTGTCATACTGTGATAATTTAAACAGATCTTCTATTGTGAAGAAACCGATAACTGAAATAACATGAGGTTAATCATTGCTCTCAAATGAATTGTGTAGCTCGAATAATCATACAACTCGACTAGTATTAAGTGTTTGTGCTTCTATAAAAAATGTGTTATGTTCGTAAATGCATATGTCCCTTTTCCTCAGTATCCAGAAAGAATATAACTTACTCAATTATACTCTAATGTTGAGGACGATTAGAGGTATATTACAATACTTATCTCAGATTTAACAAATTGTTGAGTTATCAGCATATTTGTCAGGTTTAAAGAATTTTTGTAAAGTATACGAAAGTGTTAGTTAACATGATTGCTTCAAGGAAGCCATACTGTACTGAAGAAATATGTGTGATAATTTTCAAGTGTAAACAAAAACTATATTCAATATTTAACTTCAAAAAGAACTCTTTTCCTTCAATTAAGTGTATAAGTATTTAACTCATTGACGAGTAACTGCAGTACCGTCTTGACCTACTTCGTAGAGTGCTACGAAGCATGTGGGATGGGTGGCTCATTAGTAGCAGCCAGCGCTCTAGCTTTCGGCATGTGAGTACCAAGGTTAAAAGCCTTGTTGGATTGTGGTGGACATGTAAAGTTTATGGGGGATAATGCAGGTTTACGTGAAATTAGTTATTTTATTTCATTCTGTTCTGAAATTAGTTATTATATTTCCACTGTTACCCAGACATTATCTCAATAATCAGTACCACAGCGCCATCGTCACCGCTGTGGGAGTGAAAATAGGTGCACACTAGCGTTAGTGATGACAGGGTTTTGTTGCCCACCGATAGTTTATTACATCTCATGATGTAAGAATTAAGACAATGAGACGGAAATATTCTATAAAAACATGTTGTTAGATGCTAATTGCGTGCATGTTGCATGTTTGTTACTATACGTCAATCGAGCATAATGGGGTCGGATAATGATCTGGAAATTCTTCTTGCGGGACCGACAAATCTTTCAGATATTTGTAACGGAAAGAGTTGAGAAAGTGAAAAGTTAAACCGGGGAAGAAATTGAGAAACATTAGAACTAGTGACGACAGAGAATGGCGCAGGCTTTGTCCTACTAGTTGGTTTCTTTAACTCTTTAGCCGAGGCTAGGATTTTAGTTTTTCCCTCCCTCTTCTCAGCCTAAAACAAATCGTCAAAGGGGTACCGCAAAACGTATATTTCTGGTAAAATCTCGAAATTGTTGTTCCGCAGTAACACATAGCTTTCTCTATACTTCATATATGCGATCGTATACGAAAAATTTAAATAGAGTGTATTAGAAAATTCCGTTGAAGCACGCAAGGAAAAAACACCAGGAGCTTCGGTAAAGAGCTCAAATCTTACCAAACCAAACAAGCTTCAGAGATCTTTAACATAACGCGTGGAGTCTTCGAGAGACCCATAGAGTGGATGCAGTGGTTACCATGGACAGACCTTCGCGGGCCTGTCAGGAAGATAACCAGTTCAGGGGCTAAGACAACCGTGATGTACTCGAAAGTTATTTTCCTGTAAACAATGTTTGTGAGGAGCAAACGACGTTTTCGCGTAATATTTGTTAACATATTGAGACCGATATACAACAATTAACTCACGTTCTTGAAGTTTGTAAACCAAGGAGTTGAACATGTCATAATATGAAAAATTATGTAAAATAGAAAAATACATTTTCTTGGAATCGGAATACTCATACGCTATTTTCAGCTGCTACTCATATATTTCGGTTGTCTTTAATGGACGTCGGATTGTTAAATACTTTTCGTAATACTGTGCTGTAAACACATCTGCGTAACGAAACCCAATTGAGGAATGAAAAGGTAATCTTCATGGCTGCCGACCGTTAAGGAATTAAGGGCCGCCGGACGTTAAGGAATCGCGTGAGCTTCAAAATATTCATTCAACTCTTAAGACAAAAGACAAACAATGTAAAACATAATATATTAATTTTCAGCACTTAAAAATTCTTATTTTTAACTCATTTTTCTAATGTCTCATTAAAATAAACATTATTTTAACATTGAGAATTTTGTCCACAACGATGTGAAAGAATATTTCTCGATTTTTCTTTTGCATACGCCAGCATTCCTGTTTCACTCGCCTCATTTACATTTTTGCATTGACGCCAATTTTTGAAATCTTCGTATTCCTTCTCATACCGAAATTTCGTTTTTGTTTGTAACAAATAGAAATTAGCACTATTCGCTGTCTCCACAAGATCTTCTGGAATATCCATTCCAAATTTTGAGGACAATTTATCTTTTTAATGGTGTCAAAGGCACCACGTATGAAACAATCGAATCGAAATGTCTCGCCAAGACCAATATTATAGTTGGTCTTGGACTCGCGTCTGAATCGATATAGAAGGGGGCGTTGCATTCCTACGTAAGCAGAGGCAAGAACATTTTTAATTTATATTTTTTTCTAATAAGAAGATGGTATTACGAAAAGTATTGAACGACACACGGCCGATAACACAAAAAACAGACTTCGTTGGTTATAAACCTCGGCTATCGCCTGGGTTTACAAACTTCAATCGCGTCTGTTATTTGGTGTCTATCGGCCCAATGACGTTTAATACTATAACAGACGCCGGCTGTTAAGCGAGGCTATGGTTTGGATGCTTTTAATAGATTTGTTATTTCGAAAAAGAATGTAAAGCTAGTGTAGTGATACAACCAACCCCATTGCTTATTCTTTACGTGGTTGAACTCTCGTTTTGCGCTGCGATGTCCAGTGTGCGAATTCTTTCCGATCCTCGGCGGCGGTGGGGCGGCGTGCTGCGGGGTTAATGCGTGGCCAGGGACTACTCGGGCGCCCCCGGGTGGGCTTATGCTCTTTCTGCAGAGCACGGGGGGCGAAGAAAGTGGAGGCGGCGGGGGCGGCGGAGACGGTAGAGGCGGCGGGGGCCGCGGGGGCGGGGAGGTGAGGGCAGCAAAGGTGGCGGGGGCGGCGGGGGCGGCGGGGGCGGCGGGGGCGGCGGGGGCGGCGGGGCGGCGGGGCGGCGGGGGCGGCGGGGGGCGGCGGGGGCGGCGGGCGGCGGGGGCGGCGGGGGCGGCGGGGGCGGCGGGGGGCGGCGGGGGCGGCGGGGGCGGCGGGGCGGCGGGGGCGCGGGGGCGGCGGGGCGGCGGGGGCGGCGGGGCGGCGGGGCGCGGGGGCGAGGGGCGGGCGGGCGGCGGGGCGGCGGGGGCGGGGGCGGCGGGGCGGCGGGGGCGGCGGGGGCGGCGGGGGCGGCGGGGGCGGCGGGGGCGGCGGGGGCGGCGGGGGCGGGGGCGGCGGGGGCGGCGGGGGCGGCGGGGGCGGCGGGGGCGGCGGGGGCGGCGGGGCGGCGGGGGCGGCGGGGGCGGCGGGGGCGAAGGTTCCGCGTATCGGAGTAAATCGTCGCGGGACAAGCTTTGCCTTTTAACCGCGCGAAAGCGTGCGCTCGGCGACCGCCCTCACGCGGGCCGCCTGCGGACTGCACCCGTCCTGCCCCACGCGCCCAGCACTCAGGGTCGCCAGATTTGCCATTTTATGCCCCCAAATCGGGGTTTTTGCTTCTTCGAAGGGAAAAAGTAGTGAAACAAAGTGACGGGGAGAGTTGTGTTTTATCATGTTGAAGTTGAAAATTCTTTAATATAGGACGCACTATAAAAATGTACTATATTATTACGGCAATAATTTAAGTGTATTGCAGAAATCTTTATAACTTCTGCTAACTAGCGTGGCCGTGCCAAAAATCTCGCATGATAAACCCTACCTTCTTCCTTATTTTACCATTTCCATATTAATACAGCAATATATCTTTTTCAAGACCCTCTTATCCTCACTTGTTCTGTATGTCTCTTTAACAATATAATACACCCACATTAATATTTAGATGCGCTTTTCTTTTTCAAGAAATCCATTATACTTTTGAAGTCAAAGTGCAATTAGTCACGTCTTCGTGAAATTACCTTTCTTTAAAAACCTTATTTATAAAGATTGGTTGAGTGTGAGAGCCGCAAAAGGAAACTATTACGACTAAAATAATTTAGAAGAAGATGGGAATACTTGTGTATGACTTACATAATTAATAATATGAGAAAAAGCGGTAGGATCTCTCCCGTTGCTACGTTTGCTGACTTAAATCTCGGTAAAATCAAGGTGTCAGGTAACTTGATTGTACTATTTGTATCATAATGTTATTTGAATTTTATTATTCATATTAAAAGTATACTTTTAATTTTTTCTATTGAAATTAATGTATTTAGGGAAGTGTGACAGACGTTTTGTAAAACACTCAAGCTATTTGGCCTATCCTTTACAAAACCCTTTACCACTGCAATGCACAGATACCCACTGCGGCACTCTAGCATTTTTCCGTATCTACTTCCGTAAACGTTTTTGTGTGCTGGATTTATGTCCGGCAGATCCTTCAACAATAGCATAACTGAAAATTGTAGTGCTCAAGTTCGGGAAGTCTTTATATACAAAAATGTGGGAAAATGTGCAACTATCTTATTACTTGCTCCCATACTTCTTACGTAGTGTAGAGTAGGTTTCGTAATCTTGCGAGAAAAAATAGGCCATTTTTAGATAAAAACTCATATTCTGAGGCACTGATAAAACAAAATGGATAAATGTTGTTCACATATTAAGTAAATTACTTGTTCCAGTACGTGGTATAGCCAGAATCAACTTTTTGAGTATCCTTGAAACCGAGAAATTGATTGACAGCAAAACGTCTGTGATTTGTGTGCCAAACCTCTGTCCGTCCGTCTCTCCGTCCGTACGTACTACGTCCGATCCTCTGCCTGTGATGAACACTAGCGCCTATATCGTTCAGATGATTGTCCTCAAAACTAATATCTCGATTGATTTGGGCGATTCGAGGTCCTGCCAGTTTGGAACGGATGTTTTGATTTTTGGAGGTTCTTCACATGAAGCTTCAGTTTCATAATTTTCTCAAAAAATAACTCCACATCTTTTGGTTAATATATTTCTTTGGATAAAGTAAAGGAAGGATAAAAAATGATGCAGGTTTATTTTTCATTAAACTTCACACATTTTTGAAAATTGCAATAGTTATAAATAATGCGATAAAGTATGTACTACTCTATCACCACTTCTTTCAAACCCAAACAATCGCTCTGTGATACTCTTGTACACGATTTGAAAGCATTTGGTAGGTCTTTAAATGGCAAAAAAAATATAGACATATGTTTCTTGACTTTATTATAATTAGCATCAAAGGGCGTAATCAAATGACTTGCAATTTCTTTAGTAACAGATTTTTTTGACATTAAAAATAATGTTTTTAAAGCAACTATCCTATTTTCTTTAGCATGTAGGTCTACTCATGAATTTATTTAAACCTATAATAAAACGAAAAAAGTTTACTGACATTAAGATGTTTGCCAACAATGGAATTGGGACGCAGATTTCTAATTATTTCTACAAAAACTGTCAAAGAAACAACGTGCCGTGGTGACACAGGTTTCTTAATATGTTGCAATGAAGACAGCTTGACAGCTGTGCACAACAATGCGCACAAGCTAATTTAGAAGACGTAATAATAGGTATAAAATTATGTCTCAAACATGAGCATCCTCTTACACTTTGAAATTTGCGCAAATAACAAGATTAGTATTTAAAACCAATGACTGAGAAGAGCATGAGTAATAATTTGATACAACGGTGGCAATTGTGTAGAGGATACAACATGCATTAGATCTTACACAAAGGCGTTTTGAACCGGCGAATGATGAACGCTATGGAACTGTTTAAAAATGATTAGAAATGTTGCGAACTTACAAACCCGCTTTAATTCTGGGTTTTTAATTCATTCATATTAATAATTATTTTTGAAATACTAACCAACGAAGTATTAATGAATTTGTCTTCTCAAGATCTAACTATTCGAAGGGGAAAAGAATAGTGGTTATTTTTAACTACGAAATTGTTTCCATATCATTGAAATAAAAAAAATATATAAAAGCCTTTAACGACAACTTAAATGCCCCTATATTCTGAAAGGTCAAGTGAAAATTGCAATATCGCGAACCGAATTTAAAAAAATATTCTAGGTGGATTCTTTTTTGAATACCCTGTATGTATACTTCTGTCTTCTGAAAGTAATGAATGGTTATTGAGAGACAGTAGTACTAGCCGATCTATTTGTTGCCTAATAATGGCACATTTATGCTTTGAAATTATGTATCAAGTGAAACTTGCCCGACGCTGACTGGTGCCAATCTGAAACAAGCCCCACCTTTCCAGTTAAAAAAAAGCCCCACATGGAGCGACATTTTGAAACATAATTATTACTGATAAATGTAATTTGGGTGCCAGGAAAAGGTTACACTTGAAACGTAATTTAAATATCTATGATTCCTACGTAATTTAAATATCTCTCTTTCCAAAATTATGTTGTGCTAGTTCTCAGTTAATTGGGGTTCGAAGTTCATAATTGTTGCTACTTACTCTGCAACCAATTATTCAATCTGCCATCCATACGGAGTGGCGATGAATCTGAAAATCTTATTAAAATGCTGGATTACACATAACAAACAATGATAATGAGCTTTCTTTCAACTTAACAAATTGGAATTTATTTTAATAATAAAAAATGAATCAATCTTTGGTCATGACCAGTTTTCTCTATATTACAATAGTTAAAAAACCTTGTTAATTATTCGTGGGTCTTCGCGCGCTCTCCACTTCTTCGTTCGATAGCGCCCCGTAGAACCTTCTCCGTCGACGCAGCAGAATCTTGCTTCTGTGATATTTGTTTTTGTGTACAAATTCATATAGAATAATATGTTTTATAATTTTTGTGTATAATAATTTGTTATTTTGTTGAACAAGTGCACGATACAAAAGTTATAATAGTGTTTTATATTATAAAACACTATTATAACTTTGTTTATATTATAAAACACTATTATAACTTTGTTTATATTATAAAACACTTCACAATCAATAAACTAATATTTCAGCAGTAGTATTATGTTTGAATTAACACTTGGAAATGATGTATAATAAAAACGAAAAAATAGTATATTAGAAACAGCGAAATACAAGTTTTCTAAATATTTTCGAGAGTGAGCTCTAATTTATGCGTTGTAAAGTGAAGAATTTCCACAATATTGTCATTTACAGAGTATGCCATTCCTTAATTGTGCAGTCTCCATAGCTTTCATTGAGTGGGAGGGACTGTATGCTTTATAAAGCACTTTAATTTTATTTTCTAATACAATTCGTATGTAAAAACATCGAGGGCAGTCGTCGTCAACGACGACGACGATGATGATGACGACGACGCGTCCTATGCCTTCCTCCATCAGAAACGCTTTTTAAAATCCTTACAGCAAATAATATCCATTTTTAATTGATAAGGTAAAGCAAAGTATGTTTTTCAAATTTTACTTATCGACAGAAATGTTTTTTAAAACGTATTTTCGATTTGGTTATTTTAATTGGTGTGTGGATTATTGCACGTTCGGACATTTATTCAGAGGTTGTACTAAATTGCATGACGTATCTATCGCTAAATAGAAGCGGCAACGAGCGTGTAATTTAAATATAATTACTGTTCTGGGAATGTAGTTTATTCAGTGAATTTTGCATAACCTCTGGAGAATAATCACGTAGGAAAGTGTCCGCAAAACCCTCCCAATTTCATTTAACTGTCATTGGTCACGGAACAACTACCGCTATCATAGAAGGAGATATTGTTTAAAAACGTTTTTAGCATATAAAATAGGAAAATCTATATTTTTTCTCACATTGATAAATTTAAATGTATTTATATATTGCGTCTTCCCCTGAACCGTCACCTTTCCGAAAGTCCATCGTTAAAGGCGATTTAATAGAAACATGCGCTGGACTCCCAATTCTTTAGATGCTCCGTTTTACACGTTTAATACGAAATTAAGGAAATTACCGCACCCGGACTCGTCCTTCAGCCGCCGACTGGCCGACCGATCTCAGCGCCCCTCCCCGGCCCCACCACTGACCCCGCCCCGCCCCGCCCCGCCCCTCCCCGCCCCGCCCCGCCCCGCCCTGCCCTGGCCCCGGCCGTTCCGGCGGAGGTCCCACCGACCGCGACGGAAATGGCAATCCGATTCGCCAACGAATGTACTCCCCGTGGGAATCGCTGTTCGCCGTCATAGGGAGCGCCAAGGCGATTTATCTTAGCCCTCCCCTCCCCTTCCCCGCCCCCTCTCGCGGCGTGAGATCCCCTAATTTTGAACCAATTCCGCTGCGGCGGCGGGGCCCGGCAGGAAGGGGAGGGGGCGGTGCCGAAATTATTTTCGCGTGTTCGCCCTTAAGTAGGCGTCTGAGCGCTCGGGGCACCCGAGATACGAGGTCGATTGCTACGTGCGAGAGGGAATCGTGCAGATTAAGAGCAGAGCAGTGGTTGAGAGCAAACGAGATGTATTCGTGTACAGGCAATAAACGTTATTGGCTTATACTTAGAAATACACAATAGAATATTGCATATCATGAGTTATTCTATAGTATTTGAATGCTTTTTTTTTAAGCACTGGAATCTCCTTGGATTTACTCCCATTCAATGCTCATCATTGAAATGTATGTGTTTGTTGTAAATATTTTTTATAATTTATATTGAATTCATTATGAAAGGGCTAATATAACGAGCCATTACGAAATAGAAACAATTTAGCAAACACCAGTTTATTGCGTCAATATGCATAATAACCTGCCAGGGACGTTCGGAGAAAATTACAGCTAAAGCTACCTCTACATGGTTTGTCGCCAGTTATCGGACGACGGTGTTATCAGTCATGTGTGAATACTTGCCAGTTAACACTGCAAGTCGTCATATAACTTTGTCGTCAGTTAACTGCACCGTAAGTTTAGTCATGTGTGAATACTTGCCAGCTAACGCTGCAAGCCTTTTGGTAACATTGTCGTCGGATAACTGCACCTTAAGTTTATATCCCAGAAGCTATTAAAGGATTTTTTTAGCGCTGACTCTCAATATCGCTGCAAACATAAACTATAATTCTGATGGAGAAATTCTTCATCAGCAATAGGCCACAGTGCCAACAGTTTCCATAGAAACTTTACTTCTAATACAGAACAAGAATAAAATACAATTTTTATACTAGTAATCTACTCTCTGTACTTAATGCCTCTTCAATAAGGTGATATGGTGGTGAGAACTTAATACCATAAAACGGGCAATAAATTAGGCCTATGAAGCCGATCAAAGAATTTATACTCTCGTTAGTCCAATGATTAGATAGGGAACTAGGAAGTAAACTAGGACACTTGGTTTTAATTCCTGGAATGTACTTGGCTGTTTGGGAGATGCCGCATCCAAGGGAGAGGTGCCGATGTTTTGATTGGTCACCATTCTGTGACCTTCCTAAGGGCTTAAAAAGTTTACGCTTTGAGGCAGGTCGCAGAATGGCGGCCGATTCGTCGGCACCTGTGCCTTGGACGCGGCATCTTCCGGGCAGCCAAGTACATACTGACTCCGGTCGCAGAAGCATACTCTCTCACCTAATTCCTGGTAGTTTCACAGTACAATGTTTGTACAAAATTAATTACTTTTTAAACGTATATCAACATAAACTCTAGTGATCTCTGTAGTTTTAGGAAATTTGATTTAAATTATAAAAAAAATGTTTAAACATAAGTTTCGCATACATTGTATTTGGTAAAATCGTAGTATTTATTTTAAATATTATGATAAATTGAGCAGTTTTATTTTCTTTTCAAATTTGATATCTCTTTCTTTTTTCCCCAATTTTGCCAATTACGTATAAATGCAGACCACGCCAGCATTTATCATTAATGCGATCCCGTTTTGTTTACCTACAAGTTTATTTACTGTGCTTTCGTTCGTGTCCATATACACTCGCTCAAATATTCAATACAGCTCACGTTAATCATTTTATCTACCTACCACAAACAGTTTCATATACTATATTATTTACATTCTGTATTCCCTTCTTTGCACAAACGTTGGTAATCGCAGTAATAAATGTACTTGTAAGAAGTATCCTTTCGAAATATATTTTCGTTTTATCGCCAACAAATTTTTTGTGTTCAGAGCACATTTTCTGAATACAAGTTTTTAATATTTACAATCTTTTAATAAATATAATACTTTGTAAAATTCTTTGGTAAATAACATACAAACTCTCGATACCAATCATAACCGTCGAAAAATCAAATGAAATTAATTTTCATTTCTGCTGATTCATAAACTCTCAAAAGAATCTTATCAATATTTGTTTTTCGAAAGTAGTAACTATTATTTTTTCTGGTTAGCCAACATTTTTTAATAGAAAATTGTGAGATTATAGTATTTTTAGAATGACAAAAATAAAAGGGTATCTGTTTTACAAATTTGAACTTTTCGAGTTATAGAGATAATGTCAGGGAGTTTTGAAGTTCGGGTGTGCTCAATACTGAACGCAAGAAGTAATATTTTTGATGACTTGTAAATAAAAATTTGAAACTAACATTTCTTCCTAAATTGTATTACTCAGGCAGTATTTCTGTGCAAGTTTTTATGGTCAGGTAGGGAAAATTCCTATATAGAAGTCTAGTTAATTTAGCGTGGAATACTTAAAATAGTTAACAAAATTCGTGGGATAGTATGTTTCCTTAATATTTGGATCAATGCTAATATTAATTTTAATGTTAATTTCATTGACTTCAAATAAGTTCGCATAACGACTTCAGAATTGATACTCAAAAAGATATTCAAAAAAATATTTTTGTTCATAAACCACAACACTTAAAATACTATAGTTTCTTATATGTAAGTATCATAAACAATGTTTTACCAATATTTATTTCAGAATTATTTTAGAGCAATTCATATTTTGACGATTTTTTAAAAGGGTACTGTAATACAGTATATACATTTACATATTTTTTTCTTATAGTCCTAATTTGTTCCCATTATCGTTGGAGAATTTCCGAGTAAAACTTAAAAGCGCATGACCTGGAGAGTCACCAGCAATTTTTCTTTTTTTCCCATCCACGCGCACAAAGCGCAATTCCGCTCTCTGTTATATCTCGTTAAACATCCATGATATGCAGTACTTTCAGGAAGTAGTAAATTGATATCGATGCACGTAAAAATTAGAGATAATTTACATGAAAGCGTGTATTTCCTTTTCAATTTGAGCGGTCTCTTCATTACATGGAGTAATTGGAAACGCTTCACATAATTGTAGTCGATGTAACTGAGATGAATGATGCGGCATGTTCCAAAGGGTGAGGGCCCCTGGGATGATATGAGTTGCCTCATCTGGAGCGGTCAGACGAGAGCGGATGCTCGCATTGTTAACTGCTGGAGTGTGATGAGCGCGTCGGCTTCATTGGCGGATGTTTGCTCTGTAGGTTTCTGGTGAGAAACAAATTAAAAAGTGTTAGTGACCTACATTGCAAAGGTGAGTTACAATGCCTGTCATTTAGTACGCAAAGATGTAAGGAAAAACTGTCATTGTTTATTTGATAGTTTATTTGAAATTGATTTTTTTCAGTTTTGGCTCAAGTGTATCAATTTTTTGCATTGTGTATTACGTCTCAATAAAACTTGTCTGTCTTACAATTTTTAATGTCTCAATAAAATTAGTATTTCGTTTGTATTTATTAATTCGTCGCCCACCAACTTCCTTTCGTCCGTTCATCCGTCCGCTAACAGCATTTGACTCTAAATCATTTACTGAATTTTCTCACAAAATTCGCCTGTCGATCTGGCCCAATTCCTGGTTCTGCTAATTTAAAACGGATCTTATTAGCTTAGTTGGCTCAGGGCATATAAGGATATAAAGGCAGCGCCTCTGACTTAGAGGTCCTAGGGTTCGAGTCCCAACGGTGAGGAGAATTTTCGCGACCGGCTAACTGTTTCATCCCCTCTTATTTACTTACAATTACACTTACCAGTATTTCTCTACTACACATGCCAGGAGACCACTCAGAGGCTTAGAGCCTCTCCCCCGGCGGAGCCGATGACTCTATGGGAGATACCTGGTGGAGAAACCCCGCCACACAACGTGTAGGTCGGCGCCGGATCTCAGAACCCAGTGTGAAGATTTCCACCACCTTCAGAGGGTCGGAACATGCACTACAATGATGGGACAAATTACCTTACCAGTTGTTGCTCCCGGAAACAAAATATAAAAAATCGATATATTAAAAGAAAGCTTCCAGTTTTAGAGGTCTTCCTGAACTACCTGTGGGAGAATGTTAGTGCCATTCTGTGGCTCCACTAGTTTCTGTTTGAGCATGACACGTGTTGTGGTTACACCGAAACAAATTTAAGGTGTGAAGAGGGCAAAAAGCGACTTACCTCCAAGTTCCTCTTGTGTGTACACTCGTTACCCCACGAAGGTCCACCCACACGTTCGCTCGCACGCTCGACGCACGCCCGCATTCTTAACCGCCTACACACTCCTGCAAGTCCTGATCACAAGTCCGCTAGCTCGCAGACCGCATTTCTCTGCCCACAACTCCATCCCCCCTTCATCTACCTAGCGCGCCGCTTCCCAGTCACCTCGCACGCCACCTTAACCGCCATCTTAAGCGCCACCTTACTGCCAACTTTACCGCAATCTTAACCGCCACCATAACCGCCATCCTAACCGCCACCCTAACCGTCACCCTAACCGCCACCCTAACCGCCACCTTAACCGCCACTTTAACCGCCACCTTAACCGCCATCTTAAGCGCCACCTTAACCGCCCCCTTAACCGCCACCTTAACCGCCACCTTAACCGCCACCTTAACCGCCACCTTAACAGCCACGTTAACTGCAACCTTAATCGCCATCTTAACCGCTACCTTTACCACCCCCGTAAACGCCACCTTAACCGCCATCTGACGCGTCACTTCCTTCTCATCTCCCGCCTCCTCGTAAGTCAATTTAGCCACCTCGCATCATTCCTTTTTTGTTCTCACTCTCGGGTTTTCGATATTTTTGGCGTGTTTGGCGTGGCGTGGCGTTTTCTTCCCATTTCCTTCCCTCCTCCTTCCCCGCTTTCTTTCTGTTCATATACTCATATATATATATAGGTTCCTACTGTAAGTATTCAGTGTAACGATCGGACTCCCACGTTCTTCTTCCACTGTAAGTATTCAAGTAACGATCGGACATTTGAATTATTGCGAAAAGATAAGCCAGGTATCTGTCCTTTCATGATTAGAAATTATTTGCTTTAACACTGGCATAGCAGTACCACTCCTGACCACTGATAACTCTACTGGGTGAAGGAAAAAATTGAAATGTAATTAAAGGAGAATGTGGTATATTTAATTACTAATTATACTCTTATTTACAATTATATAACAATCATTTCCTGCTTATTTTTGTTAAGTTATTTCCAGGTTTTGAGTTATGTCAAGAACTTAGATATCTATTTTTACCATTTTCTGTACTTACAGTTCTTTTCGGAGGATCACAAATGACCAAGTATTATTTTTGAAGAACTAATTATTCATTTACTATGTTGCTTCGATTGCACAACTGTTCTGTGTATCGACAGATACGAAAGGAAGACACTCTTAACAACGTGATTATGGGCGTCTGGTTGTTTGAGAACGCAGTACTTTCCGTGAAGTGATTGCATATGGCAACGGTTTCCAATTTATTTGTAAACATCTGATATGCATTGAAAGACGCAACACAAAAAGGAATTAGGGGTTCGGAAGTACTATATGATAAAACAGTAAATTCTTAAAAAGGTAATGGAAAAAACCACGCTGGCTAGGTTATTCATACGCAACCCTGTAGGTACGAGACTGTTGAATAGAATAATAGATTAATGAATTATATAATATGAATATTCTAGAATACTTTTTGTAAAATTCTTGGAATTTTGGAGATATCTCTATAATATATCTCATGGAATTAATATATCTCGTGAAATATCATCAAGACACTACAAAAATGTGCATTATCTGTGGCATTTTAGCGTATCAGTTTATATATTCATGTAATATGATGAAATGAGCCCGTTTAAGTCCTAAAAGGGCAAGTGTCTCCTGTCAGAATACAAGAGTGGTTCTGCTCAACTCTTAAGCTGAACTAGTTCTTAAGAGATTTTTATTTTTTACACTAACATTTACACTTTAACTATTTACACTTTCACTATATGCGGTTATTCACATTTAGCAGTTTCTTTCTCTAATACTGTTTATGATTTGTTTCTCTTAAACCTTCCGGGTTTCCGTGTTCCTTGCTATTCTTGACCATATATTGCCAAATAAATTCTTAAAGACATTAGCCCATCTTTGTTTAGGACGTCCTCTGCTTCTTTTTCCCTGCCTTGGGTGCCAGATTGTTAACACAAATGTCCATTCGTCATCTTTTTAATCTTGCCACGTGACCACACCATTTCCATTTTAGTTGTTGGGCCCTTGCTTCTCAATCCTTTAAACCGCTCTGTCTACCAATTTCTTCATTCTTTACTTTATCCTTCAGTGTGATGTGTAGTATTTTCCTCTCCATGTTTCTTTGGCATACTCTTAGGAATTTCATACTTGTTGTGCTAAACTCCATGTTTGTACTCCATATAAATACACCAGAAATACACAATATATACAATATACAAATACACAATGTGCATAAATTCGTATACTATACTAAGTGAAAATAAACTCATTGATTCGCGGTACATGGTTGACGCCCACCTTACAGTTTTCGATTGTTTCAGATAGTCCATCAAAATGAAGCCGATAGTTTGTTTATATTCAGATTATTTTTAATGTAAAATTTCTAACATAACCGACAACATCAGTGTTATTAAGTGGATAAATGCAATAAAGATTTTTATGTGAAATTAACAAATGTAATTAAATTATCAAAATTATATTCATGCATTATTCTTGTAACTGGGGCATTTCATTTCATATTCTTCCCATAATTGGCTTACACCTGCGGTAGATACGTCAGACTTTTTAAAAAGCAAGGCTGTTAATCCCTTCATACGAATATGGAACAACATACTAGATGCTTCCTCGTCATTTTAGATTTAGAAAGACCTTAAGCTCACATTGTGCATTTTTATGCTAGTTCTCATGCATGAAATATGAAAATTAACTGTTAATTTATGGCATGATACTTACCACAATCTCCGTAATCTTCTCTGGGTTCTATGAGAAAACATGAGTCTTTTTTCAAAACATATTAAAGTAAGGAATAGCATAAATAACCCATTATTTTCTCACTACTCATTATTTCTTGAAGAAAGGAAATGAGCAATAAAAAGTTAATGCATTTGTTTTCAGTAACATTAGTACCCATCTTCTTACCTAGAGCGCTAGATGTCTTTTCTAGTATCAACTACGTGCTGCTATTTCGAAGATTTAAATCTCCGTTTACAATACATGAAAAATTTTACAGCCTCGGGTGAAATATGGGCAAGGAAGATATTACTGTGTACAAGACATCCCCTGTTCCGGAGGTGTAAATTCAACGCGGATTTCTTCATTCTTGGAGCTAAAAAGCAAACAATGAAAGTAGTGGTGCTACCGCAGCACATTCTTTCTGGTATTATTGATGACGGTTACGTAATACACATTATATTGCACATTGTGAACTATTAACACTTCAACTATAAATCGAGAAATATGAATGATTTAACTAAAAATTACGAATGTTTTTCAAAAAGTGTAAATTAAACGATTTTGAGATCGATTACTAAAAAATTGAATACCGTAAAAAAGAAATTTCTAAATTCTTACATTAAGGATAAAGGGCAGGTGAGACTGAGATAAAAAGTTTCCTTTTTCCTGAATGTTTACTTTATGATGTTCTCTTTAACGACATGGAGATTTAAATATAAGTGAATCTTCTTTATATATGTGGTGGAAACCAGAGACATCAGTTCTCTATAATGAAAGGTTCACTATATCCAGAGTCGACTGTATATCCAGGAGACTCCATTGACAAAGTGATGGCTTTTGACGAAATAATCAATGGGTACTTTTGCGCGTGATTCAAGAAATTTTGAGATGCACTTATTGCGAGAGCGGGAGGACGCCTTCTGTTTGACCTCACCCCGGGTCCTCTTCCCTTCTCCCTCCCACTCTCCTCCGCGGGGAGTTGGATTTATTTCCGCGAAACAATGATTCTTCCGTGATGCACGGCGGCCGGGCCGCCGCCGGCGCGGCCACGTGTTGCTGCAGTAATTTCCTTAAGTGCTGCGCGACAAATCTGCCGTTCCCAGCTGCCGCCTCCCAGCACGCCACCGCCTCTAACACCACCACCACCTCCTCCGTTGTCACCTGAACCGTCACCGTATCACCATCACCCACTGTCACCGTCACCGTCACCGTCACCGTCACCGTCACCGTCACCGTCACCGTCTCCGCCACCGCCACAATCACCCTTTCCGAGACCACCTCCACATCTGTCGTCATCACCGTCACCGTCTCCGTCACCTCCTCGGCTTCCACCTCCGTCACCATCACCGTCACCATTTCCGTCACGGTCTCCGTCACCGTACCGCCACGGTCACCGTCACCTCACTATCACACCACCGTCTCCGCTGTCGTCTCTATCACTCTTACCGTCACCATCACCTCTATTACCACCGCCGCGATGATGCCAAATCTGAGAATATAAATCGAAAAAGGCCGTCGCTTTGAAATTGTCGAAGATATATATACGAGCAGTCAGAGGCTTATGAAGAATTCGTTTACTATTGAATGCGTTGTCCCCATTAAAACTTTTAAAGTTTGGTTATTGCATCATCATGTATGCTTAAGGCACAATGTAATAAACTTTAGAAAACAATCTCACGATAATGCAAATGAAATGATGAAACGTGTGAGTGCCCCACAATCAAATAGCTAAACGCGCCACTCGAACGATTCAATGGCTCAAAAGAAATTTCAATAGAAGCATATATGCATTTTGACCTCCATATTTTTTGCATTTCACCATCAATAATTTTCAGTTTATAATAATATATCAGATATAATAAAATCGCCCTACGTAGTACATCCAGGATTAAGGACATTTAACTTTAGGCATGTACACGTAAGCTTCCACGGCTCGAGTCAATGACTTCTTGGCTATCCGGGTGACGCCGCGTTGTAGGCTGAGGGACAATATATTATAACCGACACGCAGCAACGCGGTGTCACTGCCCTGAGGAAGGCTGCGACATGACAGGCGAAACGTCAACCGCTCAGCCTACTACACGGTGTCACCCGAACAGCCAAGAAGTCATTTAACTTTAGGCTTTTGTTTCCTGAACGATTTCGCCAGCCCCCTGTGTTTCGACGCCGTCGGACACGCTTGAGAGGCATCAAGGCGCTAATGCCCTGTGAGCCACCGCCGGGATCCGCTGGAACGCCTGCGCGTTTCTCACTTTCTGCGACGTCGTGTCCTCCTCTGAGCCTCCATTCCTCTTGAAACTCGTGAAGCATGGCAAAATACTCCCTCTTGCTCCCACTTATCTCTAGGTGTGTAAGTCTCGTGTTGTTTGCCCTTCTTCCTTCCATATCTCTCTTTGTTGACCATGGCACTTTTCACTTCCCGTTTTGCCTTGAGAAGTTGTTTAACTTCAATTTACTTTAACATAGTATGAGATTAAAATTTCATGATTTATTTACTTCTCTCAATAATTAATGCATACTGAGTATAAAAATTACAGGATGGGAATTGGCATGGTAGATTATACTCTAGAGGTGTGTCCTGAATAGAACAGACATTCCTGTTACTTGAAAGAAAGAACACTACTCCTCTAATTTAACTCAGCGAGGGATCATTAATGAATATTCAAAGATGTATAAATAAAAGTAACTGAAGACTACAAAATCTATTCGAAGACGCGCATTTAGTGTGGGCCATGCACCCACTCAAATCGATTTTTTTGTTATTTTACTCAATTTATTCAAAAAATTAATCGAATTTGATTGCATTGCATTTCAAATAATTATTCTAATAGTAAGCATTCTAACAATAAGAAAAATCATTCGTTCTAAAAACTACCATTTCATCACGGAAAAATTATGGAAGTGCAGTGGGACCCAAAGTAAAACTCCCGCCTTATTGAAATGTAATTTGCATCCACCCATTAAGCAAAATCATTTTTTTACATTTTCCTGGCCTGTAGAATGTACAACCTAAAACTACCTTGTTTGAACCTAGGACTAGGTCGACAATGTTTCAATATTCATAGTAGTTCATTCACTGTACCTGGTCTAATGTTAACGTAAAAAGACACATTTAAATCTAAGAAATCAGGTAACACGCACATAATTTGCACACGCATACTAAAATGAAAATAAAACGATATACTAAATACTTCGTAAAAGTAACTTTTTCCGTTTGTTAACTTCACAATTAAACATATTCGCGAGCCTTTAGTGCGGGTAGGCAATATCATAGTACGTCTGCTTAAGAAGTACACGCATATCTAGTATGGGGAAAGTGTGCTTCAATGTTCACTGTATTTTCAGAATACGATACAAAACATGGCAACGTCCGAGCTTATGTATTCAGAGAGGTACGGGTCAATGCAGAAAGAGAGGCAACGAAACGGATCCCGCGGGATTTTTATAAAAAGCTTGAATTGGATATATTGTTTGTGCTGTGATAATAAAATTCACATTGTATTTATTCAGATCAAATATACTCACACAATACTAAAACTGAAGAGTCATTTATATTTGATTATTTGTGACACATAATAAATTTTTACATATTCAACAAGGTGATATCTTTCTACTCTTCCTACTCCAAGGAGTCGCCAATGATTATATTAAATTGTTAGCTTTTCTCCCGACTATATTATTTTTATACTGTGCCTTACATAATTTTCTGTTCCATCCGGTTTCCCAATCAATATTATGCAAAATAATTTAACAGTGTTTACTCTGAGGTGTACATTTGTATTACTTGATTTATTATTTTCATTTGATATTTGCCCTACCTTATTTTTATGATCGTCTAATCCCACTTTCTAGCAAACTTAGTCGGTGAGATATAGGTTTCTTTAGGAGGGGTTAGCAACCTATGATGAAACTTTACAGTGTCATCTTTCTACAAGGAGCGCGTTTTCTGATCTCAACGCCTTCTCACCGCCCCGTCTGCTGTAGTGAAGTGCCCGCTCGCCCAGCACAGTGTTTGAGTGGACCCTCCGTGTGAGAGGAAGGGGGAGGGGCGCTTAAGCGGATGAGCGGCGAAGCAGCAGCAGAGGCGAGGGGGTGGGGCCGGCGCATCACAGCGCCAACGGAGCGTGTCGCGGCGCCTGACCGCTGCCTTTGCGTCGCCGACGCCTGCAGATTAGGCGACGCCCGCCCCCTAACCCACCCCCCCCACTCGCCCTGTCTCCCGCCGGATCGCTTGCGCGCACCCTCTCCTGCTCGCTCTTTCTCCTGTCCATCATCTCTTCCCCCGCTCTCTCACACTGTTCTCTCTCCCTCCCCCCGCTCTCTCCCTCCTGCGCTATCCCTCCCGCTCTCTCCCTTTCTCTTTCGTCCGCCTGGCCGGCGCCCTGTCTTCCGCCCGCCTGCCTTTGCGCATGACATCTCTCCCGTGATTTTTATCGCACTCTCCCCAACCCCCTCTTCTCCCGCTCTCTCCCTCCCGGTCTCTCATTCCCGCTCTCTCCCTCCCGCTCTCTCATTCCCGCTCTCTCCCTCCCGCTCTCTCCCTTTCTCTTTCGTCCGCCTGCCCGGCGCCCTCTCTTCCGCCCCCTGCCTTTACGCATGACATCTCTCCCGTGCTTTTTATCGCACTCTCTCAAACCCATTCTCTTCCTCCCGCTCGCCCCTCTTCCCCCTCTCCCGCCTCTCTCTCTTCCGCTCCCTCTCACCCTCTCTTCCGCTCACATGCCCCATGCCCCCACACCCAACATCTTTCCCGTCTTCTATATGTCACACATTCGCGCCCACCGTCTCTCGCCCTTCTCCAATAGCTGCCTCTCACCGTATTTGCCTCAGGCAATACCTTTGAATTTCAAATAATTTTTCTTTGTGAGTGATATTTTAACGTCTTTCCAAAAATTGTAATAAATTTCAAACATTTTATTGGTATTTATTTTCAATTACATTTTTTACATTTCTTGCATAACTCTCAGATACATGCATTGAAAGGTGTGTTTCTTTTCGTGCAAATGATACTGTTTGTGCGTGATATTTCTGGCCTTCTAACTCTTGCATTCTGCTCAGAAAAGAAATCGGATATCATTGTTAAATGATACTAAAACAATAATTATTTTCTGTGGTGTTAAATCCATGCAGACTATTTGTATACAAAAAGCTTTTCATAATTAGCAACCACGAACTATTATGGGTGCAAGATACAATATTTTAATGAAGTATCTCTTTCGTAGAAGGTAAGATTGTCTTAATGGCGTAAATCTTTTCAATCGACGTTATGTTTGATGGTGTCTGTAATCATAAATCTGTTGTGTACAACTACAATATTTTTAGTAATTTGACATTCATAATTATACTCGTAATATAATGCAATACTATGCAAATGTTAGTATCGTAGAACATGCAATGTACCATAAAAAAACATATGCACTGATTTTCTTGATATTCTATCACAATTATACTTCCCACACATGCAATTGTTCTACATTTACTGTTTTTTCGTAATTCTCTTAAGGTTCATTATTATATGTAATTTGATTTAAAGTATTGATACTTACGGTGACAATATGTATTACTTTCTATTTAAAAATGTATTAATATAATTAATTATTAACCTGTCTGTTTCTTGTCTTAGTGAATTTGGAAATGCCATTCAATTAATATTCAAGAATCGTGTCATTAAATATTCAAATTCATGTATCATAAATATTTGTACATCAGTAATAACAATGTGTACAAAAGAAATTGGTCAATAAAAAATCACAATTAGAATCTACTAGTTACTTATGAAATACCTTGGTTCAAATAACTCTCTTGCCTACAATTGGAATCTATTTGCTTATGTAATATCTTGGTTGAAATAACTCTCTTGCCTATTAGCTGACTGATTTTCTTCGGGACTCCGACTAGAGTAACCTTTTCCCGTAGTCCCCCTTGCCTTACAGCTGTCAACCTTTTCGCTCTCGGACAAAGAATAGGCTTTCCCCTGCTCGTTCCGATGCAAGCGTTCGCTGGAGGGAGGGAAGGGCTCAGGGCTGAGAAGGTAGTTGGTGCGGAGGGCGGCGGCGTCTGCGTGGGCAGGCACGACCCTTTGTCACTGTCCCTTCCAATAAGTTTGGATTACCCACGCGAAGAGGCGGTTGAGGAGAGGCGGAAAGGAAGGCAAAAAGAGGCGAAGGGACAGCGAGTTAAGGGTGAGCGCACAGGATGGGGTGAAACAGTTGCGAAGTAGACAAGGCAGCATGGTGAATGGTTTTGTGAATTTATTATTCATATAGTATACGTGCGAAAATTCTTGCATGTGGAAACCCGATCATCCTCCTTGTTTTTCCTATATATCTGTATGAAAAGGACCTATGTTAACGGATAATGTTTCAATATATTTCTATATACTGTACGTCTCTAAATACAATATACTGCACTCTATATTTATCGTGGTTTGGGGGTACCTAGAAGAGTCATCCCATCGAAAATGTAACAGGAGATTCCACAAAATATCATTTTGTTGATTACGGGCAGAATTTAGCTCATAACCATCATAGTCACTGCGACAACTCTGAGCGGGAGATCCTGGGGTTTGAATCCCGACAATGACGTATTTTGACAGTAGCTATATAGCAAAGTTGAATTCAGTCTCTGTCTGGAGGAGAATCCTAGCGTCTGGCTGCTCTGATTCGTAGATTTTTGTGTGATTTTTTTCTTTAAAGAGAGCCAAAATAGGTAAAAATGATGAAAATACAATTTTTTACTTTTTTAGATCATTAATTACTTTGTAGTTTTCTGTATTAAATAATCCAAGTTTCATCCTAATATGTCATCTCTAAGTATTTGGTTTTAAATTTTGAAGTTTTTATAGCGTGGAATGGGCGTGATCGTTTCGATACATCACTGGTGTTTCTTGATCTAGTGGGTGTTTTTCTACTTTCGTTGTGAGAAAAATAAAAAAGGCGCTAGATGAAGAATGCTAACATTTTTGTGACCACCGCCTTGTGCGTGAACCCACATCGAGTGGTGGCTGGGAATTGGAATCACCCGTCCTAGTGCCGACGTCATTAGCATAAACCGGGAAAGGTGGCTCAGTCACTGCAGTGCCTCTGATCGGGAGTCCGTAGGTTCAAGTCCCGACAGTGGCAAGATTTTCGACATTCGCTTGTCAGCTAGGTCGAATTCAGCTCTGTCTGGAGGAGAATTGTAGCGGCCGGCTGCTGTGATGGTAGTTTTCCATGATTTCTCCGATCAACACCAGGGGAATGCCGGAGCAGTAGTCTAGCGGGTCTCGGACCGCGCGCGATCTTGCCTTTCTCTTCCTTGTCCTATCCTCACCGCTTACACACACACACACACACACACACACACACACATACTTACAGTAAAATGCACTACATTACCACACATGACGAGAGACCGGTCGGGAGGTAACTGGTTGAGGGGAAACTCTGGTAGCCGACGGTAGATTGGCGCAAGATCTCGCCATTCAGCGGGGCAAAATCACCGCCACCTCCCGAAGAAAACAAGTAATACACTTACGGGACTATTGACTTCACCAGTTGACGCACCCGGAATCACTAACAACCTACCAACCACAATTGGTAGCATAAAAGTGATGCAGGGAGAAGAAAGATTTGCAGGCTCCGTGTCCCCCCGTATGTGCAACTTAGGTGGCCCCCAGTTTGGGTTTTGGCTTCGTCATGGTGTACTAATACGCGATGAGGAAGGACTTTGTCCCGACGCAGTGTAGCAAACAACTCCGGTACGAACCTGGAAAGCTGGTAAGCCTTGAGTTGGAGATGCATTCCTGCCCACGTTATGGATAGATGTGTTCATTGTATTCCGGCTTATATAGAAGTTATTCCGCTTCTCGCTACGTTGGGCGTGGTCTCATGGGTGAGTGCTGTGGAACAAGTAGAGCGGATTTAGTGTGGGAGAGGGAAGGAGAATTAATTTGTGAGAGCAAAACCTACGTCTATGAGATTCCGTTTAATGGCAAAGAAAATATTTGGTAAATAAATGAGCGAAGAAGTTTAATGGTGATTAGGGAATTGGAAGTCCATTACAGAAGTTACGCAGTGTATTTCGCGCGAGGCTACATTCACTAAGTCCACGCGCACTGAATTGTACAATAATGTGGTTTAGTTTAAATGTTGCTCTTCTTAAATGAAGCTACGTCCGGTATAACCCTCTTCGATAGCTCAGTGACAACATTCGTTTCTCCGGTCAACCTGCACTTCTATGCACTACACTACTACAGATGTCGGGAGACCAACCGGGGGAGCTTACCGCGTGTCTGAATAGAGTGATGCCCATCTGGACGTGATACAAGTATCACGTCCAGATGGGCATCACTCTATTCAGAGTGAGGGCGGAAACTCCTCAAACCGATGCAAAGGTTGCCACGTTCCTCTGGAAGACGAAGAACACCATCATCCGATTCAAAACATCCTCTACGGATAACTAGAGAACTAATAAGCTGACGTGCCCAGAGTTAAATACTCAAGACTTTTGAGTAATTGAACGATTAAATCGTTTTGCAATTCGCTTCCGGAATAAGGACACCCGTATCTGAGTGAGTTGGCAAGGGACAATCGGGAAGAAAGGCGGTGACGGGCAGCGTCTCGGAGCCCCCCCCCCTCTTCTTTCCGGGAGATCGGTTTCATTTGCTGAACGCGGCCACCGACAGCGCTCTCGACTGAAACAAATGGAAATCGCTCTCTGCGGGCTCGTGATTGGACGGAAAGTGTGCGTCTTCCCGAAAAGGGCGAACAAGAAGTCCTTTGGACGCTAGGCGGCGGGATTTGCGGTCTGCTTTCCTCTTTCCTCCCACCCTTTCTTAAAATGCTTTCCTCTTTCCATTACTGGTCCTTTCCAACTCCCTTCCCTTGCTTCCTAACCTCTCCTCCTTTATTCCCATATTTCTGCTTTGTTTCCTCTGTCTTCATGATTTCTTGTTCACCTCCCTCCTCTTCATTTCATTTTCCTCTCCTCCTTTTCATTTTCCTCCCTATCTGCCTCCCTGGTCTTTGTACTCTCCTTTCCCTTCCATCCTCCTTCTTTCTGTATCCTCATTCCTTAATTTTCTTTCTCGTTTTTCCACTCCAAACCTTTTGTCATCTCCCTCCCCTTTTTCCCATTTCCTTCCTTCAGTTCTTTTGAAAGCCTTTTCTTTTCTACTCTTTTCTTCGTTCCTCTTCCAGAAGCAAACTCTCAAATTGTGTCACGTTACCCTCAACCTACACCATATTCCTGTATCCGTTCTTTCTATTCGTTTGCACATTTTCTACATCGTGTGAACATCTAACATTTTTTCTTTCTCCATCAACATTCATGACGTTTTCCCTTACTACACGTGACCTATCCAAATGCCTTCACTCCTTCCTGTAATGTCGCTACATTTCAGTTTCCCTTCCATTTCAACTTTCTTCACCTTGTTTCTGCTTCTGCCTTTCTCCCACCTTCCTTGAACCTTTATCCTTCATTCTAAACTGTGTGTCTTACCTAAGAATCCTAACCTCTCCATGATATAATCGTTGTTCACTTTTTAGGACAGAACATTCTTGTTTCTCCTTTCTAATCTCGCGTCTCTACCCTCTCCATCTCGTTTCGTGACTTTCGTGACTACGTTCTGTCTTACTTCCCTTTTCCTTCACTAGGCACCATTCAGCCCACAAGCTACTCTTCCAGCTTTACTTTCCTCTTTCCGGCGCAGTATTCTTGCTTCCCTCTTCCTCCGACGCGTTTTCCTCCTCTTCCTCTACCCCGCATTGTGTTACCGCTCCACCCACCCGCCCTCTTTCGGCTCGGCTGGGCGCGCCTCGCGGGAAAAGAGGTTCGCCGTGACATTTGAAATAACGATTTTGGTAGTTAAATTTTCAGGCTTTAAAGTATCCTTAATTGATGTCAAGAGCTGCGTTGTTAACAGAAGAATCTTAATTATACAACTTTGATCAAAACAGCCTCCCACCCGCGCTCTGAAGTTGCCGGGGTTGTCCTTTTCTGTTCGCTATTTTTCTTTACCGAATTGTTTCTGTCGCCAATTTTCCAGGCGGGCGCAGCGGGGCTTGGGTGGGGCTGAGCATGGAGTGGGCGACGTGCTTTGGCGTTTCTTGGGACGTGGAAGGGGATTCATCTGCAGGGAGGCGGAATAACAAAGTTGAGTGCTGATGGATTACGTATACATTTTTTAATTTTGTAATGGAAATTTAAATGTGCATGTCTCTGTTGTGTTGTTTTCAGTACATTGTCGGAATAATATCTAGAAACCCTGCAGAATTAATTCACTATATAGTGATTTATATATGGGATATTTACATAAGTGAATAAACATGTAGTACTGGTGACGTAAGATTTCTATGAGTTTCTAGTTACACTATTTTGTTTTTGTGTTTCAGGTGAGTATTCCCTGACTGCTGATCATTATTATGCGGTTTGGAGCGTTGGTAAGTTGCAGTTATAAATTTTGTAACATGAATATATTACCATAATATTTAATGTGTTCGTGTTTGGATGAATAAGTTTCAATTTCGAATCTTTGAGGATAGACTGAGTTCATTGATGGCTTGCTCAAAATTTACTGACAAAGCAACGGCAGAATTTAATTTCATCAAGCGTTTTTAAACTTAAAAAGCAAACCAACATCACCTGCGAACATCTCTCGCTCAAATCGGCTTTGCCGACAGCAGATCACAGCGAATACGTTAATGCACCGATAGGCGCGCACAGTGCAAATGAGACTTTAAAATTGATGGACGTATTTGAAGAGAATAAATGTCATGTGACCCGTCGTTGGAATCGCGAGCGCTTATAATATCGCCATTCATTTGCGCCTACGCGTACCGACCCTCCGCCGCCGGTGCGGATGCCGAGTGCCAATACACGCGCGCGCTTTGTCACGCGCACGCATTTGAATAGGCAGCCCCGTTTGGCACGCGCGCGTCATGCTACCTCGGTTGACTGGAGCAGGGATGTCCAACTTGCAAGGTCTCAAAGATCACAGCTAAAACCGTTAATACGGAGGCGGGCCATGTTTTCCTTACTCGGGGCGATCCACACCTGCCTTCCTTGTAATGATAATCTCGGCACTTTGACCGGCTGTTCTGAAATGAGGTTTGGGGGAAGGGGGATGTAACCATGCGTGGTATCAACTCGCACCTTGAATAACGTAGTGAAATACGTTGGGATGATTTTGAATTTCTTAATTTACTGGAGAATTCAACCTATGCTTCACAATCTATTCCTATTTTTGCATTAATGCGGTGTATACCGCGGCAGGTTGCGTGTGCCAGGGGCACAATATTCTCACCCGACATGGTGGCACGAGGCTTTCGCTTTTGACTAACAATCTTTCGCGGGCCACAAGATACGGCCCCGCGGGCCGGGCCGCCAGTTGGATAACCCTTGACTGGAGGAACGCTGACGGAGGGAAATTGTCAATACGATTTACGTTCAGTTTTTACTTCCGAAAGGAACAGAAATAAAATAGTTATTTACGATACGAGTGGTAAATCTGATGTTTCTTTCGCGATTAGGAAAGGTTGTGACACGTGACTGATAGACCCAGTGGTGCAATCCTAGGAGCAGAAGAAAATCACATTCAGCGTGTGAATCATACAGTATTTTTAGACTGACTTAATGACTTTTATTTTAATTTAATTCAAGTATGAAAATCACTTAATGATGGTTTAAGGTCAGTAGTAACTGATAAAGCCAGTCTAAAGTATTTTTGTGGGATTCACAGAATTAGCTCAACACTTGAGCAACGTCTCGCTTTTATCACTAGTTCTAAAGTTTTAGCACGCTATGTATGATCTGAAAGAGCCGCTTTTACTATTGCCAAAAAATATATACTTTTGTAAATCGTAAAGTTGTCGTTTTTTTAAAATCTCCTGTATATTATGATAGGCTGAGGAAGTATTACACTTGTGTACCTTTCTGAAGCACTGTCAACACAAGATCTATGTCATGGCTGGATAGGGTTTACATCCCAGGAGTGCATTATATTCCACACAAAAATCTAGAATTTTGCAGATTTTGATTTATGGAAATAAGCCGGTACAAATGAACCCTGGAACGCAAGTTACTCTGCAATACAATTTATACTACTTTGTATCTCTACATTCGTTAAAACCCAATTTCCGTGTTCACTGACACGTGGTCTGATTCTTATGCTTAGTTTACAGAATTAGGTGTATTTGAGAGTTCTGTTACATTTTGGGTGGCAATTCCACTCAGTTGCAAAGATTATCAGAAATTATTAAAGTTAAGTAACTAGTTTATTATTAAAGTTTAGTTCCAGTTTGACCGTAGTATCTCTCGTAAAACAATTTATTCAAGATGCTGAAGGTTTCTTCCAGTTCAACTAGAATTTTTTTATCGTTATTGGACATGATGAAGCTCGCAACGGGTTTCAAAAATGAATACATCATTAACATCCTGAAAATAAATGTATTGATAAAGATGGTGTGTAAGGCAAAAACATTTTAAATCTATGCAATTATAAGAAAAAAATGCTTAAGTAATTGCAGTTAGGAGCATCTAAATAATGTTTAAAATTTGTTGAGAAACATAGTCATTTGAATTTATTATAAATCTGTAATTCATAAACACATATTAAACACGAAGTGATCAATCTAAGAGGTAACATTAAATTAATAGGAAACCGATTATAAAATTTTTAAATGTATATAAAATGTTGAAACAAAAAAAATATATTGATACAGAAGAAGGTATATTTTATGTAGTAAAAACGTTAAGAAAATGCATTAATGCAGAATTTTAGTAAATTTATCAGAATTCATTGTGTATGTGGTTTTTGGAAATAAACAATTCGAGTTTCTCATCAATCCTAAAAATGTAGTGACATTGTTATCCTGAAAAAGCAGTTCCTTCGTTCCTTGATATTTTCTTTATGATTTTATATTCCATATATTTTATAATTGAAACTACAAAATCTGTAATACTGTAACTACATAATCTGTAATTTTTAATATGAATTATTGTGGAATATGAAATAGATGTTGTTTAACAAGTGTGAACAATTTAAAAATGAAACCCGAAAAAACTACTTCTACAACACTTTAGAAGCAATTTAAAACGTACTTTTTTTTCATAAATAGCACAGCTAGAGCTGTGTGACTGAAATCACACCGCAAGCTAAGGAAATATCATTAACAGAGAGAGAAGAGAAGAGAAGAGAAGAGAGAGAGAGAGAGAGAGAGAGAGAGAGAGAGAGAGAGAGAGAGAGAGAGAGAGAGAGAGAGAGAGAGACATGAGAGCACATCGAACTGGAATAACCTGATAATAAATCCAGGGTTATGAATTTGCATGAGGGAGCTCGCGCACTGAAAGAGGATGCAGCAAGTCCAAAAAGAAACGAGGAATATAATTATCAGAATGGAAATAAAACGATAAATCAACGCGCATGTGAATATATATATTTAGCATTCGCAAATCGTAGAAAAAGTGGGCGAATGAGGTCCATATTGCATGTGCAGCTCCGCGCCGCGTGAACTCGTTTCCGCAGGGGAGCGACTGCACCGATATTGTATTTAACATTTGCATTCGAGACTTACATAAATTATTCGAGCGGCATTTGCGCGCCGTCATAACAGAATTCGCATCCGCCCATCCGCACCCACCCCCGCTCGCCTCAACACCCTCCCCCTCTCGGCCTCGCCCCGCCCCTCCTCGCGACCACGCCCCCACCCCCGCGCCCCCACAGCTCGCCACGCCCGGTCGCTATGCGGGTGTGTCTTGTTCGTTGCCAAATGGCGCTCGTTCTCCCACACCATTCCCCATCCTCATTGCCCCGGCTTTCCCCAGTTATCCCACGACCCGAACCACTACCACCTTTGCCACCATGTAGTGCTAACCCTCTCATTGGCGTGACCGTTGGTATCCGTAGGTCAAATTTGGCTGCTGTCTGAAGAAGAATTGTAGTGGTTGGATCGGTGGTTTCCTGTGGTTCCTCCGATCTATACCAGACGAAGGCTGGAGCAGTATCTTAACAAATGGGCCACGGACTGCGTGCGATGTTTCTTTTTTCATCATTGTTCTCTCCTCTCCCTTTACGCACTTACTCTGTCAGGCATAATGGTAGACCAGTCATCGGGAAGGTCTGACCTTCCATATCTGACGTTCCAGTGAGGGATAACACCATCACTTCCCGAGATACGGTATGCACTACATTCACTGAACTAATGATCATACCGGTTGACGCTCAAGAAAACAAAATAATCATAGGAGTCAGTGGCAATCAAATGGCTCAACCGTCTTTGCCGCGCATATCACCCTTGTCTCTACAACTTCTACCCTTTCTGCCCCATGACCCTCATCACCCATAAGACCCCTCATTGTCCCTCACCCCTCCTCTTCTTCTCATGCCACTCCTATGTCCCCTACGCTCCTGCCATATCCTCTGTCAGAGCTTCTCCACCCCCACCCCCTCATTGGCCTCGTTTGAGAGCGGTGCTGGTATTGCAAGCCGGTCGTTGGGCGCATCCGGCTCCTTGTCTCTCGCCCGTGAGTGACGACAGCGTTCCTCGTAGACTACCGCTGGGGTGAGAGGAATAATATTTTGCACATTGAACAAAATGCGATATGTGCACTTGGACCGTATAAAAGATACATCGTCATTACATTTAACAAGAAACAAAGAAAACAAATATCAATGCAGAAAGCTAGTTTACAATAAATCATGGTAACAGTAAATTAATTGATTTATTAATTATGTATACTGAAAGTGAACAATTAGATAGATAGATAGATAGATAATTTATTGAATTTGGTTTGAGCATTAAACCCGGTGGCAAATTCCTTACACTTACTTTACATCTAACCATAATATACTAATGAATACTAAAAATACATAAAATTCAATAAACAGAACAAAATTACTCCATTTAAGGCATGCCAACTAATGCAGAGGCCCTTCACTGACTACTGATCCTATCGCTTTCACTATTATTAGAATTTAATCTTAACCTAAAAGTGTTTATGTTTCTAGGAAAAGTCTCCATTAGTGCTGCAGTCAAGCTATTCCATGACTCAATAGTCCTATTTACAAAAGAGTATTTTCCAACATCAGTTTTCTGTTTCCTTGGACGTATTTTCCTAATATGGTCGTGACGTGCTAAGTAAACGGGTTCATGCATTCTTTCCTGAATTTCCCTCCATGCCGGATTTTTCCTTAACGCTTTGTAAAATATACAAAACCTTGCTTTTTCCCTACGGCTCGCCAATGATCCTCATGACGAATTTTCATTGGAAATATTTCCTAACGAATTTCCCCTTTTAACAAATTTTGCTGCTACTTTCTGAACTCTTTCGATGGAGTTTATTTGGCCCTTTCTATATGAATCCAAACACG
Source organism: Teleogryllus occipitalis (assembly GCA_011170035.1). Lineage (NCBI taxonomy): Eukaryota > Metazoa > Arthropoda > Insecta > Orthoptera > Gryllidae > Teleogryllus > Teleogryllus occipitalis. The sequence goes on from BLKR01000028.1 coordinate 825,503, forward strand.
CTGCTCCGTACTCTAACACTGGGCGCACAATGGTTATATATGCTAGTTATCTTGAATTACTGCTTCCCTTCCTTAACACTCGCATTACAATGTGTAAAGATTTCCATCCCAACAGTGAAGTTGACGTGCTGCCTCCATCCAAGTTGTTCATTAATTATCACCCCCAGATATTTACAACTGTGTATTTATAACCCATATTTACAACCTGTGGAATTATCTTGCAAATAGACCAATTCAAAACAATCTCTTTTTGAATTGTATTTTTAATGACTGAAGGAATGAAGATAAATAGCAAAAATATCCCATATAACTAGGAAACTTGATCAGTTGTACATCGTTGTTTTGAGTAAATTCGTAATACTTCATTTCATTCAAAGTAATTGATGGCTGCGGATTACTCCTGCCCCTGATTGAAAAGTTATGATCCCAAATACTAGAATGGACGCTTAAAATGGGCTTTAAAAGGTTTATTCCATTTCTTAACGCTCATTTGGAGCATTCCCTGCTGATAAAAGTTGAATATCTAGTTATAAAAATGTCCAGAGTAAAAATTCTTTGAGATATTTAATACAACACTTCAGCTAGAGCAGGTCAACAGATCCAAATTACTCATATGCATCAGAAATGTGATGCAATATCCTGAGAATATTACAGAGTTGACAAGTGTTTTGTGCTCTTTGAATGTGAAAAACTTTGCAGGAAAACGCGAAGAATTTGCAAATTAATGAATTGAAACCGGCTCATATACATCTATCCTCTCGCGGATATTATTGAAGGCATTGCTGCTCTCACGGACTTATGCACTGAAATTTGATCTATCTTTACCGTCGAGTGAAGGCTCTCGACTGTATGGACCGAGAGCGGTAGCTCAGTGCATCAATTGATGTCACTGCAGCGCCTCTGACCGGGAGGTCCTAGGTTCGATTCCTGACGGCGGTAGGATTTTCAACACTAGCTTTTCAGCTAGGTCGAATTCAGTCGCTGTCTGGAGGACAATTCTAGCGGCCGACAGCTCTGATCGGTAGTTTTCCGTGGTTTCTCCGACCAACACCAGGCGAATGCCGGAGCAGTACCCTAACAAACGGGCCACGGACTGCACGCGATCTGTCCTTCCTCTTTCTTGTTCTATCCTCTCCCCTTACGCACACACTTACACTAACATGCACTACACTATCACATATTCCGGGAGACCGGTCGGGAGCTTAGAGTTTATCCCCTCGTTATCCCCTCGTTATCCAGAGGGGGAAGATCACCACCTTCTCCCGAGAAAAAACATGCACTACACTAACGGGACTAAGAACCAAAGCAGTTAACGCGCCCGGAAACGCGAAAAATTCAGTTAATCAATCGACCGTACGGGTGACGCCGCGACTTAGGCAGTGATGCCGACGTTCCTATCGCGGTCTTCTTCAGGGCTACAGGGCTGAAAACCATGATAGGATGGCCGAAACTTAGGCATCACTACCTTCCAGATGGTGTCATCCAAACATTCGAGAGCCTTCACATGACACTGATCGCGGAAGCTTATGATTGAATCCTTACTGTCACATGGATATCTCATCATTTCTCTTCTCCCAATCAATTTGTTCGTTTCATATTCAATTCTTGAAAATCACAGAATGTTTCGTAAAAATATTACGAACTTCTATGGCATTTAGAGGGGTTGAAGACGATAATTTCTTTCGGATGAATATCTGGTCGGAAATTCCATACACTAAGTTACGGGGCGTATCCCTGATTGTTAAGCAGATTTGCATAGACTGGAGTTCAGCAAGTGAACGAAATCAGAATGCTACCTGCTGGCGACTAGGAAATGTCCTACATTCAGAGCCAAATCGCATAAGTGTAAATTCATTTTATAATATTTGCCATGAGTTCATTTGCAAGAAGTCGTATTCGAGCTCTCTTCATACTCCAGACGTTTGTTGTATTTATTCTGAGAAAACAATTTATGTTTCCACACGAACGATCAGTATATTCCCTATTCTTCTTTTATTTCCTTATGTAACTCATTTTATCTCATATTTTTCTGAGTTCTTTTCCCATATCAAAATTATCGTTTCTAGATTTCATTTCTTCTTTCAAAAATATAATTTTCTCATTTTTGAGTTTTTGCCACTTTCGGGTTTCCCTCGTCCATTTGACAACTACATGAGTAGTTCTGGTTTGATTTCAATATTATCTCTATCAAAGGAATTCAATTTTTCGAGTCACGTGTACCATCCTTAATTTGCTTTCTTTATTATATTCATTTATACCCATCACCTTCAAAATATTTCTCACATTTTACTTGATTTTATTTTTCTAGAAAATATAATCACATGTATCTTTCGTAGTACCTTCAGAAATAAGCTTTAATGTTTTTCTTTTTACTTTCTCGCTAACGCAAACACAGTAGAGAGAAAGTTATATAATGTTGCGCAAAAAAATTGTGATTTTTTGGCAGAAAAACTCTTATTGCAAGGCCCTGGTAAGGAAACTGTGGATAAATTCAGTTGCTAAATTTAGAAAGCTTTAACATGTGGTGTAGCCAGAAAGCATGTTTTGTGAGTATTGACACTGGAAAAGTGAATGATGGCAAAACGTCTGCACGTGCGTCTGGCTGTCTACGTTAGAGGCTAAACTTTTCAGCAAATTTTCTGCAAAATTTATATTCCTCAATCGATCTGGCTGCTGCCGTGGTGCCTTGAATTAGAGCCCGATATTTTAACTTTGGGGGATACTTTACATGAAGCCCCTGGGACATATTCAAAATTTTAAAAAAAAGGTTCGAACGTTTTTGATATTTTTTGTTGGATAGTGAGAATGTCGTTTAAGGGAATGGTGCAGAGCTCGTGTTCGTAGAATACCCTGACTTTTCGAAAATCGCAAGAGTTCAAAATGTTTTTGGAGTCATCCTGTACGTATACTATTAAATATAAGGATTTTTCCCTAAATAAAATTTGTTCCTTAAAGATAGATTTTGAAATAAGGTCACGTACAACTTTCAAAAAAGTGAGTAATTTCCGCATAATTTATGCATAAAAAGTACGTGCTGTTTATAACTACTATTTTTATTTTATTAGATATTTATTATTTAATATTTTAGCTATGTTAAAATTAGTATTAGAATTCTATTTTTTCACTTCCATTTCAGAAACATCTCTCTTGAAAAACAAAGCCGGTATCTCCCACATCGTCTTTACTATTCTCTGTACCCTGCCTTCCTCCTAACTTTGTAATCTCGTCTGTCTTTGAATAAATAAAAGAAATCATCTCCGTCAACTTAATAACAACTTATATTCAGTTGACCGAGACAACTTATTTTATTTCTTCATGTAATTGCATCAACAATACCGCATCATAAATCCCACAATGTCTCATCATTGACAATCTCTCTCGCCCGCACTCTCGACTGGCTCTCTCGACGCCCTCTTGTAGGATTTCTCGCGTATTCTCTCACCCACTTTCACGACCGCCGTCTCTCTCTCTCACACTCTCTCCCTCGCACTCTATCTCACTCTCTCTCTCTTACTCTCTCTCTCTCTCTTATCAGTTCGCTTTCTCATTTACTCGCTTTTTTTGCCCTTTTGTTCTCTTTTCGCTTTCCCATTCATCTGCCTCCTACTCATAATTCGCGCTCTTGCGCCCATATGATCTCCCGTTTTTCGGAAACCTTACCTGCTCGTTCTCTCACTCTCCCCACTCGCTCTCTCCCCGCCCGTATTCTCCCCGCCCGCTCTCTCCGCACTCCCTCTCCGCCCGCTCTCTCCCCACCTGGTCTCTCCCCGCCTTGTTTTTCCCTGCCCGCTCTCTCCCCGGCCACTCCCTCTCCGCCCGCTCTCTCGCGTCCTGCTCTCTCCGCGCCCGCTCTTCCATCCGTACAGCTTCTGCCCGTCTGTTCTCTCGCCTGCTCACGCACACGCCTGCCCACACGCACGCTCGCTCTCTCGCCCACCCCCGCTCTCACTCGCCCGCTCGCTCTCTCGCCTGCCCTCTCTCTCGCCTTCTTGCTCTATCGCCCGCGTTGAGTTGTACGTACATCCACTCTCTCGAGGTCAGTCCCTTGCTCTCTCCCCAGTCCGCCCGCGCTCTCGCCTCCCCGTTCCACTCGTCCGCGCCGATCTCGCCTGTCATGGCCTTCCCGCCCCGCCTCGCCCATCCGCGTCGTCGCAGCGGGAGTTCTGTCCTCGGCGCATTTTTCGAGTGGAAACATGTGCCCGAGCAGCTAATTGTGTTTTCGGGCTATCGTTAGCGATTAATTAATTGTGGCTGCGATGTTTGCTCCGGCGGGGCGGCAAAACATCGCACACGGGTGGTGACAGCTCGCTCCCCTCCCCTTCTCACCCCCTCCTTCCCATCCCTCCTCCCGATCCCCTCCCCTCGCCACTCCTCCTCCTGCCATCCGCTCCTCCCCGCTTTCCCCTATTCGTCCGCCGGCGCGTTGACACCCAGCTGGAGGGGGGGCCTAGGCTCTTCCGGATGTGAACGGAAGCGGAAGCGGGGGCCGAACGGGGCCGCGGCGCTTCCGACCGACAGGGGAAGAGTGGGAAATAGGGAAAGGGTGGGGGTTGGGTAGAGGGCGCTGGCGGAAAAACGAGCGCGTTCTGCGAAGCGTGCGGATACAGTAGCGTTGAAAGGATGGCGGAGACAGTGCTAGATGAAGAGTAAAATGTCATTCGCATGGTTGTGTTGTGGAAACCTCCGGCATCAGATGAATGCGAAAGGATCCGCAACATCTGGAATGGAAATTTAATATATTGTATGGACAAAATTCCCTTAATCTTTATTTACACTTTGTAAATTCATTCTTGACAGTCTTTTGCTTGCACTTTTGATAAGAATTGATGGATTCTGACTGCGTATTTTTCCTATACATTGTCTGATATTTGGAAATATGGTGTATAAAATTGTCAAGATAATATCAGTATTACATTTCCAGTTAATATTTGTGTGACTACTTAGTTCTAAATAATGAACTCTGTTGTTAGCTCTGTTCCCGTACTCTTATTTTGAAAATCTTGACGCCCGAATTAACCGTTCGCCACAATTTATCTTTTCATATGTTTAGCGTGAAGCATTTGAGAGGATCCCAACATACTGAATGTTCATAGTCAGAAGAAATATGATGCAATTTCAATACGGTGTAACTCCACTTGTATTTTCGCGTATCCCTGAAAGTGAAATTTGTGAAACTTTTGTAGTAATAACAGTTAATTTTGCTGGTATTGTAATTATCAGCTACAGGAGTGAATTCCCTTTGGATATACTACGGAAAGGAAAGGTGACGATTTTCTACGAATTACAGCATACTATTTATATCGAAAATAATGAAATTGCAACAACGTGATCATTTTTCATAAGAAATCATCCCTTCCCCACTGGTGCATCAAACTGCTTGGAAGGAAAATAACAACAGATTATGCAGATTATAAAACAGACTTGAGAAGACGGAAGAAATGTTCCGCTGCAACACACAGCACCATGGTGTACAACCAAAAATGACGAGACTTGTACCCTTAAACACAGATTTCGTCGTATGGCAATGAGTTTGTCTTATTTTATAAAGAACTGCGAAAAAAAAATATTTGTGAGCGTTCTTTCACATTTCTGCGTATTTTCCTCTTGTGGGTACTCTCACTACGTAGTAACGGTTGCTAGAACCAATCAAAGTGAGGTTACAGAGGTTTCTATTTTCATTTTTAAACAAGACTTAAATAGTACAATGTTTACTGGCAATATATATTCCTTCAAAGTCGAATATATTATATTTATAATGGCATCAGATTTGTAAAGATTCAGTATAATATATGGAACGAGGATCTTCACAAAGACATCAATAACGATGGAATATTGAATACATCTCTGAGAAAAGGCCCTGGGTTTGAAGAGCGAAGAGCGCAGACCGAGCATCGACTGTCGCTGTTGCACGGCGCTTCATTAGCGAATCGCCATAGGCACAGATTAGCGCCCCAGCTTCCGCCTCCGCCATCTCCAGCCGTCACCTTCGCGTCTGCCTTCGGCGCCATCCCTAGCCCCCTTCGCCGTCGCCTTCGCCACGTTCGCCTTCACCGCCGGTTTCGTCTACATTTTCATCCCTGCTGCCCAATCGCCGCCCTTCGTCTTCCGCCATCCGTCTCCGCCATCTGTCTCCGCCATCTGTCTCCGCCATTTGTCTCCGCCATCTGTCTCCGTCATCTGTCTCCGCCATCTGTCTCCGCCATCTGTCTCCGCCATCTGTCTCCGTCAGCTGTCTCCACCATTCGTCTCCGCCATTCGTCTCCGCCATTCGTCTCCGCCATTCGTCTCCGCCATTCGTCTCCGCCATTCGTCTCCGCCATTCGTCTCCGCCATTCGTCTCCGCCATTCGTCTCCGCCATTCGTCTCCGCCATTCGTCTCCGCCATTCGTCTCCGCCATTCGTCATTCGTCATCGTCATTCGTCATCGTCATTCGTCTCCGCCGTTCGCCATTCGTCTCACCATTCGTCTCCGCCATTCGTCTCTATTCGTCATATACCAAACCACCATGTGTGCCACCACGACCGTCTCTGCCTACTCACCACCAACCATTGCCGTCGCCCCCACCTCCTTCAACGCGCCGCGCTGTTGCCGCCGCTTCCGCATGCACTCGAACGAATGTCGCCCGAAGGCTTCGCTTTGGCTTCTCCTTGAATATTCATGCGCGTCATCGGCTAGCGAGGTGGCTGGATGGACAGGCAGGCGGGTATTAAACGGCGGCGCTACATGATGTAGTGGCTTCCCCATACACAAGCCACTACGAGCCATCTCACTGAGAAAAAAAAACGTATCAACAACTCACAACAACGTTAGGATAGTTGGAAAATAACATGTTTCTATGGAGAAAGGGGAGTGTTACATTAAACATGTATCTAACAAGCGAACTCCTTCCGACATTCTACCCTTCATCTCTCTCTTTCTCCTTCCCTCTTCCTTTCTCTCTCCGTCTCTGTGTACGTGTGTCTCTCTCCATCTCTCTCTTTCTCTCTCTCTGTCTGTCCCTGTCTCAGTCTGATTCTGTCTCTGTGTGTGTGTCTGTCTGCCTCTCTCTGTCCTTCTCATTCATATTTAGTTGCAGATTCTGCAAGTCTTTGATCAGGTGGGGGGTAATATCGATAAATACCGGACCAGCAAATATGTAATAAAACGTTCAAAATATCTCATCTTGTAGATTATGTCCGAAACGTTTCTTTGCGTTCTTGGGCCTGAAATTTTAGTTTTTAGGGCCCAGAATGCTTCGCTTAAGAGTTATTTTACGATATAGATTAAAAAATGCTGCCGAGTCTTGCGGATTGAATTTGACATAAATAGTTTTGCTCCAAAGTGCCATCTAGTGAAGTTACAACAAAATGAACTGCATATAAACATTTTGGGAGAAAAAAAATTTATTTTCCTGCGAGCAATTATTTTTCTCAGGTCTCACTTTCTTCAAACGCGCCCGTTCTCCAGTGATTTCGGCGGACCCTGTCAGTCTTTGCTCATGTTGCGAAGCGCATTGAAGTCGAGGTCCGGGAAGCCGAGTCTGAAGGTGAACAGCTTCGTAAGTAACATGAGGCGCCTTTCCTCCTCCTTCCTTTCTCTTCGTGTGCCTCTGTTTGATACTAGGTCACTCTCAAAGAACCCATGGATTTTTATGTGAACATTTCTGCTTGAAGGTGTTTACTTTTTAAAGCGCATCACGGTTTCCTAGTTATTGATTCCATCAGATGTTTTGGCTGTCGTTTTCTTCGTCTTCTGTTTCTTCCTCACCCTGCTCAGTCCTCTTCTCTTAAGTCTTTCCCTCTCTTCTCTTCCTACTACTCTACATTTCTCCCTTTAGATCTTCCTTCTTTGCCTGTATTTCCTTTTCTCGAGATTTTACTGTTGTTGGTCATTTTCTTTCTTCTGACATTCTAATGTAATTTATATACAATTCTGATCTTTTTGGCTTTCCCATTCTTTCTCCTTTGGCTTTCATTTGTTTTTTTTATTTTATCACTATCTCTCTCTCATTATATATATATATATATATATATATATATATATATATATATATATATATATATATACATCTTGTGTAACCCTCTCTAAGGAATGCAGGTGATAGGTTTATATTTTTTTCGTATTTCTGTAAAACTTTAGCTCCCTCTCCGTTCATTTAATGTTCTTTTATAATGAAACGTTGTTGACAAATTAACGAGTGAAATTTTTTATAAGACTTTAGTATATTAAAGTAACTCTTATATGCTGAATTCACAATCAATATCATTATGTTTTAATCATTTGCTGTCCAAATATATCTCTGATACAAATTAAATAAAAACCACATTTCCAACGTCTTTGTTCATTAGAAATCGGAACATTAGAAATCGGAACTGACCTTTCAGTCAGTTCAATTTGCATTATGCTCTCTAGGACGCACAATTATTGCTGAAGTCCCCACGTCATCATCCCGGGTCTAATCATCACTGTTGTGTATTTGACCTACCATCTGAACGCTCTAGATTAAATTCAGCACCCAGAGGCCGGGAGCAGGCATATCTGAATACCAAGTGGCTAGCGAAGGAAGCAGACTCCTCGCAGAAGGCCTTGCCGAGCTGGGCTGGTCGGCGCGTGGGTTTGCATGGGGGGTCTTGCATGTGGCGCCACCTGCCGGCGCCTGCGCGCAGCTGCTGCTTAACTTTACATAAGACGCGTGGGAATATTTCATTTCCGGACGACCGGCCCTTGTGTCCTCTGCCGTCGCCAACGGCCCGCCGCCCGCCGCCCGCCGCCCGCCGCCCGCCGCCCGCCGCCCGCCGCCCGCCGCCGGCCACCTTTTGCCGCCCACCGCCCCTAGCTGCCTGCCGCCCGCCGCCTCTTGCCGACCGCTCTGTTGACAAAGTTTTTAAACCACGCGCAGCATGCGAGAGACGGCCGGGAGGGCAGTGGGCGGACGGATGAACAGGGAGCGGCTGGCTGGACGCACATGGCACCGCTCGCTCTCGATCCACGCCGCGCCCAAGCCAAGCAGGCAAGAGACGTATTGACCACCACTTCGTGTTAACAGGTCCTATGCGTCACAAATGGAAAGAATAAAGCAAAGTATGGTTCACGTGATTTTATATATTGATTAAAGTTCATTTTCTTTCTAATAATCTTGATCTCATGCTGTCACTTTTTCACTTTTTTGTTATTTTCTACAGAGTTTCATCAAAAAATTACTGTGCTAACGTTAACTAGAATTCCTGTTTTTCATTTACATTCCATCGCTCTCACGGGTTTCTGTATCTCTTCGCATAGGTTTTACATTCCAGATTCTGTTTGGAAGTCTTTTTGACTTTTACATTCTAGCTGCTGTCTGTGAACAATTTACCCAACATGATTCGTGGCAACGTTGTGTATATGTGTTGGTTTCTTCTGAATCTAACTGCTCGAATATACAAGATACTTGCAATAAATAATTTTGACTATCAGAGCTAAAATGATTTAAATCACAATTGTAATGACATGTCTGTGTGTACCTGTCAGCATTTACGCTCCTCCGATTCTGGCTGTCTGAGCCAACTGTCGAGATTGCTGCAATCATTATACAAATGCGATTATTGAAACAGTGATGCTTGTCTATTATTTAAGTCACTTCGACACTATTTAAATTATTCTATTTGATAACCCAAATGTTCATTAAAACTATTGAATTACTGTTGACTGTCAGTGCCGCGATAAGTAAAATCGGAGAATTAGATATGATGTACTATTCTATGCGCTACCGATATCAGGATATTAGATCTCTATAAAATCAGATTTTGCGGTAAAGATCCACAAGTCAACGTAACATTATTGAAGAACATTAAAATTAGTTTTTTCCAATTGTTTCAATTACTTTCCCCGGAAATATTTCCGTGAGATATTTTTCAGGTAAGCATTGTTAAAAGTGACAAATGAAGATGACAGTCATTATTCTACAAAATAATAGTGAATATTCATAAAATCACTTTCTTCAAATACTATTTTTAAGAAGAAAAGCACTTGTTCTTAATGGAGTGTTGTAATTCGTCACAGATATGAGCAATGTTTTGGGTTTATAGCAATCTAGTTTTCGTGGCAATATAAGGAATGTGTATTCTCTCACAAAGAAGGACGAGGAGCGGTTGCAATGAACGCAATGCATTGCTATGGCGCTTGAGCGAGAGGGAATGCGAGGACGAGCACGAAGGCGAGAGTCAAGACGAGAGTCAAGACGAGAGTCAAGGCGAGAGTCAAGGCGAGAGTCAAGGCGAGAGTCAAGGCGAGAGTCAAGGCGAGAGTCAAGGCGAGAGTCAAGGCGAGAGTCAAGGCGAGAGTCAAGGCGAGAGTCAAGGTGAGAGTCAAGGCGAGAGTCAAGGCGAGAGTCAAGGCGAGAGTCAAGGCGAGAGTCAAGGCGAGAGGATGCGCAGAGCGAGGGCGAGGACGAAGGCGAGAGAGAAAACGAGGGCGGAGGCGAGGCGTTGGGCGGAGGCCGGACTCGGGGTCGGTCGTGTTGACGGGCGCGAGCGTGTGCCCAGGCGCGGAAGTGGGCGCGTGCATGGATGTGGGTGTGGACGAGTGAGTACGCCCGGGGCGAGGGAAGAGGAGGCCGTGAAAAGTCGATAGCGGCCTCTTCGCGCCAACGGTCCGTCGGAGCCTGCACCGCAGGCGCCGTGTGAAATGCCTCTCCCATTCGCCGCAACCTTTACTTGTAGATACAGCACACCTGATCATTTTCACCCGCGCCCTTACCTCGAGAGTCGCCCAGAGTTCAGAGCTCATTAGGCGAGAGTCAAGCGAGAGTCAAGGCGAGAGTCAAGGCGAGAGTCAAGGCGAGAGTCAAGGCGAGAGTCAAGGCGAGAGTCAAGGCGAGAGTCAAGGCGAGAGTCAAGGCGAGAGTCAAGGCGAGAGTCAAGGCGAGAGTCAAGGCGAGAGTCAAGGCGAGAGTCAAGGCGAGAAGATGCGCTCGGAGGCCCATGCCCAGCCGGACCGTGCAAACGCGCCCGGGGCGAGGGAAGAGGAGGCCGTGAAAAGTCGATAGCGGCCTCTTCGCGCCAACGGTCCGCCGGAGCCTGCACCGCAGGCGCCGTGTGAAATGCCTGTCCCATTCGCCGCAACCTTTACTTGTAGATACAGCGCACCTGATCATTTTCACCCGCGCCCTTACCTTCGCCCTTACTTCCTTATGCCATCTCTTACACCCTCTCCCACTTTCTGCCACTTTCCTCCTCCTCACCCATGCCCGCCACCAAAGCCCCCTCCCACGCCTACACCCTTGTTTTCGTCTTGCAACCACGGTTCGCAGACCGACTGGGATTTAAATGCCCTCCACGCCCTCGCCGTGGCTCCCGCTGCCCTTGAGACTTCGGCTGTATTCGATGCCCACTCTCCTATTCATTCTTCTTTTCCCACAACTTTCTCTCTCCTCAGTTGTGACAACTCCCCGCTCTGCCTTCTCTATTTTTTTATTTTATTTTATTTATTTTACGTCAAAAACAGTTAAAACTGTGTATCACGTGCTACTGGGAGAAGTGAATTCCGTGCACATTTTCAAAATTCTGTGATTCTCTACCCGCTCTTCGTGCCCTAAACATCATCCGTGCACTCGTCGGTCTTTCACTGTCTTTTCATCTCTCTTGCTCTCTAACCCTTCTCCTCACTCATTCTTTTGAACTACGGCGCACCGACTTAGAACATTTCTATTCTTGTAATTGATGTAAAAAGTGACCTGATATACTTTGTAAGAAATTTAACCCAATGATATTAGTAGAATATCATAGAATAGCATTGAACAGAATAATTTAATAGGGAATAACATATCAAGAGCCTTATGATCTTTGATGCAAATACATAACTATTAGTATTTTGTACGTTGTATATACACTAAGAATAATAAGTCGTCCATTTACAGAATGTTCAAATCATATACAAACAAATTAGTGAGATATTCATAAAATTCAAAATGTCGTTAATGTTGTCAAAAACATTTTGATGTTGACATCGCGTTTTTGATTACTTAAAAAAATTAAGAGTAATATCTTTCACGTGTATGATACGTTTTAAATAAAAAAGACGGTTACTCTCGTTTCGCTCATTTGTTTTTCATACGAGGTGTGTATAGAATTCAGGAAGTCCTATCCTCTTCACTCGCATACAAGACGCGATCAGCTGCTTGAAATTCAGCCCCCCTTTTGCCAGAGATCCGCACCAATTATAAACAGGCAGGTTTCGCTATCAACGCCCGATGGAAAGTAATAATTCTCATATTCATTTTCTTTTGTGGTCCCAGCTTAGTTGTCAGTCAGCTAGAAGGAATAAATAGGAATCGCATGGTATAATTGTACGAATTCTGGACTAGATGGGTTAAAATTCTTACATTGACACACTCATATGGATAAATACCTGACCGTTCCTGAATTCTCCGTTGCCTGAATTGTCGAAATGTGTGTTTGGTGTTCCAAATGAATTTGCGGAGTAAATGAGCGCCATGAAATAATAAAGACACTCATGCGTGTATTTTCTTTACATTGCGCTCCCACGCTGTGAAATTGATTGTGCATGTTGACTTTAACGATGCTAGAACGAGAAAGCCTGGAGCTAAAAGCCTCTTGAGACTGTTGAGAGAGCAGTAATGAGTGTTTATGAGCAGTGCAAGCCTTATATCATGGACGTTAATGTTTCAAAACGACCGAGGGAGATTGCGTACTGTTTGTGAAGAATGTTCAAACAACACGAGTTGAATTTCTACCTCTTTCGTGCTAATAATATAATGAGACTAATGGATACTCTATTCATCCTCATCCTTTTGAATAAGTGTTCTAGTACGTTTTTAAGAAAACCTAAAACGGTTTTTACATGAATGGTATAGAGTAAAACATATTTTTAGGAAGTTTATTCAGGGCTACTTTATTTGGAAAAAAATGCAAAGCGTCTATTTCCTTCTCAGAAATTACATTTTACTTGGAGATGTGTAATAGGTATGTATGATACAGAGTACTAAGTGATGAGTGCGCATTGAACAAAAACGGACGTGTGGTGCCACAAATGAGTATAATATTTCTATCACTAATTAGTGATTAACCAATGTTCAGTTTGCAGTTTGTATTCCCAAAATACCCTTTTCAGCTAATTAGGTTCTTTTTACTTTACCTTAACAAGGTAAAGCAATAACTGTACTGTATACACTTATATGTAATATTTCACAGGTACTTCTCGCTTCTTTGTGAATCATTACTTTGGAAGCCGCATGTAGTTTCCCATAGCACCAAGTCTGGTCACGATCCTGCGTCAATATCATTCAGCTGTAATTCTCTGAATCTAGCGGGGACTCCATGCCAAAAGTTTCTCTATGCACAGCCCCTCACGTACTCGAGTCACGCGTCTGCACGCAGCCGGTGATAGATTTTCCATCTCCGAGTTTAATTATTCCGTGACACCACGTCCGTGTGCAGCGGGTAAATAATCAGCTCGCTGGGTTTCCAAGAGAGAGAGAGAGAGAGAGAGAGAGAGAGAGAGAGAGAGAGCAAGAGGGAGACAGAGAGAGATCCAATGCTGATTCGATTGGGACTCGTTACACATACGCGTGTCTGGACGTACACTAATAACCCGCGGGGAACCGAAGGAGAATTGTCCACATCCTGCTCCTGCTGAATATTCTCATGGGTGAGGGACGCAGAACCTGTGTTTGGATTACAGTCAATGCTCGCTAAACATGTGAATATCGCCTGTCAAATACGTTAATACTCTAAAATGCTTTATTGAAATACCAGTGATTATTTTTCTTTTTTGAGACACCTATGCCCAATGAATGGTTATTTTTCTGTTGCCTGTTCTGACATTGTAACACAATAATACAAACATGTGATCACGAGTAGAAAAAACTGTTTTTTTGGCTAAGAAATAAGTGTTGTTCAAAAATATTTATGTAAAAATATATAAATAATGTGCATTATTATTATTATTATTATTATTATTATTATTATTATTATTATTATTATTATTATTATTATTATTATATTATTATCAAAAATATTTTCAAATAACTACAGTATGAAGATCATTACATAAACCTTTAACACAGCTCAAGTATACAAATGCTATAATAATTTGTTAAATTTGATCCATTTACTTCCATTTACGTTGCTAGAGTAGCCTAGCGCATGGACGAGGTGAAGAATTTCTTCGCGAAACACTTAAAACAGTTTCAAAAATTGTAAACAATTTGGATTATTTATCAAACCCCAGGTGTGCTGTTTTACGTTTTGTATCTTGCATAACACATTCTAAAAATATGAAAGTAAAGATCATCAATGTAACGTATTTATTTATAACTTACTAACCTTCGTGTCTGATTATATTATCTAACGCAAATAATGAGAATAAAACAAATACCTTTGTGTTGGTATAAATTTTGTCCACTTCTTTTTACTGTCAGTGCTTTCTATCATGAACAGATTCTGCACATCAAAAGTATGTTCTCTGGTATGTAAATAAACTGTGACAAATCCATTGATATGAAATAATCAGTCTGCATCGAAGGCATTCCGGAAACTCCTTTTGCGCCTCTCGCCAGGAGATTGACGCTCCCTTTTACTTGCCCTTTCACCGTTCCAGGGAGCATTGCGGTGGCACCGCTAGTTCGCTCCGCCACTCGCCTTTTCTCTTATCTACACTCTCACTTTTTACGCCACCACCCCATCACCTACTCATCTACCCATCTGTGACTACCCGCTCTCTCAACTACCCATCCACTCGACCACCCATTCACTTTCTATACCACCTTGCAATCGCCTACTCATCTACCCGCATATGTGGTCCCGTAACTGGACAAATGAACAGGAAGAAGTGTTCTCTCTCGATGAAACACAGGCTACAGTAGTATATAGGCAGCTGCTTACGAAGCCAGAGTGGGCAGGGGAATGTGTAGGCAAATGCCCCAACACTCGTGAAGAAATGCAGTTCATTGCGATTGCCTAAGGCAATTTTTGGCACGTAGGTGGCCAAAATTAATTCAAATTTGGCCCCGTACTTGGAATTCTATCATTGATAGCAATTCCTTAACGCTAATTAACAACACAGGGTATAAGTCCCGCATTTGTTATAATAATTTTTCTGTAAAAACCGCGGCTTCAAGGAAGAAAAGCAAGACGTCTTTTGTATAAAACTCTTTGGAAGGACAAACTGCTTTGAAAGGTTAAACTGCTTTCATAGACGCACGCAACATTGCGCCATCTACTGGAAACCAGCGAGAGAAAGCTTTTCGTATTGTGAGCCATTTCTGAGAATCAGAAGCATTTCCAAATAAGACGCCACGAAAGTCAATTATTTGATAATCTTCAGCCGAGCGGTTTCACAAAGGATCGCCTCGTCAGTAAAAAGACTAAATAATTCACATTGTATTACGCCAAAATTATGACAGAAAAATATCTTCTTTTCTCCTTGATATAACTCTGACAACTTCAATACTCAGTCATTCGTACGCTGAGGTAAACTAATACTTTTTAAAACAATTGTCTTTCAAACTTTTCTTTGTGGCTGGAGTCTTGTCTTTAACCCGAATCATCGTATGTTGCTCTTCCAAAACACAAGCTATTGTGTAACTTCAACAATAATTATGTTAAGTGTCTGTCGAAAAAAAGACAGTGCATATGATGTAATTTTGTTGTTTAACTCGTAACTCGACAAAGCATACCTGCGGAGAGGAGCATTGTCTCCAGGAGAAACATCGAGAAGGAGCCGGGGCGTGAGAGGTGCTCTCCGACGGCAGCGTTTCCCGTATGTGACTCTTGCTTTGGGGAAGGAACAAGGATGAGTATTGGGGGTTGAGATTATTCGCTTCGCACCTCCGACCTACTGTTAACCGGCGGCTGGACGGACGTATTAGTGGTGGAGGGTACGGCACACTCTGGGTGAACGCATAAGAATGCAGGGAGTGACCCGTCGCTGGAGTAGGGATTGACCGCGTTACGCAGCCGGCAAGATTATATTGCGGGGTGAACGGAACAGCTAATGTCGTCACTGCATGTCGTGTCCACCTAAGGCCAAGGATGGACGGAGAGGCACCGCTTTCATTGCTGATAAAGGGAAAGTGCAGATAAATGACAAAAGGAGTGCAAACTAAGAACGATGAGGTTAAGACTTGTTGTGACAACAGATAGTTTTATTCTACATTATTTGCTCTCACGACTATCCATCCTGTCGACTATATACCCATCCGGATACTCGCCTTCTCTACTACCCGTCTTTTGAACTACCCGCCCTCTGGACTAGCCCTCCACTGGAATAGCCGTCCTCTGGACTAGCCGTCCTCTGGGCTACCCGTCCTGTGGGCTACCCGTCCTCTGGACTAGCCGTCCTCTGGACTAACCGTCCTCTAAACTACCCGACGTCTGGATTAACCTTCCTCTCGAATACACCTCCTCGGGAGTACCCGCACTCTCTATTATCCGCCTTCTCGACTACCCCCCCTTCACTACCCACCTTCATTATCCACCCTCTCGACTGTCGGACCGGGAGCGGTGAGTCAGTGCATCCACTGATGTCACTGCAATGCCTCTGACCGGAAGGTCAGAGATTTTCCGCACAACCTTTGAGCTTCTGGAGGATTCAGTCGCTGTCTGGAGGGGAATTCTAGCAGCCGGTTGTTCTGATCAGTACTTTTCCGTGGTTTTTCCGATCAACACCAGGCGAATGTCGGAGCAGTATCCTAACAAATGTGCCACGGACCGGGTGCGATCTTTCGTTCCTCTTCCTTGTCCTATCCTCTCTCCCCAACACACACTTACACTAACATGCACTACACTACCACATATGCCGGGAGACCGATTGGGGACTTACAACTTGCCCGGCTGGGGCGATTCCTCGCCGATGGAAGATATCTGGTTGAGGAAAACTCCGCTAGTCGACGGTAGGGCAGCGCCGTATCTCGACATCCAGTGGGTGAAGATCACCGCCACCTTCCGATGAAATCAGGATCAGGATCAATCGACTATCAGCCCTCTCGACTACCAGCTCTCTCGACTACCTTCCCTCTCGTCTACTCGCCCTCTCCACTCAGCACTTAAGTACCGCTGCCCCTATCTCATCCTCTTGGGAACATGTTGACTCGGCCGGCCACTCATTCGCCCACTCACTGGCATATTCGCCCGCCTATTCGCTCTCTCGGAGTGGGCGTGTTTCCTCGATTACCCATCCGCCAATTATTTTTATCAACTGCATATTCACAATTTGTTCTGCTACACAAACCTTTGCTGAATGATTCTAAAATCAAATTGAACAGGAGTGTTGACCTGTGACAGCGCTTCTCATACCCTCACTCCTGCTAGTCTTCCGCCGCCTCGTCGCTCCTCGACCATTGTTCCCGGCCGCCCTACCCCGCCGCGGCTTTCGCCGCCGGCGGCGCACGCAGATACACAGGAAAGCTATCAGAGCAATGCGGCGCGTCGACGCTGTCGCGGCCCGCCCCACCCACTTTCCCCCTCTACGCCCACGCCCACGCCCACCTGGAGCGGCGACGCGACGACAGCTGGTTGGCAAGGGGCTTATATGTTGTTGAGAAAGAATTTTCTTGGCTATTATTTGACAAAAAGGTTCAGCATTCAATTATAGTATTTACAGTTGTTAATAATAGTTTGTTTAGATTTGTCCATATTATGTGACGTTTCATGGACACGTTTATCCCCATCATCAATGTTCATTAACACTTTTATCTTCAATAATAAACATTCTGTTTATTTATGATTAATACATTTGGCGATATCTAACACAAAATGACCCGGAACACACCTCATTGTGAAATTATAATTTAATTCAAGCATTTGTGAAGAAAATAAAATGTAAAAAGTTAACAATGTGTATCCCATAAGTTATATTTCAGAAAACGAGACAACGAACAGTCCTAGCGACTTTGGCGAATTGATTTTAGGCATATCGTCCTAGCTGCGATATGAAGATTACTCTAATGGTCAATAGGGAGAGGGTGCGGGAAAAGAAAACTTCTAAATTCAAAAATAATAACAGGAGACTTCTCGTAAGTTAAAAGGTTAAATATAAAAATAAAAATAATTGTAACTCAAACCTAAATAATAATAATAATAATAATAATAATAATAATAATAAAAAAATAAAATAAAATTGTTTAATACAATTATCAAGTGTGAGTAAAAATAGTGAAACTATCATAAAGTAGTGAAATTATTTGACTTAACATGCAAAAGAAATAAATCATTATTTCTGTCGGACAAATAATGGCCAAGCAGTTTTATAATAATTTCAAGTGCTGGACAATACAGTTTCGTAATTTTCTTGAGTTTTGATGTAAGTAAAGCTTACAACTCAGATGCTGACGTTTAAAAACTGATCTTGACGTTTCCAGTTCCTGATGATTTCTCATTGCAGTAGATTTTTGCGTTTTACTGTAAATGTACTAGAGTGTTGTTCTCTCCTCACTCCTCATGCTTGACACAAAATATTGTCGTTTTAACCTAACGAGGACGCAATAGAAGACGCAATATGAAACTAGTTTCGAGTAGTTTATTGCAGTTATGAGTGTTTCAGCGTGTAACTTTATTATCAGGTGACAATAATGTTTCAATACCGCTTTTGTTGGCAACATTGCTCTCTCTTTTAGACGATATGATGGTAACTTTCTATTGGAAAGAAATGTTTTGCCTTTGTTGAAATTGTTTTGCCTAAATAAATAATTTTAAACCAAGCAAACAGTTCTTATTTGTTCTTTCAGCACTTTATACGCCTCGTAATTACGTTGAGCCTGCAGGCAGCACAGTCTAATAATATATTTTTTGCTATTTTCTAACGACCAATGTTCAACGGACAAGTACTCCTTAAAATTTTAAGAAAGCATATATTTTTGAATTCCAAATCCGTAATCACAAACCTCTAAAAAGAACTGTTCATTATATTAATTAATTTTAGAACATATCTTATTGTATTTGTATCGAATATTTGTTTAACTTAAATGATTATTTTGGATTAGAAAGCAGCACCAGCCATGAAAGCAGAATCATTTTTTTTCTGCGGTTTAAATTACCGTCACAAATTCATCCACCACGAATTTACATACATTTTGAACATTTCTTTTCTTTTTTTGTTTTTTGCTTTTAACGTAAATATTTGCCTAGATAATACAAATCTACCAGGTGACTTTGCCTTATTCCATTTGCAATAGTTTAGTCTAGGCCGATTAGGCAAATGTTCAGGCTGTCCCATTCTTGCCTATACTTCCATCCTGTTAGTTCTCCCATTTTCCTTCTCACTCCACAACGCTGAAGGATTTCCCGTTCCTGGCTGACGCGCGGTGCAATCTCTTGTGCGCCGACAGATAGAGATCTGTCAAGCACCGCCTCGGGCAAGGGTCCTCCCTCCGACACCCTCCGGCATTTCCATCGCATTCGAAACGTGATAGCTGGGATTTGATGAATTTTTCGAACCTGCAGGCGTGTACCCCCGCCACGGCCTCACCTCCACCCGTAATGAAGTTTTTTTTCCTCGCAAACGCCACCTTATCCTCTGCCAGCTACCCTCTCAAGCTCTGGACGGACGCCCCATCCGCTCCTGCAACCTCTCGACTCACGTCTTTCCTCCATTCCTACTACCCTCCCGCCCGGAAGCCCGCGACCTTGAGGTTCCTGCCGCCACCGCCGCCACTCTATTCTGTACCGCCCGCGCCTTCCCCACCGATCCCCACCCCGGCAAGGCGTCTCAAACTCGTCGTCGCTCTCTAAACCTCGACACCCGCCTCGCCTCTTGCAACCATGCTACCGGGAGAGATGGCTCACGCCATCAGGTGATGTCTCTCTGGCAAAGAGGTCCTAAGTTCTAGCTGTACCGCTAGGTCGAATTCAGATGTACCGCTAGGTCGAATTCAGTACTAGGTCGAATTCAGTCGACTACACGTCCTCGGGACTACCCGCGCTTTCGATTATCCGCCTTCTCGACTGCCCACCCTATTGACCACCCGCCTTCTTCATTATCCACCCTCTCGACTATCGGACCGGGAGCGGTGGCTCAGGCATTAACTGATGTCACTGAAGTACCTCTGTCCGGGAGGTCCTGGGTTCAACTCCCGACGGCGGCAGATTTTCGTCACTAGCTTTTCAGCTAGGTCGAATTCAGTCGCTGTCTGGCGGAGAATTGTAGCGGCCGGCTGCTCTGATCGGTAGTTCTCCGTGGGTTTGCCGATCAACGTCAGGCGAATGCTGGATCAGTATCCTAACAAATGCGCCACGGACCGCGTGCGAACCTTCCTACCTCTTTCTTGTTATATCCTCACCACTTGCTTACACACATACACTAACATACACTACGCTACGCTACCACACATGTGGAGACACCCGTCGGGAGCTTAGAGCTTGTACCGGCTGGGGCGGTGCCCCGATGGTGGGAGATACGTGACTGGGGAAAACCCCTCTAGCCAACGATCGGCGCCGGTTCTCGCCATACAGCGGGGAAAGAACAAGTAGGGGTAGTTGAGGTGCCAGGAATCACTATCAATAAATCAAAGCAACCACACTGCTTCTACAGTCCTCCCCACTCACTTCGCCCACGCCGTCCCCTTCTGTATGGACAGGTTTTTTTTCCTACTGTATCCGAAAAAGAGAATTTTCTCTTACTCGATCTTATATTACGAAAGGGTGGCAAGATCGCAAGAAGGGAAGAAGAAGCAGATGCATGATAGTCAGAAACGCCAGTGAATACGGTCGTGGAGAGTTAGATGGGTAAAGCGGTAGCAAATATTGGACGTGTCTGAGTGGTTTGGAGTTCGAATAGAGTCAGTTCTTGTGACAATGAGATCGAAGTGGTGTCGAGGTCATGGTTGCAGTGGGATCGTATTCGTAGGAGATTGTAGGTGGAAGTGATGTGCGGCTCGATGTGATGTGCGGGTTGAAGTGATGTGCGGATCGGATTGTTGTAAGAGGCAGCGGAGTCGAAGAGGTGGTAGTGGCAGAGATATATCAAGGTCAGGTTCGCATGGGACCGGCGAGGATTGGCTGAGCCGGGCAGTCATTCTGCGCTGTCATCGTTGCTCTCGCCTCCCCATCTCCTCCCCGCCCAGTGTCACCTCCACCTCCATCTCCACATTCACCTCCACCCCCACCCCCACCATCGCTTCCGCTTCTCCCCTCAGCCACTTTGCGCCGATATCGGCCTCCGACTTCCCCGTTTGCCTCGATATTTATCAAATATCTCCCCCTCTCCGGCGGTCTAATATCGGCCGCCGCGTCGCTCAGCAGGGAGCGATCGGGCGCGCGGATTCCCTGCACAAACTGAAGACCGGCGCCCGCGGCGCGGGTAGGATGGCGCACGGCTGGAGATGGCGCCCAAGGGTGAGCTTTGGAAATCAGACGCCATCACAACTTCCGGGCCCTTATGCCTCTCCGGGGTGAAATTATGTCTTAATAATGAATGATCTTAAGGCATCTTCGCACATGAACGCTATGGCCGTCCATAGGCACTACTTCTGTTGCAGATCCCCATTTACCATTATTTTATTTGTTAAGATTTAGAAGCCTGAGGCAATGAGATACACGGGTAATATGAGTAGAAGATAGCACTAATGATACTGAAGAAAATAATAATGAAAAGTAGTGAATAAGTGGCAGAAGAAACAGCAGACGTTCGTGAAAGCTGCATCAAGCTTGTTTTCGTACATTGCAAATTTCACATAAATGTAAATGAATACCTCGCGTAAGAGGTGCGTCCATTAATATTCCCCGAGCCGTAATTATAGCAATTAGTGATGCTTTAAGGACACAGTTTGTCACATTCGTTTGTTCCATTATGGTTTGAGATTCTCATGTTTGAGATTGTCTTGTGTTACATATTATTCTCTAAATAACTTATGATCTGCTTTGGACATCCACGGATTCACCCTATTTCAAGATAGGGTGATGGGGACTACGATAATTATCAATATAAGGCAAGAACGCAATGACCATGCCCCAAAAAATTAACACTATAATTGTTATTTCTATTACTTTAATTGTAAACTTGTTTTTCAAGCTTCTTGAAGGGAACATATTCATTCAAATTTATCTTGGAACTCCTAGGTCATTGACTTCATATTTTTGGTATTCGGCTCTCAAATTTAGGCGTCCTCCTTTTTCTAAGAAAGTATTGTAATAGAGGTCCGGGCTTACTCTTGCATTCTACATCGTACTACTGAATCAAGGCAAAGATGTGTAATTCTGGTGGAAACACGATTTTTTTTAGGAAAACACTTTTTATGTAGTCCTGATGTATCAAAAAGTGGATTTTTCGTGCTCTTATATGTAGTAAATTACATTCTCGAATACGTATTGGGTCCTCTAGACCAATTTTTTTCTCAAGCGCTTTTCCGTCTGTTCGTCAATCTATGGACACTACTACAGCATCAATCGTCTTCAAAATTGATTCTCTCCAGTCCGTCTGGCTAACGTTGCGCCCCCTCGAATTTGAAACAGATCTTTAGGCATTCTTTACTTTCAGTTCCTAAAAATGTTTGAAATTTTCTGAAAAAGAGAGTAGAATATTTTGCTTATTTTCTCTCTGATCTCCACAAACGTACTCTAGTACGTTTATAAAATTGGCACTGTTCTGAATTTTAGTAAAACCTCTGAATTTTCAGAAATTGCATGAGTTTTCAATTTTTCCATCACGTTCCTCTATTGACAGATATTTTCTTAGTGAAATTTGTGCTTCAAAATTAGATATTTAAATAATGATATATACAATTTTCTGAGTAAATTTAGTTAAAAGTTTACCACCTCTTCACACAGATCTATTTGGCAATATTGCCGAGATGCGCAGGGCTCCTTCATACACAGTGGTGGAATGAGGCAAAAAACAGTAGAATCCGCGAAAACTCTCCACAAACCCGTTTTTCCCGCCTAAAATTGATCCTCCGCTTGGGTCGACCGGAGTTTGAACTCAAGTACCATTAGTATTGACTCTGGCACATGCGCTTTTGTTCACTCTAACTAAAGAGTCCCTCTTCATTTTCAACCTTTGTAGAATATTTGGGATCTTTTGGGTCCCACGATCATTAATTAGCTAATATTTTTCTGAATATTCGCAGGACCATTTCAGTCTTCTACATTTGCTTTCGTGCACTATTAATCAGACATCAAACCACTTTGACTTCTTTTCCAAATTTTATTTAAGAGTTTGTGATTTTTTTTCGTTACAAGGGACCGGTTTGTCCCAAGGTATAGTCTGTAATTTTCCCATTATCATTTGAAAAATATTGTCCTGAACTTCAAAAACTTGTGTCTGATATCGTAAACTTTTGTCTGATATTTGATTTATCTTAAAATAATCATTACAAACTCCTGCAAATATTTCTGAAGCATTATGAATTAATGAGAAGCTAGATACGGTGAAAATTATTCCTTACATGGAACTTTTAGTACGATTAAATTATGTTTATTGTGTTATTGAAAACAACTTAGAAAAGTTTTTCTTATAGAAAATCAATTTATTTACACCCAGTACCCACTCGTGTTAACCACTTCCAGTTGTCTTGTCCAGTTGTCAAAGCTTAGGGTCCATAAATACCCCAGTACTTGATTGTACGCAGATATGGTTCGATTTTGTGTATTTCCACTAAATTTCACAGCGAGACCCTCTCGGAAAAGTGTATGGCTGGTAAAACGAGCGGCGACCAAGACAGCTCGATGCGCTGAAGAGTTGCGAATAATTTAAGTGTTTTCCGCCTCAAAAGTGGATATCTGAGAATACAACTTCCGAACCCCACAGCTTCAACTACAATTGCAAATAGAACATTACAGTTCAAAAATGGGATTGGGTGCCCGGTTCCATTTTCTTTCATATTTTAACTTTCATATTTTTCAGTGTCATGGAAAGCTATTTAGAATATTTGTTATTAATAATCAGCATATAATTATATTAATGTATACAAATGTATTTGCCATGCAAAATAAAAAAGAAATTTTCCTATTATTTAAAAAGTATTTTGCATATGGAATAATCTGCGATTTCATTCTCATTCAGATATACAAACTTTGTACTCATGAATACAACGGTTACCGGAAAAGTCACTGGAATTGCTACTCAGACAAGATACTTTCAAAATCACAAATGACAGGATACAATTTTGAACAACTTAAAGATCTGCATCGGGTTGTAGAAATATATTAAGTAAGGAACAACAATGATCCTTATTGACATCATTAATGATGTCGACAAGTCAAGCCTCATTGGTCTCCGATCCTTATTGACTTCGGAAGACTATTGACTTCAATGAAGGAGATAGAGTGGATTTCACTACGTTCCAAGAAGTTTCAAGAAGTCAACAAACTACAATGCATTTCTATATTACGCCATTGGTTGAAGTGCCGTCTAAGTAAGGCCTGCTCATCTGGCGTATGGTAAACGGAACACATGAATCTTGCGACTCCGTTCATGAGCTGAGAGGGGAAACATCTCTGGGAGAGGGACGCATTTGGTGTGAAGGAAATTGGAGAGGAAGTAGTGTAACGTCGTAGACTCTCTCATCTCTTTGTGAGAGACAGTTCCGCCTGACGACCATGACAACTCATTGACTCATGACAACTCAACACAAATTTCGTTGGCTGCCGCACGATGAGCTACTGAGTTGAGCAAACCTGATGAAAACAGTTATATCACATTCCATTTTTATACGAAGCGTGAACATTTCAAACATTATTTACATCCGAAATCCTCAATATTGTTTTAAATCCCATCATTCAAGACCATGAATGTGCAAGCTTCAAAATAATCTTCGTTTCACTTTGGGAATATTCGTATCTTGCGTCTCATTGCTTTTAGAAAGTATTCAGGACTCTAAAATATTATCCCTCATGTTAATTAAATAAATCATCGAAACAAACATTATATATATATAATATATATATATATATATTATATATATATATATTATATATATATATATATATATATATATATATATAAATTCATATCTAACCATATGTAACCATAAATTTATATATTGTTAAACATTAACACATTAAAAATTTACTTATACGATCGTATTTTGACCGCTCAATTATCTACCTTTAACTTTTTTCGGTAACCTTTAAATTGTTTGCATTGTATTTTTCACAGATAGTGAGGTAAATCACTCGTTAATATTCACATTATCCATCTCGGTAGATAAAGATCGAAGTAGAAATAGCTTAAATAGTTACATGATGAGGCTTGATGTAATGTTGTTGAATGGTACATGAGGATTAACTTTTTGATGACAGTACAAAATAATATCTGTTAAAAAGAAATCACACTACTGGTGGGACGTTTCTTCGGCCAGAGAGAGACAAGGTGTGAAGTTTGTTCCAGACGTTAATTTATGTTTACAAGACCACCTAACATAACCTACCCTCACTCTACCTCAGTTGACGCTTTACAAAGCATTTACTAGTCGAGGTGATAAAGCCCTGACTTCCACGTTATTCTTGAAACAACCTTAAGTCTGCATATCGCATACATTTTCAGCATTTTAAACTCTGATTGGAAACACAAGGACCTTTCTTTCGCCATGTGACTAACGAGATTAGCCGAATGATAACAAAAATTTCGTTATTAATACTTTTCCCCAAACGTGCGTATTGTCCAACTAATTTGCAAATTATTCACATTTTGGACTCAAGCAGTAACATATTCATGAACTCAATTTAAACTTCGACAATACCTTATTCCTTTGAATTGTTTTTTTTTTATTTCATTGTCCCCTCTAAGGGTGATGATTCTAACCACCTCGTAAATTCATTTCTGCACTAACTTTCCCATCAACACGGATTTTCTTTTCGATTTGTATACACTACACCAAACGCTGAACAGGTTCTGCTCTTGAGCCTCCGCCAGCCTCTGATGGATTGATAGGGTTGCAACCCGCGCCTCTACTCGCCTTTGAGGGACATTTTCCATTTTGCGCCTAATTAAAACGTCGCGTTTTGAGAGGAGCCCCTGCGACCTGAGGGGCTCTCCGCTATCTGCTTTGTCCGCCCGCGATCGCCGCTTTTCATTCGCGATTCACACTCCGCTTCCAAAGCTGCTCCGCCAAAAGACCTTTGGGCGAGCGGGGCGAAAAGGTAGTTGAGAGAGGTGATGCGCAGGACGGCTCGGAAAGGGCTGTTTAACGCAGCCGCCAGATAGAGTGAAACAAGGCGAAATGAAATTGACGAGTTTTAATCAGACATCCTGTTTAATCAGAGAGCTGGAATGCCTAATGTGAAAACGTCGCAGCTTCTTTTCGATATGTGACTAAGTTAAATTCCAATAAATTGATGTAGACAACGTAATAAAGAGCTTACGGTGCGTGACTGTGGAATTGATGAATTTGGTAATAACTAAGCGTAAATGGAGAAAGTATATATTACGAGCAAGAGATACGCATTCCTTCCAGTTAGGAATATCAAAATGGCCGTCGTTGATATCGCAAAGTTTGATGTTGACGTATTGTAACATAGAAGGCGAAGAAAATTGAGAAAAACACCGAAATACACGTTCATTAAGGCGAGTGGATACTATTTCAGATAAAATGGAAAACTTGACATTTCGTGATAAAGTACTGGTCAATTTTAACTCGTATTCCATCAGAGGAATGTTCACAACAGAAAGAGAAACCACGTAACTATACACATGGGGATAGATACGGAGATACGCGCAGACGTTGGTGTACATCAGGGAGAAGGAAACTTTTCGAACTCACGGGCAGAGATTGTCAAGGTAAAAATCCTACGATATTAACGAGGGAACACGGAGGCCATAAAGGGGCTATCAGGTGAAGATGCAAAACGCAGATGCGCACGCGGGTGGGGAGGGAGGGTGTAGAGAGGGGGGCGCGGCGACGGCAGCGCCGCCAGAAGCGCGGGCGGTGGCGGGGGCAGACGGTGCCCGACCATACGCCAAATCGCATTAACCGCTCCCGGCGACAGAGCTTTTACTGGGCGAACGCGCTCGCTCTTTGAAGTCTCTCCGGTGACTCCGCCCCCGGCGGCGCCCACACGCACCCGCCTCCTCCTCTCGCCCTCCCTGCTCCACACAGTCCTTTTCTGCCTCCCAACCTTCCCACCCCTCCACACCACTCTCTTCCTTCTGCCCTTCCCACCTTTCTCTCCATCGCTCCGCCAAGATCCTCGTCAGTTGCCGTTGTACCCCTTTCTCCTCCGTCTGCCCCTCTTATTCTCGTCCCTGCACCGACTGAGTGTAGTTGGATTGCCGATGACTCTTCAGCGAATCTGGTCCGTAAGTACTAGGTTTCGAGTCCCAACTACGACGGATTTTCGAAATACTAGCTACCGGGAGATGTGGCTCAGTGCATCAACTGATGACACTGCAGTGCTTCTAACCGGGAGGTTCTAGGTTCGAGTCCCGACGGTGGTAAGATTTTCGACACTAGCTTTCCGTCGTTTCTCCGATCAACACCAGGCGTCTGCCGGAGCAGTACTCTAACAAACGGGCCGCGGATCGCGCGTGATCTTTCCTTCTTCTTTCTTGCCCTGTCGTCACTCCTTGCGCGCGCGCGCGCACACACACACACACACACACACACACACACACACACAGTATCTTGCACTACACTACCACACATGCCGGGAGACCGGTCGAGAATTTAGAGCGGGTTCCGGCTAGGGCGGTGCCCCGCGTTTGGGAAATACCTGGTTTGGAAAATCCCGCAAGTCGACGGTGTGTCGGCGCCGGATCTCGCCATCCAGCGGGGCAAGATTATCACCACCTCTCGATGAAAAAACATGCATTGTACTTACGGGAATAATGACCTCAATAATTCGCGTGCCCAGAATCATTAACAATCAAAAAATCGAAATACGTAGCTCCTTTTTGTAGCTAGATAGTTGGGTGGAATTCGGTCTATGTCTGAAAGATAATTCTAACGACATGCTGGTTTAATCGGTAGATTTTGAGTGTTTCTCACATCATTGCCAAGAGAATGCTGGATCAGTATCCTGCTAAATGGTGGACGGGTCATGCGGCGTACTCCCTTCTTCCTCGTATCCTCTCCCCTTAAACACCCACACTTATCTGGACTACACCACAACACATATCAGGAGTCTAGTAGGGAGCTTAGAGCGTGCTCCGGCTGGAGTGGTGCGGGAGATACCGGAAGAAGGAAATTCCCCGCAAGATGATGTGTAGCTTGATGCCAAAACTCATCAGCCAGTTGGGAAGGAAGGCTGCTACCTCTCGGGATGAAACATTCACAACACTAGCGGGTCTAAAGACAATAGCAGTTGCCGTGCAAGTTTCGAAATGAAGATAAATATTAGGCGCACGTATCGTACTTGAGCGATCGTCAAACACAGCATCTTTCAACCATTCCTTCTTTGTAATACCTGCAACGCCATTCCCCGCACCCTTCGACACAGCACCTCTCATATTTCTGCCTGTTCCCCCCCTCTTTTCTACACCCACACCCTCACTCAAGGCCACTCCCTCCTCCCTCGGGTCGTCTGCGAAAGCTTTGCATCCGGCCACCCTGGCCCCTGGGTGTGGCTTCGCCGGCCAGCGCGCGCGACAGTCGCACGACTCAGTCGCACGAACGAGTTAGAAGCTGTTGTGTTAGAAGCTTGCGTTAACGCGTCGCGCCATCCTGGCTTCCGAAAGCCCCTCCCCCCACTCACCCCCACCCAGGTCCGCTGGCGCCGTCTAACTTCATCCTCACGAAGGCACGGAATAATGGGATGGTCAACAGGTCCTTTTTATATTCATAAATGCAGACGGAGCCCCGCCGCGCCTTGCTGGTGGTGGTGATGTGGGAAATGAACACTGGGGGCGAATTGCTTGCGATGGGGGAGGCGGGGGGTCTGCGCGGAGGGTTTATGTGGACTGGGACACGTCTTCATTTGCACTGTTTGGTTTATACGGAAGCACACCGGGGAGCGGAGATGACATTACGATGCAGTGTATATTCTGACTTTTAATGTATGAAATGGCAGTGAACTAGCGTGGATATTTTAGTAGCGGTTTGTACCTGCAGAAGTACGTTTCAGTGGATAATAAGGAGCTATACGCAGGTGAGAAACGTTATTAAATGTTCACTTAAATATGAGCATCAGGTATTATTAGACCCAACTAATTGTGGACCAAGATCTAGAATTTCATATTTCAATGGAAACCATAGGTCTAATTCGATATTAATTTTCGGTAATTTATATATACATCAAAAGTTGTAATTCTTGAACAATACTTAAAATATTTCATTTACTCTCCTCTTTTTTGTCAAAAAATCGTTTCGGTACCTAACAGATTATTCTCATTATCGAAAATATTCCCTAGTTATTAAATATATTCTACCAATTACTTTTACGCATTTTTTTCTGGGGTTTATCAGTTTTTGACGTAACGATTTCACTTCTTTTTTTTTACAAATAATAACATTTAGTAGAAAATCGAATTTGAACTATTTATTAAGAATTTTTTGCATTCAATTATTGGTATATTGCTGATATTGCTCACTAGAGAAAATCATTTTAATATTTCTTCATTAATATTATTTTGCATTATATTTGTGCGGAATGATAATTGTATAACTTCTAGCCGCTCGATTAAATATCGACACTGTAAAAGATAATAAAAAGCCTTTTTCATTTTAGAGGTGAACAGGGATTCAGAAATTCATTTTTTAAACGTATTAAAATGTCTTGTATTTACACCTCCGAGTATATTTTCTATCGATAACTGAACTTGCTTTTAAGAAGGAAAACTTCTTTTCAACCGGGCAAATCCTTTAAATTCTCACCGGCTCAGTTTCATTTTCTCAAAAAGTTCATTTTTAATTAAAACATGGATTTCTTTCTGTTTTTCAGGAAATTTTATTTGAATTAATGTGTACACCTTGAACCATATAAAATGGAGTAGTGACAGTGATTTCTTTTTTACGATTCTCTATTAAAGAAAATATTGGTATTATATGGTATTCACTATATTATATCGGATTCAAGCAATTTTAAATTTAGTGGTTATGTTTGGGGTTTGAAAAAATACAAAAACTCAGATCAGCGAGAAACGACCTGGAAAAGAATACAGTTTGTTGTAAATAAAAGAAGCATATAAAATATGTCAAAATATAACCTTCATTAAAGAAAGAAGAAACAATGATCAGAAACAAGCAAGTGCGACAGTTAATCAACTTGTCCTCAGTCGTACTAGCCTGCATGTTCGTAAGCAACCTCCTTCAACAAAAGGTAGCGCACTTGGCTGACACAACAGCTCCATTGAAAGCGCTTCCCATTATGTTGGCGGGGGCTGCTGCAAACATGGCAGCGAGCGCGGCGTTACATCATTCAGCGGCGCTCGCGGATTTCAAGCGAGCGCTCTCAAGTTGCGCACTTTTTTCCGGCCCAAAGGCCCCGCCCCGCCCCCTCCCGCGCAGGGCGTCTGGCGCACGTGATGTATGCGCCGCGATGCGCCGGGAGCGCTCGCTAATCAATCAAACCGTCTGCCCAGCCACTCGCCCTATGCGGCGCGTTTTTGTTCCCTCGATAAGGAGATAGACGCGGGGCATTTCTTAAAGAGGGAGATGCTGTCCTTTCTGAGTATGTTTGCGTACACACGTCCGCACTCGCTTTCAGTGTGTTGTTTTTTGTGTATGTGTGTCGTTTGGGAATGTTATTTGTAAAATTGCATGCTGCTTTTCTAACAGAGTTTTAATTAATATGCGTCATCATGTGATTTGTTCATGGTCAATGTACAAAATCCAAAACGTTAAAGTAACATGTTGCAAATAAATAATACATCAGTGAAACCTACATACAAATATTCGTGTTGTATATATTCTGCGTTACCTACGTATATTCCAGTTTATAAAACGCACAAGTTGTTATTATTATTATTATTATTATTATTATTATTATTATTATTATTATTATTATTACGTATAGCCGTTTCATGAAATTTCATAATATTTATTTTCCAAGATTAACTTACTTTTTATCAATATTACATTTTGTACTAAATTGAGAACTATTAAAAACATTATTTCAAAGAACATTCTTTTGAATATTGGGAATTATGCAAAAATTAACATTACTCCGAGGAAACTACAAAAGCGCATCTGGGATGTGAGATGTATCTCAGGGAGGCGAAAATACCCACAAAGACATAAGTCCAAATTGTGTGATAAATTTGCCAATTTTTTTACACAAAACGTTATTACAAACATCTAAAACACATTGGAAGAAAATAAAAGAAATAAAAAAATGCAAAGCTTAACTCTACCAACAAAACTTAATGCATGGAACTCATACGATAGACGCGTCTATTCAGTCCTCGGAGTCTGTTTGAAGTTTAAAGTACTACGTTCGCCCTATCTCGTCGAAAGTCGTGCTCTCTCCGCCGCTACTCGCATGGGCCTCTTTCAGGAGCACCCCTCCCCCCGCCAGGGCGGTGGCGTGCGCGCAATCTGGCGGCCGCCAGTTGCCCCCCGACGCGCGTCCCTCCCATAATTGACTTGTCTTCCCGGAGTCAACGCGACGGCGGTGGGCGGCGGCTGTGGCGACGCGGGGCGCGTTAAAAAATTGATGCGGAAACTTCGCGAAAGAGGGCCCTCGGGAGGTGCGTGGGCGACGCAGCCCAGGGGCGGGGGTGGGGGTGGGGGGGAGGCGACCGGGGGCGGCGCGGGTCGCGATAGCGAGTCGTTATGTCCCATAACGTCGCTGGCAGAAGTCCCTGAGCGACCGGGCCGGAGCGGCGCACCGCCGCCAGCGCCTCTAGCGGGGGAGGTATGTAAAAATCTTTGCTCGCCGTTTCTCCGGCTGCCCTCGGCAGATAACATACTGCCCGCGGCTCGAGTTATGATAAGTGAGCGGCGCCGCTTCGCCGCACCGGCCTCCTGCCCGCGCACCAGCGGAAACTAATGTGGCGGATCCTTGCGCGCTCCGGAGCTGCGTCAGCACCAGGGCACTCCGTCGCCCCCCCCCGCCCCCGCCCCCGCTGCCGCCGCTGACGTCATGTGCCTCCGACGAGCACCTCCTCCCGGGTCCCACTCGCGAACCACCCTGACCATTCGACAAACCCGTCCACGGCAATCGGTTTCTGTTCCTGGGTGGTGCTTACATACTAGATTTACGAAGGTCTTCGAAACGAATGGTCATTTATGCGCAAATGGCACCCCCTGTATTCCTTGGTGGAATGGAAGTTACGTCGGCAATATGAACTGAACTGTAGTTTTTTTTTCCATGGTGTAACGTAAATTTGTGTTTTTATGTAATAATTAAAATCGTTCAAAGAATTTCATTTATACCACCTTCTTTACGAAATCCATTGAAATTTCTTATAACAATCGTTTTATCATAACTATATTGCATAAAATTAATATACTCGTAACTCAATTACAGTTAACACATATTTCCTTTAATATATTAATATGTTTAACTTGTAAAGATGATGTTTATGTAGAAATATTACAAATTTGTGATTAACTCCTATCAAATTTGTGCTTGATTCCTATCAATTAGATGTGAGATATGATGGGTATAGTTTTTATTTAAAATTTAGTACTTTTACCATAATTAGTTAAATTTCGTAGACGTCACCTGTTTCATGAACAATTTGTCAACCATCAAGCCCAGAAACCATCGCGTGTAAAACTGGGAGCTTGATTTACGTACTCTGTGGAATCCTTGTATCTGACAAAGGAAATCAACATTACGAAGTGAATCTGACATAGTTATTTATTAATAATTTGCTTGTATACACGATACTAAAAGGGTACGGAATAAAGCTTAACAATATTATACTGTTAAAAATACGTATTAGATTTCGAATATTCATCTTCCTTTATTGCACTGTATATAGACACTATGTCAGTACATTTAACTTCTCAGTTCATGCCTTTCCCATTTTCCTTGTCTTACAGTTATAGTAAAATCTAGTTTTCCAGAACCTATTTTCTAAACATAAAACTTATTCACTTTCTGAATACATTATAAACAACGAATAGAATTTCTTTCTTTTCATTCAAATTTCATTTTAATTCTGACTATTCACTTCAAATTCTGCGGATGCTGCAAATCACATATCTCAAGTCACGTGACTGTGCGATGTCCGATTCTCTCATTCATTATCGTCCCCATCATCGAGGTCCTTTACCTTTCACCCTTCCGGGCGCTTTCTCCCGACTCCTCCTCTCTCGTCGCACTGCCCCTCGCTTCATCCCCATTGTTTCCGCGCTTCGTCCCTCGGGCCCCGCCCCCCATCCGTGCCCCGCCCCCTCGCTTCAGCCTCTTTCCCCGCCGCCGCAACCGCGCACGGACGGCCACACTTGATATATCGAATTAAAGGGGCCACGCGGAATTTTATGGGCTCTTGAGTGCGCGCCTCTGACTTACGGCCATTAAAAATACAGCGTCGCCCGCGGGCGGGGGCGCAGCGACCGCCCTCGGCCGGCAGCTGCAGCGGGGGCGCGATGGAGGCGCCGGTGGTGTTGGTGGAAGTCGCGGTGGAGGAAGTGGTGGAGACAGCGGTGGCGGAGGTTGAGTTCACTCGGCGTAGGTGGAGTGGTAGCTTGGAGGTGCAGGGTGAGGCCGAGGAGGTGGAGGTGGTGGTGGAGAGGAAGGCGGAGGTGGTAGCAGAAGCGGTTGCGGCAGTGGTAGTTTAGGCGGCGTATGTGTAGGTGGTAACGGGGGTGATGGCACAAACGGTGACAGAGGCGGCGATGGAGTCGGAGGGGGAAGCCTAGGAGGAGAAGATGGCGGTGTGGCGGTGGAGGTGTAGCGGAGGCGGCGGCGGAGGCGGAGGCGGCGGCGGAGGCGGAGGCGGCGGCGGAGGCGGAGGCGGCGGTGGAGGCCTAGTGGGAGAAGGCGGTGGCGGCAGATGCAGCGGAGGTGGATGAGGCAGGCTGAGGAGACGCCGCTGGTGCTGGTGAAAGTCGCGGTGTCGGAAGCGGTGGAGGGAGCGGGGGCATAGGCACGTTCGGGGGGGGGGGAGTGAAGACGGCGTGCCTTGGGCCAAGGCGAAACGGTAGCGGCGGAGGCCAAGGTCGAAGAGGTGGAAGTGGAAACGGGGGGGACAGCAGAGCCTTGGCAGAGGTGGTGGTGGAGAGTGGCCTAGGGGGAGAAGGCGGTAGCAATGGTATTGCTCTGCTATACAGTTCCAACTTCGCTCTTTTCCTGCTCCACTTACATCGCACATTGCCATATGTAGGCAGTCACCGCCCCCCCTCCCGGGCAGGCTTCATCTACTCTTACCTTCTGCTCCACGAAAGTCTCCGAATACATACGAACTTGGTGATGT
This sequence comes from Teleogryllus occipitalis, assembly GCA_011170035.1. Lineage (NCBI taxonomy): Eukaryota > Metazoa > Arthropoda > Insecta > Orthoptera > Gryllidae > Teleogryllus > Teleogryllus occipitalis. The sequence goes on from BLKR01000028.1 coordinate 859,713, forward strand.
TGCAGCTAGGGAGCTTACAGCACACGCGCGAGTTGCTACTGAAATAATACAGCAACGCCTTCCTTCTCTATAAATAATGCTCTCGTGATATTTCCTAATGCATATTCTACCATATAGTCTACAAATAAATGTTTGTTTATTTTCATGTGACATATCGGTATGTCACAGTACGGCTGAGGAAAAAACCCCTGAAGGGGGAAAAACCTGCCGTCAGAAGTCGAGTACATGCTAATCTATCCGGTTTTTAAACCATTTATTTATTTGGCGCGGGCGTCAAGCGTTCTCCTTCCAGTGTATGGCCTCCTCCGCACCTGAAAACAAACAGCACCACAGAAAATCGTCCGCACCAACGCCTCTGCCCTAACATTTCCGATTCCTACTTCCCTTCGCCTCCTAATGTGTTTTATTTTAACCGTTTCCTTTTATTTTATTTTATTTTAATTTAATTTAATTTTAATTTATTTAACTTATTTTAATTAATTTAATTTTAATTTATTTAACTTATTTTAATTATTTTAAGTTAATTTATTTATTTTTATTGACTTAATTATCTACTTATACTTAACAATTGACTACAACTTATAACTTTTTTTTTACTGTTTACTAACCTAACATAACTTACTGACTAATTAATTATTGTTAGTTTATTGATTTATTATTTATTTCTCTCCAGTCTAGGCTCTGCTCGTACTAACCAGTGCTGTTTTCCCACTCCCTAATTTCAGTTTCTCTAATGGTCCGAACCTTTCCTAGAAATGTTCCTAATTCTTTCATGAAGTTAGATCTTTTATCACCTACATTATATATTATAAACTGATATATGCATTTCTCGAACAGAGTAGTGGTTTATGAGAATGCTGCATTAGCTTTTCTCCCAGTTCTACCAAAGTAAAGGTGGGAAAAGGTGAATAGAAAATGAAATATCTCTCATAAAGTATTTTCAAAATACCAGTGCGGAGTATGCTTTGAATTGATCAAAAGAATACACAAAACCAACTGTACAGGACAGACGTTTTGTGGCATTTATCCACGAAGTGATTGGCCTTAAACTAACTATTTAGCTGGTGTCGATAACGAAGATCTAAGGCGACTACACTTCACTACTTTAGTTGCGATTTTACAACTACAACCGCTGTGGCTCCGGGGTTTGGACACAATTCAGTCACTAAAAATTTTAAGAGCGCTCGAACGTTCCGTTTTTCAATTTCCTGCTCTGAAGTTGGCATTCGCAATGCAAAGATCGTCCATCTTTACCTGTGAACCCACCGAAACCAAAACATTCGTCAGTGTTTCTTTTTTTGCAACTTTCGTACATGTCTCTAGCTTGAAATACAGTGTTTTAATGTATGCGAGAGAAAAAAAGAGTAAACAAGAAGGAATATCCAACAAAATGATATGTTAATTACGCCATGACTGGTAATAGGTGAATAATGTAATGCAATATTTAGCAAGATATTTACGGTAATGCAATTAGTGTAAAAATATATATCCAGAAGCTAGATTTCTGATGTATGCTTCTTATGACAATATACAATTGTAAGGATTCCGTCAAACACACAGGTTCGGTTGAATGCGAGTGCGAACTTTTGAATGTTAATTGACAGGATTTTACATCGTTTCTCCGTCGTCATTAAAATGTATCAAGCAATATTATGACAGATAGTAATAAATTTAGGTATTCAATATATCTGTCGTGTTTACTAAACGTGCCGAGAATAGATTGCAAACGTTTTGAATATGTATAGATTTGAAAAACTAGATATCTGTATTTCCCCAAAAATACACACTGTTTTAAAATTCTTAATTTGAATCATATTAATCACTTATTCTGATGTAAAGTGTTACCTATGAAAACAGAATGACTTGCAACATGATTTACGTCAATTTCTAAAAAACTACTTCAGTAATTCGTATATCATTAATAATGATGTTGTTTGATTTGTATATTTAATGTGATGGTAATGTGACCTCCGTAATTGCACACGTGACTGACATCAGTATGAAATACAAATTAAATATTACAGAAATATAAAAAATGTGAATATATATTAGGATTATATCCACATACATTTTGCTTTAGAGATGAAACCCAACCGTCAAAGTGCTCTGATGAGGATGAATAATTAAGATTGTATATACTAAATCTCAACTTTGCCGAAGTGAAAAAAGTGTCCTACGAGAATATTTCATAAAGCACTATTTTTGAATTTAGAACATTAGGTTGAAGTATATCTTTCATTCCTCTTCATTTCCACTCTACGACAGAGTGACATTACTGATGTCAATGCCATGCGCGTTAAGCTCAATGGCAGATAGCATAAACGTGAAAGGCTCCGAATTGTAAGAGTAAGTTCCTAAACGGAATATATGCATGCATGATCGCAGGACCATTGCTGATTTACTTTCCCTCATAAGGAATGTTTCGACAATTCATGGTAGAGATGGAATAGGTGGCTCGGGGGCGGAGGAATCTGGAGTAGGTGGGACTCAGTACGCGGACACCAGGGAATCAAAATTGTGGAATCGAATTTCACGTAAGATATGGACCTTTTTAGTCGCGTTTTTGGCATGGAGAGGGGTATCTGATTCAGTGTATCGTGTGATGCCTCTAATCCCTGGGTCTTTTTTCTTAACCTACTGTGCTTGCAACAATGTGTCTAACAACGAATATGGAACTGCGATATTGAGGAGACTGACTCCCAAATCCTGTAAAAAATACAAATACCAAGATGTTTTAATAGGCTGCCTCAGGCAACAAGAGTCGTAGAAAGACCATGACGAACCAAACAAAAAAAAAACGTTTGTGACATCACAAGATTGATGACGAGAGTTTGAAATTATTTATTCTATGGATAGTGAATGCACGTTTGCAAGATTGACTACTTTACTTGACTCACGCTGTAAAATCTAGGAGAAAGTCCATGATTGGCTCCTAGAGTCCTGGAGTAGTCCTACGTAACAAGTAGATCATCGTGACCCTGGGCATATCTTGTTCCACGATCTCCCCACGATTTCTCTTTTTTCCCATCTGCGAGCGGCTTGCAGCGCCACATTCAAATCGCGATTTCAGCTGCGAATTGAGGAGCGTGCGCTGTGTGCTCCTGGTACCATGTAAAAAGAGATTTGACCAAAAGTCATGCAAACGTAATCCGCAGAAACAGGAATAATTTTGTATATAGGAACATGAAAAATCTCGCGGACATTATGAGGTAATTAGTAATACGAAACAATACAAATATACTATTTGTCTGGAGGAGTGAGAGAACGGATTGAGTGAAATGTTGGACATTGGACGAACATTGGTGGCAAACATCACAAACTCTACGAACCTAGTGTCCCGAGACCTGAGCTACAAGTACTGCGCGTAGCCCCTGGTGCCAACACATGTACTACTCGGCCTGTCTGGATGGTGCCACTACACTACGATTTGAACAGAGTAACACTCAAAGGTCACGAGTTAAACGGAGAGAGGGACACATTCATCCAATCGGAAGCTTTGTTACGACCTTCAATTTTGATACTGAAGCTCCCGATTGGATGACGTCTCCTTGTCCTTCCAGCACGTGACTTTGACATGCCACCACGTTCAAATCGGAGTATAGAGCGCGAGTTTTCGGCGGCCGGTTCTTCAGCCTCAACCCGCCACTTCTCCGCGTCTCACGGTCAACTCCTCCGGAAGCGAAGGGCTTGTGCGATGCCGTGCGCCGGCGTGCCGCGCCGCGCCGCAGAAGAAATGTTGGCGTAATGGAGCCTCTCCCGGAGGCGGCTGGGCCGGGCGCGGCGGGGATGGGGGAGGCCGCGGGGTGTGGGGTGGTGCTCGGCTCGTTAGCCGCGGGCTGACCGGCGCTAATGGCGAGATTCCTCCCTCCCTCCCTCCCCGGCCGGCTGCGCCGCGCCCGAGCCGACCTCCGATAATAAAATGATAAATGAGCGGCAATGAGATAGCGGAACACACGACCGGCGCCCGCCTGGCCGACCTCCGCGACGCTCGGCTGTGCCCGGCCGCTGCGCCGGCCTGCCCTGGGCGGGGAGAGCTGGCGGGGCTGGGAGGGGCCGGGAGGGGACGGGGGGGATGGGAGGGGATGCGAGGGGACGGGTGGATAGGGGCGGGGCAGGGTTGGGACGGCGGGGCGGTTCGATGTGAGGCGGGATGGAACTGAGGCGGGGTGTGAGGCAGGGTGAGGTGAGGCGTTGCGATGTTGGGGTGGCAAAGCGGTGAGGGGCGTGGCAAGACGGGGTTGAGCGAGGTGAGACAGAACAGAGTGGAGTGGGGCGGGTCGGGGCGTGGAGGAAGGAACACGAGATGGAACTGGGGCGGGGTGCTAGTGAGACGGGGTGAGGTGAGGAGGACCGGGGCGAGGCGGGACGGGGAGGGACGGGGAGGGACGGGGCGGAACGGAGCTGAGCAAGAGGAGGTGGAAGAAGAGGGGAAGGACTGGACGGGGTTTGGGCGCGTTGCCGAAATTTCCTCTGTCCTGGCTGAACGGAGCACGCGTTTTGCTGAATCGCGCGTTGTTGAGTGACGGGAGGAGTGGGGAGCAAGTTGCCACATTCGTTAGTTCCAGAAAAGGTCGCAATGTTGGCATACAAATTTTTATCATGTAGGGAATCGACAGTCATTTTGAAAACCACTGATTTTCTAAAGCTTTTTAGACGTTATTTAAACAATAATTTATTTACAGATCACCTCCCTGACCGATATTGCCTTAAGTGCATTGTATTTGACAATTATTTCTACGTTCTTCTACTTTTCGAACATTCTTATAACTTAAAATTCATTTTTACTTGCTATTCAGATTATTGTATATATTTGTATCTTCTTAACATCGGCTTAAGTAGGATTTCATGAAGTATGTTCAGCAAATTTATCATAAAGTATGAATTGTCGAGAATTTCTTACTTTTCCGCAACAGATAACTTGTATTATTAAAAATCACACACGCTGTTTTCATTGCGTTTCAAAGGTACTATTGCTTTCATTTTAATAAAAATACCAACAACCTCTAATACTCTTGTTACCTTCGATGTCTATATCGAGGTATATTTCTGAGCGATTTGCTCTAGTTTTGATCATCATCATTTTCTCCTCTACGCACAACCTTACTCTCATTCCTTTCTCACCTTTATCATCTTCGCTTCATCTGTCATCCACACCATTCGGCGCTTCCCTTTGCCTGCCTCATCATTTCTTCCATCTGCCCCGCCTCCCTGTCTCGTTGCCGCTTGGCTGCTTCGCCACGGGCGGCGTTCTTTATTAAGATCCGCTTGCGATACGTGTCCCGCACCCGGCACGCCCTTCCCGCCAGGGTAGAGCCCACCCCACTGCCAACGCCCTCCACCGGGTTAGGTGGTTCTTGGAACTGACAATATTGCAGATCTGACCAGGAGGTCCTAGGGTTCGAGTCCCGACGATGGCAGGATGAGACACTAGCAACATAGCTGGGTCGAATTTAGCCGCTGTGTGGAGGAGAATTCTAGCCGCTGGCTGCTCCGATCGGTAGATTTCAGCGGTTTCTCTGATCAACACCGGGCAAATGCCGGAGCAATATCCTAAAAAACGGGCCACGGAACGCGCGAAATCTTTCTTTTATCTTCATTGTCCTATCGTCACATCGTACTTACACTTTTATATACTACACTACCACACATGTCGGATGACCAGGGCATCAACTAATGTTATTGCAATACCTCTGACCGGGAGGTCCTAGGTTCGAGTTCTGACAGTGACAAGATTATCGACACTAGCTTGTCAGCTAAGTTGAATTCAGTCGCAGTTGGGGAGAGAATTCTAGAGGCTGGCTGCTCTTATTGGTCGTTTACTATGGTTTCTCCAATCAACACATGGCGGATGCGAGAGCAGTATCCTAATAAACGGGCCATAGACCGCGTGCGATATTTCCTTCCTCTTCCTTGTTCTATTCTGAGCCTTACACACACACACACTAAAATGCACTACATTACCACACATGCCAGGAGACCGCTCGGGAGCTTAGAGCTTGTTCCGTCTTGGGCGATGCCCCACTGGTGGGAGATACTTGGTTAAGGGAAACCCCGCAAGCCGACGGTAGGTCGGCACCAGTTCTCACCATTCGGTGGAGGAAAATAACCGCCACTTCCTGGTGAAAACATCATGCACTATACTTACGGGACTAATGGTCTTGGTAGTTGACGTGCCTGGAATCATTAACAACCAACCATCCAACGAAACATCGGGAGATCAGTCGTGAGCTTAGATCTTGTCCCGGCTGGGGCGGTGCACAGCTGGTAAGAGATACCTGGTTGGGGAAAACCCCGCATGCCAACGTGTAGGTCGGCGTTCGATCTTGCCATCTAGCGGAGGAAGAACACAGAGACCTCTCGTAATAAAAAAACATGTACCACACTTGCGAGACCAATGACCATTTGCGTTGACGAGCCCGAAAACATGAAATAATAAATCCAGCGCTCTCACTGCCATCCCCACCACGTTCTCTGGTGAGTGTCGGAACTGGAATATACACCGCCAACGCCCTGCCACGTACTACATTTCCACCTGTTTCTCCATTCCCTCTCCCGCCTCCACCACCACGCGCCTTCACCGGCGCAATCTCAGGTTCTGTCCCGTCATTCTGCTACGTCAACTCTTCCCGCATCACTGTATTCCCCTTGTCTCCATCTTCGTGTCCTTCACTAAGTCCACGTTCTATTTCCTCCTCCGTTTCCACAATAGTCTGCAAATTCGTGACCACATACACCCTTCCCTCTGCTATTTTGTCCGCGTCCAGTGTCGCCATGTCAGCTGTCGCCTCCTCCTTTGCTTCTCGTCGGCCGAGATCTAATCCACATCCTAATTTCCGTCCTTCCGCCTCCTACTCTGCAGCCCCGTTTGCTCTGCGCACCCGCCACCATCTCCGCTTTCTCCTCCCTTTCTTTCTTTCCCTCTCCTGCCTAGGTCACCTTCGCATGCTCCGCTGTGGCTACAAATGCCTCCGCCAGCTCCCACCCTCCAACCGCCATTACTCTCCCTTCCCGCATTCGCTAATTAAATATCTCGCGAATCTTCAGCAGTGTTCTCTCCTGTTTGCTTTGGTTATATCCTCATCTGACTTTTGTTACAGTCTCCGTCTCTGCCTCCGACCTCATCTCCACCTCCGTTTCCTCTTCCGACTATATATCCATATCCCCCTCCGAACACATCGCGGTCTACTCCTCCTCCTCCTCTCTCCTTCCTCCTCTCTTCCTCCTCCCCTCCGGCCCTCCGCCTATGCCTTCGCCTTCTTCTCTGTGTCCGTCTCCGCCGTCGTCATCGCCTCCCGTCTCCCTCTCCACAACCGCCTCCGCCCTCACCCCCTTCTTTGTATCCACCTCCGTCTTCATCTCTCTCTCCCTGTCAGCCTCCACCTCCATCTCCACCTCCGTCCCCACCTCCTTGTCTGTCTCCATCACCGTACCGTACTTTACATCTTGCACCCCTTCCTCTCGGGCGTGTGTCACCTCCGGCTCTTCCACTCCGCTTCCACTCACCCTCTGTCGCAATATCTCGGCCGTCCCTACCGCGTGTGTAGCGCGTGCGTGCACTCAGAGCAGAGGGAGGGGAGGGGGAAGGAAAAGAAGCGCGCGCTGCCACCGTCGAGTTTTTTTCCCTTGCGCAGCCGCCTTGCGACGGCGCACATTCTTGCCCGCTGCCCTCCGCGCGGCTTTTTTCCCCTCGGCTGGCGACCGGTCCGGGGCGGCTTCTGCCGAGTAGTCATTCCCGGGAACTGCTGGCTCCGCGAGCCAAAATGGGAAACTTATGGCGCGAATATGAGTGAGGGTACTATATTCTTTTAACCCCGGTGAATAGCTGAGCAGACAGTATTTTTTTCCTGGAAATTAGATGGTAGTACTACTAGATTCCCCTAATTATCAACTACGTGAGTTTTTAATCAAATAATATATGGTCCTTGTGGTGGTCTGAATATCAGGTTACTGAATAAATTTTATTTGGCTGTAAACCCTGAGAAGATAAGGCGTGTGGTTTTTTTTCAATGATTTGAGATCGTCGATTAACATTAGGTTGAGTTCCCTCATTATTCACGCACAACATTTATTCAAATATTCAGATAATGACTAGATACATGTAGGCTTCTGTAAACATATTTCATCTTGAGATTATTTACAGGGAAGAACGTACTTACAGACTACATAGTTAACAGTAAATGAGAGAAAAACGACGAGTTAGGGGCAAAGGATGAAAAAATATAACATCACTCGTTGTCTATATTTATTGAATTGGAGTATTTCAAGACGAAATAATAATCGATAAAAACTAATTTTTAGTTAATAATCAGCATAAATTGTGAGAAATAAATAAGTACTTGAGAAGTTTGTAGAAGGTGATAAACGGGCTTATAAAATAGCTAATTTATTCATATTTGTTCAAATATATTAGGAAATACATGAAAAATGCTTTGTATTCATAAAATCTTTGCAGTATTAAAGTAGACGAAGAATAATAATTACTGTTCAAATTTTCCTCTGCGGAATATTAATCTGGTCTGACATTACAACGTGAAGATTTCACGCCACTCTTACAGTTAGCTGAATCTGGAAGCTGGACCTGCTCTTAATAAGATACGAAAGCTTCAAACAAAGTTTCACGCAGACATGGCGCGCGACCCCAAAAGTGCAATTAAAAGAAGTGTTATTACAGCGATCTTAAGTGCCACCTGTTGCGATTCGCCGCGCAGAGCGAAACAGAGTGAGCGGATCGTAGAGACGGGAGGGGACGAGGAGGAGTCGGAAACGGTCACGAGGACGAAGGAGAAGGAAGCGAGATCGGGTGGCGAACGTGTAATAGAAGGGAAGGATGAGGGCAAAACCGAAGGTGAAGGCATAGAAGCCAAAAGAGAAGAAGTCAGTGTGAAAGCGAAGGATGGCGGTGGCGTTGGGTGTGACGTTGGGGACGAGAAATGGAGGAGAGCAGGAGGAGGAAGAGGCATTGTAACGTCGCCGAGTTAAGATATGCTCCTTTCTAAGTGTTCTTAGTAACAAGATAATTTCATTCTTTGTTTTTATTTTGGTGTAGTGTGAACTTCAGGATTTGTTTTGATTTCGGCTTTAAAAGAAAAAACAACAAAAATTTGAACAGGAAAGATAGTTGGCGGTGATAATATAGAGCCATAGACGACGGATTCCATTGATTGATTGTTTCCAACCCTTCGACTCTTGCGATCATTACACTCATTAGTGTAGTGAGTGTTACATTCCTGGAGGTGGCAGTGTTTCTCCCCCGCTGGGCGGATCTGGCACCCACCTACACGTCAGCTTACCGGAGGTTTCCCTCTCCAGAAATCTCTCTAAGCGGGACACCTTCCTTAGTCGAAAGAGACGACGGAGGGGAAGCAAGGGCGGGCGCTGAGGCGAAGGCACAGGCTGCAGCGGCGCACCGAAGGAGGCGCTGGAGAGCCGAAGAGGCCGGAGCGGGCGGTGTCTGCCGTGCGAACACGACAGGTGGCCGGTTGCGGGCCGCGGGGGCGGCAGGGGTTGGCGGCGGCTCTATTACGGCGGCGCGGAGCGACGCGGGCGGAATCGCGCGCGGGCAGGAAGACGAGCCGCGTGCGGTAATGAAGTTAGTTAGCCGCAAAACAGCGCTCGCCTCTCCCGCGTCCGCACGCATCATCGGGGTAATTACGCTTGCGATCGGAGCGGCGCCGCGCCGGCCTGCGTGCCTAGGCTCCTCCCGCCTACTCACTCCTCCTGAGCTCTCCCACCTACATCCGTCCTCTCGTCTTCTTTCTGCCGCTTCTGCTCTCCATGTACTCCTTTTCCCTCCCGACCCTTTTCACCCTCCCCTTCCCAGTCTCGTGAATTTACGCTCACGTTCAGTCCTGCTGCCCACTCGCCTCTGATGGCCGCTCCGGTCCCATTCCCAAACACTTGTACCCATTCCTGCTTCCCTCGCCCACTCTCTCCTTCCTTCGTCTATCCTCTCTTTACCTCCCCCTTCCTACCCGCTCCAGCTTTCACACTTTCTCTTCATTTTGCCTTCCGTTCCCTTCCGCCCTTCCCTACCTTCCCACTCCCTCCTCCACCTTCTCCTGCCGTCTCAATAACTCGCTCGCCCTCCCTGCCCGTCTTCGCCCTCTCCTCCCCGTCCCTTGCCGTCCCACGCCCTCCCATGTCTGCTTCGCCCTCCCACGCTCTTTCTTTCTCCCGTCCTGCCCACCTCCCCGCCTATCCTCGTCCTCCCACGTCCTCCTATGTCTGCACCGCCCTCTAATGTCATACCACGCCCTTTCTATCTTTCTCCCGCCCTCCCACTTCCTCTCCCACCCTCGCCATTCCCAGCCCTTCCTCGATTTTCCCCACCATTCCCCGCCCTCCTCGTCTACCCTCTCTTTTCCCCGCTGTCCGCCGCCTTCTCTTTCATCCTCGTTCCCTTGCGGGGTCTGTTTCCATCCACTCACATTTCCCGTTTACTTGTTTTCTCTTCCGTCTACTTCCACCTACTCCTGCTCGCATCTACTCTCTGCCGCCGGCCAAAGCGATCCGCTATGGCGCGGCGCGCTTCCAGCGGGCGCAAGTATTGGGTTGCAACGAAAGAGCGGCCGCTTTCACTGAGTACGCTAGCTGCAGGCGCGTGGCGCGTGTTCAGCTGCATTCAATACACCGTGCACTTCGGGAACATGAGTGCGCTCCTTTCCGTTAATGAGCTGCAACCTGCTTTCCACATCAGCCTAAACGAGCGCCTGGTAGCACCGTAAAGAACCTTTTGATCTATCGCAATAGATTCACCAAACGTATTTACTAGAAAATTCCCCAATATTTTTAATGAAGAGTCGTGAGAGACTTTCTATAAATATAAGTATTACACTCATTTACATGCACTTGAAATAGTGGAAATATAACATATGTGTCTGGATTGGGAACTACTTTTATGCAAAGTTCATAATCACGACTTTCTTTGAATGAAGAGGAACAAGGGTGAAATGATTGTCAAGGAAAACAAGTCGGGCATACATGCCGAATACTCGCATTGTTCAGCAGAATTTACTTATGCAGTACCTGAGCTTTAAACCCTGGCTGCATCAGGCAAAGAAGATAGATCGTTGTTCACTATTCTAAGAATCGTTCCTTCATGAAGTGCGAGATCCTTTTGATTTACTGGAAAATGTTCAGTTAAGAAGATTTCCTAATACAATGTAAATCGCTGAAATGAAATAATTATTCTGTGAGAATTTCCTTGTATTAGATATAAAAAAGGTTTCGTTTCTCTGAAAATGATAAAATTTCAACAAACATGAGACCACTGCTATTCTATTTACCGTTCTTTACTCTATCCGAAGACAAAGTTTGTTCAAAAAATTTGGATCTGCTTTTGAGAATATTTTGAAACATTTTTTGAGATTTCATGTAAATAACGCGCAGAAAAAAAATATACGTTTGAAAGTCCCAAAGCCATTCATATCGATTGGGGAATATCAATTTTCAAGAAAATCGGCTGAACAGTTTTGGCGCTAGCGTTGACTACATCCGTCAGACGGACAGACAGACAGACGGACGGACAGACAAACAGACGGGCAGACCAACGGACGTATTGCCGTCAATCGATTTTTAGGTATTAAGAACCAACAAAACATGGATTCTGGCTACTCCACGTATTAGAGAATTTTTCTAATAAATTTAGTAATAGGTTTTATCGGCTTTTTCGTTAGCAGATCCCGGCAATAAGAGTTTTTCTCGCGAAAATTCGTCGTTCTCTAGGGCACAATTACATAACTTTCTCTTCTTACAAAGTTCCTTCATAAGGCGAGAAAGGAAAATTATACCCCAATAAATGAAATTTTTAAAAATGCATTTCCACATTTGCTGCCAGATTAGGTCTAAGAACGAAAAGAGCTCATGTGAACGTAATGTAAGGATCGTTTAAAGCTATTTTCGTATGCATGTAGGTGGAACTATTCTGTTCCACCTAAGAAGTTATTCCATAAGAATATAATAGAAAGTTATTCCATAAGTAGTTTTCCATAAGAATAACCCGCTTTTTATTGAAAAATTCAATCGACTATTAATTTACGCGAACGAGAAATTTATAAGTAAATGAAGTGGTTACTGAAAATAAGATTGCGTAAAAAGTACTTTCTCATCCCGATCTCAATCGTTGTTTCCAAGGAACCTCTAATTTTTTAAGAAGAAAATGCTGTGTGGAGAACAATGTTTGTGAACCTCATCCTGCACGAAAGGTTAGTAATACACCACATGAATTCAGAGCAAGAGGTACAAGGTAAATGAACGCCAGTACTTCCATTCTTCCTTTCCTGTTTCCCACATGTGATTCATTCCCAATGGCTCCGAAGTATTAAATTTCATCATCATTCATGAATTTGACCGTCCCTGGTGATCATAATTTTACTGCCCATCCTGTCAACGCTGATGATATTGACACCTCCCAAATGGCGTCACTCGTATTATATTCCTCTAATTAATCAATATCTCCCACTCCCTATGTACTGGCTTTGTTAATGATAGTCTCCTAGTGATATCTATTTGATACAAACAACCTAAAATGGAATTGTCATAGTCATACATGTTCTGAAGTAACTTGTTTTTGGCAATACCCATGTTGACAAATTCTAAATGATACAGATGTAATGTTAGGGAAAGTATTGCCAAGTACCTTATTATTTACCTGAACATTTTGAGTCATTTGACAAGTTATACTAGAGGGTAAATTCTATATCTGCCTCCTCCACAACTATAAACTGCATGTCCTTGTAGTTTTTGAGTTCCTTATACCTATTTTCTTGTTATATATTTTCGTTTATACAATATCCCTTGATTAACCGTTCAAAATATTTCAATTTAATAACATGAAGTAATCGAAATTATTACATTATTTCAAGAATAAAAACAATTGACATAAAAATACGGCAATTTTAGTGACAATACTTTCTCAACCGCATTCACATCACCAGTACTAGACCACACAATCGCTGAGGCCTACCACAGAAAGGAGCTTTCTGCAATAATTTTCCCGCCCAAAGCCGAATAAATCGATATGTCCTCAAAATGCAGTAATCTTGGCAAGCCTTCCCGCAATCCGACTTCCCCCGACGCTGAGCCCACATGCGGCAGAGTGCGAGCGCTCGTGGAGGTTTTGAGCTGCCGAGGCCGGCAATGGGACCAAGTGCCATAAAACAGAACGGCCCGTAGAATTGGAAAGGACTGATTGGAAATGTTGGGTGGGCACGGAAGGGGTAAAACAGGTAAATGTAGTTTTAGAATAGTTAAGATAATTATCAAGTAGACAATACAAAGGTCATTGAGACAGGCGGACGTTACATGAATCGGGACACAAAAAGTCTCAGATTTTCGATAAATGATATAGGTACTTCAAAAAATGATAAATTTACGAATTTTTGAAATAAAATATGTTAAGATATGTTGAGACAGTTTAACAAATTGTTTATTTTCTGGAATGATAATATATAAATGGTAATTACTTTTTGAGAAAATTACAGTACGAAAAGAGAAGTATAAAAAATTATTGTTGCTGCAAAAACTTAGAGAAGTGTTTAAATTAACTCTCAAGTGATGAAATTAGTAATAAACATATTTACTGTTCAATTATATTGTTGATATACAACATTTTGGGACTTTTTCTAAAGTTTATCTTCTGTAAATCAAGGAAAACTTACGGAGTATCAAAAATGTAAGTTTAGATTTGCTTGCATATTGTCACCAGAGAACAACAAAATTGTTGGGAGCGAATAATTTTTTAAAAATATTATTCGTTTTAAATTATGAGCGTTTTTGGCATTCACTAAAAGACTCCTGGCATCGACAAATAGATGCAACTCTCCAAGCTAGGAGAACAATTCAATTGTTAAGATGTAATATATTTTTCAATATTTTTTTCCATATTCGTTTTCAATTATGCTCGTTTGTTTGGTAATTGGCATCAATAAAAAGACGCGCCTGCCAAAATCCATGGATCATTTGTCCGTAGCAATGCCACTCCTAACTTTGCACGCTGTATATTTCGACGAGTCTAACAGAGTTTCTAGAGGCTTTCCCAATTCCCGTTCTGGGCGAGTGTCTCACCGGCGCTCCTTTTGCTGTGAATTCCGGAAGCAGCGACGCCCTCGCCGCCAACGCCTCCGCCCTTCCCCCACCCCTTCCGCCTTTCTCATGCAGATGAGCATCACCCCGTGGCGCCACGCCCCCTGCCCGCCACCACGCATTTCTCTCCCCGCCCAGCGGTCTTTCTCACTGGCGAAAACAGGCAAAAGGGCGTTCTGGAAGACCAATGAACGTTCCGTCTTGCCGATTCCCTCTTCACTTATCTCGGAATATTCAATGAAATTGCGCTGAACTATTTGCGGTATAAATTCTCAAGGTATGCAAAATCGGCATTGAAGAAAGGCGATAAAAGTTGTTTCCAACCACCATAGTAGGTGATGTGGTTATGGCTTTTGGTGAAACCTATCATGGCTATGTATTGTGTAGGAGTGTTGTAGAATGGAAACTCGTCGGTTATGCTGATTCCAAGGTCGAACATCTCGCATGGACTTATATACTTAATGTGTGTTACAGGAATATGTAATATTAAGATCCATATTTAAAAAATGTTAAATTAACATCCAAACTCTCAACAACTGCTACATGGATTTGCATGATCAAGTTGTTGTTTCAAATTGGAGAATTCTATATTCCTATCATTTAAAACGCTTTAGTTCATTCAACACCGTAGAAAGGTGATAAAATTCCCGTTGTGTAGCCAAAAACCTGTTGCGCAGAAATGAGTGAGGAAAGCTGCTGCAAATTGTAAACAACAAACTCTTTGGGCTCGGTGAGGAATTGTGTAGTAATTGTTTTCCATTCTATACATAAAAAGAAAGATCAACTTATGGATCATGGAGGAAGTGTGTGATGAAGTAAGCTTTATGATGGTGATAATAATAATAATAATAATAATAATAATAATAATAATAATAATAATAATAATAATAATAATTTCTTTTTTCTTCCGGAGGCTTTTTCCAGCTTCAGATAATGCCAATTTTCGACTGTCTGCGCCGGATACCTATTATGTGCTTTATGGGGACTCATGCGAGTATGAACCTTTTACACTAGACACATTTGGGGGCTCCTCAGCCAGTGAGCAGCAGACTCATAAAGCCTTCCGCGACAACACACACATGAAAGACGAGGAACAAACAACCATGCCCACGGCGGGACTCGAACCATGACTCTTCTGACCGAGGTGGTGAGTCGGCACACACTCTAGCCACCTTGGCCACCCTGGACGGCAATGATCGTGGTATTAAAGTAATAATAATAATAATAATAATAATAATAATAATAATAATAATAATAATAATAATAATAATAATAATAATAATAATAATAATAATAATAATAATACGTTGTTTTATTTGCAATTTTGTGTGATTACTTAGACTAAGTGTTCCTAATAAATAGTTTTAAATGTTAATGTACCTTCATTACGATGTTTATAGCGTCATGTTCTAAGGGACTAATTTCAATGATGCATAGGAATACACGCGAAATAGATCTGAACTCCATTTTTATGACATCTCCGTAGTATGATGTTTTGAGAGTTGGATTGTCAGGATATAGAAATTATATCGTTGACATTACCGTTATGGGGAACTGAACCAGTTCACTAGTCAATAGATTTAGTTCCTTTGAATTTTATATACGATTCACTTAAGTTATACTCAAGTTACCTATAACAAGTTACCATAATTAAATTAAAAATAACAATAATGAAACAATAGCTTTAAGAGAATCAGAATTCTGCTATATTAAGAATATTTCCTCGATCCTCCATCGCTCCATTAATTTACCTAAGTAAGAATCCAATAACGCCAGTAGTTTCACACTGAACGGTCGTGCGTGGTTTTGCAATATACTTAAAATCATCTGTGTTTGAGCAGCAGTATGACGATCGACGAAGTAATGTTTCACAATGTTGTGCACATAACCATGTTTATATCTTGCTCAATATGATTTCCACTTATCTGATATAGTTGTTCCGAGACGAGCATATTTATGGATAAGAGGTAACATGGCCCTCGGTGGTTCGTTGGTTAGCGTGTTCGCTTTCCATGGCGCAACCCTGGGTTCGATTCCCGGCCGAGGCAAACAATAACTGTGTGCTTTCTTAGCACTGTCCCTGTATCCGTTGCTGTGTGACGATGAGATGGCTCCCTTCTCAGGTTGAGAAGACGAGAGGTACGGCATAGGGATTGCTATGTGCTAACCGCACGTATCCCTTACCCCCTGGCCGCAAGGTCGGGACGCCGCTGGTAGGCCTCAGCTCGTAAAGAGCTGTTGTGCCAAAGTAATACATACATACAGGTAATATAATATACATAAAGGTAATAATACGAGATAGATGAAGATTATTATCAACAACGACTAAAAAACAATCCGGAGATTGAAACTTTTTTGGGGAAGATCTCAAGCTACATTATTTGTGCGAGGTCAAAATATTTATGATACGAGTGGAAAAAGTGACATTTTGTTTCGTGACTAGGAAAGGTTGCGTCGCAAGACCGATACAAACATTTTTCTTCACTTAACATTGCTTCGATTATGATTACACAAAAAGTGAGATCACTTTGTAAGATTCTCGAGTAGTACCAATATCAAATCTGTACTTCTCCATTTATTTTTTTATTAAGATCTAGTGTTTTTTTAACTAAGATTTTGAGACTCTCAATGTAACGGACAGATGATAAAATACTGATGTTGGCATAAAATATTATGGGTAAGTTGGATAATGCGTGACAAGAGAAATTGGAGAATCACTATAAAACAAGTAGATAGCTAGTTTGTCCACCATAAAATCCTCATAAATCCATCCATTGATCGAAAACGGACCTTGGCGGAGGAAGACGTATGTGCTATTTCTCCACGAATATTCTTACTTTTAAAACTGAACTACAATTTTAAAAGGAAACGTTATTTAATTGCGATATTTTGAATTAAATAACGGTAATATTTCCCAACCCGGATAGTCAAGGTCGCCAAGGCTGAAAAGCTACCTCTTGCCTGAAGCATCGCGGTTTCGAATCCCGCCCAAGGCATGGATGTTTGTGTGGGTCTGTATGCCGTTACTATTACTGTTACCACCAATCTTACTAACAGTCCTTGGTATATGGCCTTGGTAGTTGAAAAGCGACCTTATATAAGAAACACATGTAGTATTTCACTCAAATGTCCACAAGCAGTGTTTGTAAAAATATTATGAATATGCATACAAATTATAAACATTGTTTCACATAATCTCCTTTGAACATAACGGTGACTAAACACGCACAGTCATCGTTGAATTGAAGAAAATTTCTGACGTAGAACTCTATTTCACAAAAGAAACTTCGAACTTTTTCGAGGAGTTTCCAGTGCAAATCCCTCCACACCGTCTTCTGTGATACTAAGAGCTGCTACAACTCTTCCGAGGCCATGCTTCATCCTCCCATGCCCCTCGCGCTCCTCCCCGTGGGCCCATTGTCTCACCTCCACGTGGCAACCGCCCCAACTTCCCTTATCTCCGTTGCGTTCTCAAGTTGCGCTGACAGCGAAGCCCACACTGCACTTCGCTGCTGCTCCTCACCGCCCAAACCCCGACACCGTCCCTGACTCACTTGCTACGCGCTGCCTAACCGGTATCCACCGTCCCCACTGTCCCGACACCACGTGCTCCGTCGTCCGGTCGTCGCCTCGTCTCACCGTCACGTCGCCCCACCGCTCCGTCTTCCCGATGTCTCGTCTTCCGTCAACCTGTTGTCGCGTCTCCCCGTTGTAGCGTCGTTACGTCTCTTTTTAGTCTCGTCTTACATCATCCTGTCTCGTCTCTCCGTCTCCCCGTGGCCCCGTCTTCGACCGTCATTGCCGCCTCGTCGTCCGTAGCCTCGTCTTCGGTCGTACCGTCGTCTCGTCTCCCCGTCGTCGTTTCCATGGTTTCTCCAATCAACACCAGGCGAATGCCGGAGCAGAACCCTAACAAACGGGCCACGAACCGCGCGCGATCTTTCCTTCCTCTTCCTTTTTTTATCCTCTCCCCTTAGACACACTTACACAAACAATCACTGCACTACCACATATTCCAGGAGACCGGTTGGAAGCTTAGAACTTGTCCCGGCTGGGGCGGTGCCCCACTGGTGGGAGAGTCCTGTTTAGAGGGAAACCCCGCTAAACGACGACAGATCGGAGCCAGATCTCGCCATCCAGCGGGGGAAGATCACCGCCATCTCTCGAGGAGAAATCATGCACTACACTTACGGGACTAATGACCTAAGCTTTTGACGCGCCCGGAATCACTAACCAACCAACCAACTCATTTCCCTCACCACTCGCGCCATCTTTTTTCCTCCGCCATCCACTGCCTTCACCTACCCTCGCCCGTGTCGTCTTTTCGCGCGCTCCGCCGAGATGTCTAATGTCGCCGCGCGCCTTGGCAGCGCGAGGGGGGGGAGGCGATTCTAATTAGCCGTGTCGTTGCCGCGGGTCGCAGCTTGGGAGGGAAGACTGGAGAGAGCCACTTTACGCCCTCCGGGGAAGCAGGCTGTTTTGAATTCCTGCAACCAGGGGCCCCAACATTACGAGCACAGGGGCACGTCACTCATATTAAAATAAATGGACATCCGGAAAACTCATTTAAGAAGAATTTTGTTTGATTACGTAAAGTGGAGGTGAAAGTTCCTACGCCACGAGTCAGAGTTGTCTTCTGGATAGTAGGAAAGGAACCTTTTAGGATGAGTGAATCTTGAAATGCCTGCGTGGAATATTACTTACTTTCGACAACTACATCTGAGTTGTGTTAGTTCTTATCATTCAGTAATCACTCAAATTACTAAATATTTAACGAATAGGATATTTAAAGAGATTCTAAAACAATTTTAAGTTACGTTTTATACATGAGGTATGTAAATAAATAAATTGCCTGACGAAAAAAAACTCTCTCAACAGAATATGAACAAAAACATAATAACTAGAAGAATCCAATTTAGAGAAACAATACAAGACCTAAACTATATGTTACCATGCATAAACCACAAGATCTTTCACAAAGACTTTACATTCATACGGTCTCTTTGAAACTAAATTAGTTTCGATGTTTCAAAAATACATTTATAGGAAGTTTTGAAAGATTTCATGAGTAGTGACATTAACATTTAAAATGTTTCGAGCGCCTCAATACGTACAATACTACAACTGTTCATCTTCTGACTGTGTCCATGAATACGACTATGACTATGACTATGACTGTGTCTGGAGCGGTGAGTGACTGTGATTGTGACTTGTCTGGATTTGTGACTGACTGTGACTGTGATAGTGACTGTGACTGTCCCGCCCCAATATGAGAGTTCATTTTTCCGAACCATTTCATTTAGTCTTGATTGAACTTGTACTACGTCTTCACCTGTTAATCTGGTTCACTGTGGCTTTCAAGGTGTAAGTCGAAGATGTTTTGATATCTATCTGCAGTTGATTTATACTAGAAAACTACGTTGCTTGAGAGGCACTATGAAAGTAGGCAATTTATAATATTAGCGAACAACAAATTGGTAAGGACATATAAAAAACAAGGTGTACAGCAAAGTCATTTTGGTTTGGCAGGCTGTTGGGGGCTCATGATTGGGAGGCTGTTTAGCAGGTGCCTGTTCATAATCCTTCCGATAGTACTCTTTCCTTCATTTCACAATTTCTTCCTCTCATTCTGATCACTAAAATTATCTATAGTTTGCCATTGCTTACATGATCTACTGTTTATGTGCAATCAGACCGTTTATCGCTAATAAAGAAACAACAGTTCATTGTGCGCACTCAAGTAACCACAATGTGTCCGGCGTTCCCGCTCAGTCATGCCAGCCTGCCTTGTTTTGGCGTTTAACTCGTAATTAGATCACAAGCATGGATCTTGAAGCACGTGCCGTATGTGTTTTTTAACAACTACTTAAGATTGTCCTAGCTTTTCGATAAGTTTATGTTATTGCGGCTGTCAAAAATACGATTTCACCATTAACTAAAGTTTTCGATATTTTTGAGTTCACCCGTTATTTACGTACGTGCGTCATGCAGTATTTTCTCTCATATGCTTGAGTCTGTACGATAAACAATGGGCTGTGTCTGGGTGAACCTGTGGCGATCTACATTTCTATAGTTACTTGCTATGATACTTATAACCTTTTCTATTCCACACCATTGATTTAACTTGTTGGTTCTCTAACTTCTATTTGGGTTTGCACCGTCCTCATCAATCACTCATTTTCCATAGCCATTTTTCCCATTTTCTTTGAAATCTTTTACTCATTAAATCATTCAGGATCTCTCATGAATAACAAACTAGTAATCGTACAACGGCCCCAATTTCTCGCTTTATTCGAAATTTGTGCAGTTTTCGAAAACTCAAAATTAAAAGAGGAGTCAGATCTACATGATCTTTATAAGTGTCTCTCACTCTACTGCTCGAATAAATTTAAATATAAAATAGTAGTTGTTTTTTGGGGAAAATTTTGAAAATTTCCCAGTTGCTTCATATAAATTTTAAAAAATTTCTTTAAAATCGCACGGATATGGATCTGCTTAATTGTAGAATATTAATTTTGGAAAAATATCTTTATACACTAGTGTTTATCACAGAATGACAAAGAGAAAGTCAGGAGGGCAGGCAGACAATCGACAGATGGATGTTTTGTAAATAAACTGTTTATTGGTATGAAGGAATCATAGAACGTGGATTCTGTCTATTCTACATATTACAGGAACTTATTTACTACATTTACGAGCAAGAAAAGTCCTCTTTTATGGTATCAGGAAGCCAGAGAATACTTTTACTTCCGATTAACTGCACTTTTTATCCCAACATCACATAATTTTCTCTGTACTACGTATATTAATTCATATGCACGAACGTATACGAGAAACCATAAATCTTCACAATTACTGATGTAGTTCAGCCAAAATGCAGAGAGTTGTAGAGAGTTCCTCTAAAATGTAACTTGCATCACTTTCATCAGCATACTTTACTAACGTTTTATTTATTATCAGCAAACAATTGGAGACAAATTTTAAAGAAAAATCTGAACCGTTTTTGAGAAAATAGTTTTTAATTGTCAGTATTTCTAGCAAACTTGTGCGAAAATTACTTGTGTGTTCGAAATATTGTGTATGACCTAATTTAATGATCTGTCATTTAAGAACAAATTTCATTAAGTAAAAAATCTCTGTCTTGAATTAAGTTATTGTAGGAATAGGTAAAAAAAATTGATCTTTTGGAATTTTCGAAAATTCTTTATTCAACCAAAATTAGACCTGCGCCAATTTTAAGCAATCGTTGCTCTATGAGAGAAAAAATACTTCAAAAATTTGGAGTATTTTTTAGAATATTTTGAAAATATTAATGGTTTATGTAAAGTGCAATCAGAAATCAAAATATCTGTTTCAAATACGCAGGATTGCGATCGACAGTATACACTGGGGAATATCAGTTTTGGAGAAAATGGTGTGAATGGTGTAGACGCACATAGAAACGGACCACACATACACGGACAGAGTCAGAGGAAGAAAGAAAGAGACAGAAGGAGAGAGAGAAAGAGAGAAAGAAAGTGAGAGAGACAGAAAGAGAGACAAAGAGGCAAAAAGGGATACAGAGAGCCAGAAAGGGAGAAAGAGAGAAAGAAGGAAAGACAGAAAGAGCGAGAAAGAGAGAGAGGGAGAGAGGGAAAGAAAGAAAAAGAGAGAGAGGGATAAAATGTGCGAAAAAGAGTAAAAAATGTGTGTGTGTGTGTGTGTGTGTGAGAGAGAGAGAGAGAGAGAGAGAGAGAGAGAGAGAGAGAGAGAGAGAGAGGCAGACAGACACACACACAAAAGAACGAAGAACGGTATTGTCAGACAGAGTCAGCTTATATACAGTGTAGTCGTCTTGTTTATAACCAGTATTGTCAAAATGTCTTTTCAGTCATTAGTCATTGTTTATTTAATGATCGCGAACTTTCAATCTTTTGTCATGTTGTAGCTGCACGTAATCATGCTACCTAATTCCATTTTCCTAATTTCTAAGTCTAAGTCTTTTTATTATTGAATGAAATTTCAGAAATAAATACGTTTAAAGGTTTGTGTTTAATAATTACATCAACAATAACAGTTACTGAATATTTGACTGGATATAACTCTCTCATGTAAGGATGTAAATAACTTTCTAACTTTTCTATTGAAAAGTTTGAAAATCTCAATTGCGGCCTGTATGTTTACGTTTCAAGTCAAATATGTTTCATCCGTCTTGTTCCTGGTTTCTTAGACAAAATATTGAGCTCATTGCCTCCATTTCGTTCCAATGTTGAGACGTCTACTCTATACATTAGAACAAAATATCTGCCTTTGAAAAGTATTCACAGCATTTGTTTTTAATTTAAAGTGCATTCACAGTAAATGCTAATTTGCTAATAACAAACAAAGAAGGATATATTCACGAGTCCACAATGTACCATTTAGTAATTACAGTTTCATATTGGTGGCAATTCGTAAAACTGAATACATTTTGAAACTTTTAAATTTTCCCTCAGGAAGACTTGGTTTTTCACGACAATCCTTCCTTTCTTGCTGTAGTCTTCAATTTCAAATATTACCTTCCACATCATTTTTCATTTCGCCTATTGTCAGTTACTTGCAATTTTATTCCCTTTTCCCTTATAGCTGTCATCACATTAAACAAGTGATGATTTTAATCTTGATACACTACGGCTGCAGTGCCAGCCGGCCCCATTTCTTCTTCCTTTCGCGGACCGGGCATCAGAGAGAAAGATGTCGACGTCGACGCCGCTGCCAGGACGACCAACCACCCTGGTCCTCCCTCTCCCCGCAACACAAGCCTTTTCTCCTTCTCTTGATATTTCTCCCCCCCCCTTCCCCTCCCCTCCCCGCGCCGCCCCGCCACCCTTTTCTCCGGCAGTCGCCTCGTCTTCCCCACCGAGTGCGTTGAAAAGGCGTCGTCGTTAAGTTGTTCCTGCAGAGCCATTGTCTCCTTCTCATTGTGTTTTTTCTCACTTTATCATACTTACAAGCGGCAGCGACGACGCCGGCAGTGGAGGCGGGGACGAGGGCGGGGGCGGGGGACGAGCGTCTCGTCCGCGACCTAATCCCTCCCATTTACGCGACGCGAGGGCGCGCGGTATAAATATTCACGCCCTCCCCTCCCCCGGTCACGCCTTGCCCCCCTTCCCCCGTCTCGGCGTGTGGGAGGTTGGAGAAGCGGCCGGGAGACGGCGGAGTGTTTGAAGCGGGGACGGTGTCGAACTGTGGATGCGGTCGGTTCTTGAATGTCGTTGGACGCAAAGCGTGAGTGGGGTGAGCGTGATTGTGATGGGGTGGTGGCGGTAGATGGTAGCAGTGGGGCGGGTCATGGGTAGCGACGGGATCATCGGAGGGTGATGAAGTGCGCGAGCTAGAGGTGCAGTGTGGAGAGGAGTGTGGAAGTGTGGAGGAGAAAAGTGTCGATGTGTGGAGAGCGAGGGTATATGTGGAATAGCAATGGAAACCGGAAACGATCTGCTGAAGGCAGCTGGACACAATGTAGCGGGGTGTTTTGAGTTGTTGCGGACGGGAAATGGGTAGCACAGAGTGCAAAGGAGGCAGTTGGTGCGGTAGTGACCGCGAAAGAGAGGAAGGAGATGGGAACGGCTAGCAAAATGGTGGTTAAGGGACGGAAGCGACTGGAGGAAAGATCGGCAACGAAGAGCGGTTAATGCGGAGGGGTGGTGTCAGAAGCGGTTAAGGAAGCTGTAGTTACGCTCTATGAAATGGTGACAGAACCAGCAATAGCAGTGCTGGTAACGGTACTCGCTGGCGAAAGCGTACCGATTGCTAATGCTAGCTAGACCTGTGCACCAGGAGACCTGTGTCTCACGGCACCAGATGTCAATGCAGTGCTTCTGACTGGGAGGTGCTAGTCATGACAATGGCAGGATTTTCGACTCTAGCTTGTCAGCTAGGTCGAATTCAATAGCTGTTCTGAAGAGATTTCTTGCGACCGACTGCTCTAATAGATAATTTTCCTTAGTTTTTCCGATTAACGCCTGGCGAATGCCGGAGTACTACCCTAATAAACGGGCCACGGACCGCGCGCGATATTTTCTTCCCCTTCCTTGCCCTATTCCATGCCTTACACACACTAACAAGCCCTATACTACCACATGCCGGGCGACCGGTCGGGAGTTTAGAGCGTGTCCCACCTGGAACAGTGAGCTAGTGAGAGATATCTGGTTGGGGAAGATCAACACCATCTCCCGAAGGAAAACACTACATTTACGGAACTAATTACCTTACCAGTTGGCGTACCCGGAATCACTATGCCAAGACCTGCGCACGGCAGCGAGTAGCCGAAGCAGGAGAGCGGGATGGAATGGCGGCGTGGAAGCGAGGGCGGGGCCCTTACAGGCGGACGCGCGTGCCGATGGTGGATGCCGGCGGGGGCGTGCTGAGTAGCTAGGGTGGGGGGCAGGCGACGGAGGCGCAGGCGCTGGAGGGAGCGTCGCGGGGCGTTGAGACAGCCCCAAGTGAGGGACTCGGTGCGAGGGGGAGCGCGGCGCGTCGTCATTGTTTTCATTTCGAGGCGTCCGCGCTCACGAGCGCAATACATCACCTCTCTTTAATTTCGGCGCCGCTGCCGGAGATCCGAACTCTATATTCCGCGGCGCCGCCGGCTCGCCATGGAGCCAATGATGATGACGGCCCCGCCCCTTCTCTTGCCCTCACCCCTTTAGCCCGCCCAAGTTCTTGCCATCACCGCCATCGTTGCTCGTATTTCCGACCCTGCATTCGCGCCCGCTCTTCCCCGCCACCCTGCTTTCATTCGCGCGCTACCCCGCTCCCCTCTGACTTGGACCATATTCCTGCCCCTGCCCCTGATACCAGTCCTCACCTCCATCCGCAGTTTCCACGCTTTGTCAATTCCACCTTCGCCCCAGACAGCTCTCCCGCCCAAAATCTCCTCTTCCACCCTACCCAAATTCGCCTTGATCCCCTTTTGTCCCCGTTCCCTTGCCCTGTCCCCGGTCTCATCCCTATTACCACCCCCTCTCTCTCGCTCTTGTCTCCCTTCACGACCTTCTCCCCCGTTCCCTCGACCCCGAACCCGTCCCACAGCGACCGCCTCTACCGCCGTCACCTCTCTCGCTCCTTCTCCATCGCCTATGCAGCTCCCATCAAGTCCGCTCTCACCCTCGTCACCGTCGCCGTCCAAGTCCCTGACCCGCAAAGCGACGTAATCGCGGGACCGTTGCGGTCGGGCTGGCAGAAGCGCCGAGGGTGATGTAATCTAGGTTGTCTTTTGATTTATTTCGATCTTGCTGCGTTTTCATTCTGGGAAATCCGGATGTATCTTTGTGCTAGTGTCCTTGATGAGGACGGTTTGGTGCGATGAAAATGCTGTAAGGAATATTGGTTTTCTGGGTCGATACGAAAAAGATTGTTTTGTCATTATGCGGTACACAACATAATTTTGGCAACGTTCGTTTGAAAAATTGTTAAGAAAGGAAATATTTTAATGATACGTATTTTGAATAAATTTGGATTTTATTCAAAGGTAATTTTATTTTTAAATATTGTATTTATTTAGCAGTTTATTCAATTATTCAATTTATTCAGTTTATTCAATTTCAATTTATTACATCAAAATATTTATTTACATAATTTTGAAAATGTACTGACAACACAGAATATAATTTTGTAAAATATTTAACTTTCAGAAGTACTTTAAACATAATGTAAATATCAATCGTACTTGTATTATGCAACATAAAAATGAAGCATTCTAGTGTACATCTTGGATGTATTTATCAATTAAAATACATAATATGTTCGTTTTGGATATTTTTAAATTTTTATTAAGAATAAAAATTTAATTATTTCATTAAGTTATATAACTAGCATATTCGACAAAAATTCTACAATATTTTCAATAATTGTAAACATATATTTCAATAAGAGAAAATGATATTTGCTGTAAATTAATTATTTGCGTTATAATAGTAAAAATGACTTATGAATGTTTTCACAGTTCTATTTTGTTCCCAGGGGAAATACACGATATTTTTTATTGCCCATTCATTAGTTTATCTTCACTAACCTGTGGTCAACTTATCAACTTTCCCAACGTCCGCAGCATTTACGCCGTTTAAACACAAGCGCTCACAAAACGATTCCCAGTCCGCGTCGAATCGCGTGGTAACTGATTCATTTCACGTCCATGAAAGCACGTCAGCGATTTGTGTCCCCATTAAGCGGCACTATTGAGTAACATTTGATTGACGGGGTGAGCGACTTGTTGACTTTATAATCCGCCCGAGGGCAGGACCCTGGGGGACGCCCGGGCGGGCGCGGCGGCCGGGGCGGGTGCGGGGCGGGTGCGAGGAGGGCGCAGGGCGCGGGCGGAGGCTGCGGCAGTGATTGCGCGCCGCCTTGCTCTCATTGGCGGGCGCGGCGAGGAGCAAAGACGACTCGGAAGTGATGGAGGGGTTGGGGAGGGGAAAGGACGGGGTGGGCGCGACGGGCGAGAGGCAAGAGCTCGCTCGCTCGCCGGGGCGATCAAATTAGTGTGAGAAATGGCCAGATCGTCGCCGAGTAACAAATGACGGAAATTAAAACGGAACAGCTGATCAATGGCTCCGGGACGTGGGCAGAACGTTGACAAGTGCGGCGCGCGAGGCGTGAGAGAGCCCTGCAAGCGCTTGCGGCGCGGTGCCGGCGGGGGCGGGAGGAGCGAAGGGGGGGGGGAGGAGGGGGAGCCACGGCGGGGCTGGGCGGGGCTTGGACGGTGACGGAGGTGGGAGAGGGGTCGGGGCGTTTTGAGGCGGACTTGGAGTGGCGGGGAGGGGCGTGGTTTGAACGGGGCGTGGCGGGACAGGGAGAATGGGATGGCAGAGCGATGGCGGGAAGGACTGCCGTTTGGTCGGTTTAAGGTTGAACGAGGCGATGCTGGGCGGGGCGAAGTGGAGATGGCAGTGCAGCTAACTAGGCGGGGAGCCCTAGTACGATGTAAGAGCATACATTGAGGTTTAGAGCAGGAGAGCAAGAGCAGATCTTGAATAAGAGGACCGTTAAATACGAAACGAAAAAAAATGTTGATTTTTTACGAGATAAATCTCTTTGTTTCCGTACTTTACAGTTGTGTTATTTCTTTTAGCCATTATCACATTAATGACATATGCAATACAAACTAACCCATCATATTAATTGAGAGACTCTTTAATCTCTCTAGAAGTTTTATAAACATTTTATTTCATCTAGTTTAAAGATTAGTGCCTTAATATCATGGAATATAAATTATTATGTGTACCAAACGTGCTCTTGCAGCATGATGATCTTTAGATCAACAATGATAACGTTGTTTAATTCTGTCGTACTAAGTCTTATTAACTGCAAAAGCTGTAATCGAAATGAGTATATCGTAAATATCGTTGCATAAACTATCAAGTGCAATGTTGCCAAGAAATGTTCAAGCATTTTAATTGTAATGTTCAAAATATTTTTTTAAAAAGTTAGTTTAATTTTTTTTAATGTAAAAAATTGTTTTAATATTTTTGATAAATTTAGTCACATTTAAAGTGTTTTTATGATGATCTGAATCTGAAAAAAAGGCATCAAATTTTTAATTCGGCAATAATTAATATAATATGCTAGTCAATATGACATCGTAATATTGGCACATCTCATTAGCGCATTATGTCGCATTTGCACTCACATAGTGGACATCGTCATACAAGGTATTTATAAAAGTGATGTACAAAATAAAATTCATAAGGCAACTATCAAAACGACCCTCAACACTAAAATGGAAGTGTGAAATTTCTACCTAGTTTTGAGTCGAAAGAGTCGAAAACTGATGAATATGTGGAGAGAATTGCATTTTGAAATTCAGAATAAAACATTGCTGAAAATAAGGTAAGCTCTGAAATATTGTCGGAAGCAATCACTGCGGCGGCAATATTTAGGGTTCATCTCTGAGAAAGGATGTCAGAGTTTATTGAATCATTAAATACTGATTTGGCTAATTCCTAGACCGTTGGCACAAATACTTCTCCGCTCTACTACATTGATTCTCTCAAGCAGAACGTAATTTTAGAGATTAGTGCGATGGGAAACCAAGGGCTGAAATGTGGTTTACTGATCAGAAGGAATGACGAGGCAGACATACCGACGATCTCAATCTGCCAAAGTGACTGACAATTGCAGTCTGCCAAATTGATGGTCACAAATAATGGAACTGATTGACGGCCACAGACTGACAAACTAACTGACAATAAGAGAAAATAGCTATTTTTACACGTTAGACGTGCGGGATGAATAGCAACTTCAATGATAAATGCATTACATGTAGATAGATTACAGTGTTACTTTCAAAAACGTGAGACATTTTCAACTATGAGTATTAGTGCTTCCGTTAAAGAACTTTTCTATTTGAACTTCTGTCCAGTAATTGCATATTTTGTGTACTTAAATTATTACACAGTAATTTGTAAGAGTATTGTAAAGAAAACTCTGAGGTCAACTGTGAATCGCTCTCTGCATAAATTGGTTATTAGAACGAAATTTATAAGTGTGTTGAATACAATACATCTGATTAGTTTTGTCATTCCAGTATTGGCGTTGATTTAATTGAACATTCACCCCTATTTTTACAGGAATCACCGTATTTTACTTAAATATATGTTATTTTAAGTGAAAAAAATTCAAAACTCATGACAACGAGTAATTTGTTTGCATAAACCACAAGTTGAAGTTCAGGTGATACCGAAGTTGCACGGCTATATAATCTTCTCATACTGCGAAAGTTCTATCAATTATTGCTCACCTACCTCGGTCGACTGGTAGGCGATATCTGTCGCATAGGATAAATGATATTGAATAGTTATTGAGTTTTATTTATGTATTGCAGTCAGAATTAACCGAAATCATATTTGATAACAACGTTTGACGCTTATTAGACATAGAAATGAGGGTTGTGGATTGAAAATTGTAATGGAAAAAATAAAACAATGTTAATAGAGCTACTATATTCAATATTTATTGTAATACGGAGATCATCTAATTCTCACTCTGGTTGTAAACACATTCTTAAAACCTATAAAAACTTTATTACACTTTTACATAAACTTTTAGTATTTAATTACATATTTTGCGCTGCATTCACATTTTCAGATTTTTTTGTCTTTTCACGAATGTAAATCGGTCAACGTAAAATTATCAAGTTGGAAACCGAAAATTCCGCCGCATGGTATTGCTCTCGCAGAGAGTTCGCTAGCATGTGATAGTGTTTATTACATTATTGCTTCAGCGGAGTAACAGTCATCAGAATCCGCTGCTGTAATCACATATTCGTGATTACGACTGTTGCGGAGATGAAACTCTAAATTTAATACACTGCTATATTCATAACTTACGCTGCAACGCGTCCGTCCCTAATTCACCTGGTAGCGGCGTCCGCAGAGTTGTTTGACAAACGCCCTGCCAATGGGCCGCTCTGAATGACCGTTGATTGGTCGCTTATGACATTAATCAGTGTGCAAGTCACCGTTCGTTCATAACTCCTCGTCTTTACGAGCCAGATTTTTTGGTGTTCTGTGCTCTAGTTTACAAGCAATAGGACGAACATGTTGTTTTAAAAAACTAAATGGAGGGTACGTTAAAATATAAGTTACTTTACAATTGAAGGACTTAGATCAGCAATAATATAAGCCTCATCAGTCATAGAAAAACTCCCTCTATTCGTAATTGTTAATATTTTGATTTTGGTCAAAGTGAGTTTTACTTCGACAAGTCCTTCTTAAATATGATCAAAACATACATGGTACCAAGACAAACCACAATTTCTTCAAAATTGAGATATTAACACGTACGATTAGGAAGCTTTGTATGCCTTAATTTGTTATGCCCCCAGAAAAATAAAAATTGGTGAAAGTAATATAATTTGAGAAATTAAGCGTATAAGATTCAGAACAAAGTAATAGAAAATTGTGACAATTAATTGAAGTGTTTACGTCCTAAAAAGTGTGTGACCTAAAGTGTATTGTTTGGTAAAATGTTAATTTAAATTTGTTTTTGAAGAAATTGCCTGTAGGCATACTTTTCTTGAAGTACGAGACGTATGATCGATGCGCAACTACTGTAACATGTACTAAGATATTTCTTACTACGTTTTTCTTCTTCTTATTCTTCTCTCTCCCTCTTCCTTCCCCTCTCTCTCTCCTCTCTCTCTCTCTCTCTCTCTCTCTGTCCTCCCTTAGGTAAACAACTACGTTCAAAGACGCCATTTCCCTTTTTTACGTCGCATTTAGCTGGCTGTAAAGCTGCGCGGCGCTATGCAGATTATTCTGGCGTCGACCTCAGAAACAAGGGCAGATAGTGCGAGGGAGAGAATACCGAGTGTCGACGGAAAAAGCGAAAAAAAGGAACGAAAGAATAAAAATCGCGGAAAAAGAGGAAACACGCTAATTAAAGGGTTGCAAAGACACTAGAGACCATTACTATTAAGTGACAAGGGAATTTGCTGCTCGATGTAAAAAGACGTAAAGTTATTAAAAGCGCAAACAAAACTGGAATACACTGTGACGCACTGGAAACAGTACTCGCAAAATAGAACAAAAAGAACAGAGAAAGATCAGTTATTCAGCATGGAAGAAAATGTTTTTTACATTTACGTATACATACTATTATGAATGACTTTAGTAATACTAAAAATGCGCGTGATCCTCAGTATACTTGCTTATAAATCGTTAATATCCAGCTGATGAATATTGGAAACGGTCTCCACATTCTGAATTAACTTCTGAAAAGTTTGAAAGCGTGGTCTTCCGCGGCTGGAGGCAGTATCTATTTGGCGGTCCGAGAGACACCGCGTCCTAAGCACCAATGCCAACGTTTTGGCCGTATTGTTGAGACCTTCCTCACTCTAAGCGAAATGTATTATAAAAGTTTACTGTTGCAATCATCTGCATATTGTAAACAGAGCATGAATGTTAATTTACAGTCGAAGTTATGTATTCTTATTGTTAATAATGCATTTACACGTTCATGTGTATGTTTTGAATCTTTACTTAGCATTTACTTAGCAATATAAAAAGTATATGCAAAATTTGATAAAATTTCTTCAGAAGGGACATAAATGAATATATCATTTGTGAATTTTGCATTGTGAATGCATTGTTTGAAACAAAACTAACACCTCCGACTCATTGTATTAATGGTTAGTTTCTCTTAGTCGGAAACATTTTCACTTGTAACTAAGTTAAATCATTTTGTTCTATTGCCTTTCGCTCGGCGAGATAATTATATTTTTTATTTGAATGGATAAACACGTCAATCACTTGTGATTAGGAAAACATGGAACAGTAATAAATCATGTAAGAAGATCGGAAATAGTCTGCAGGCATTTGTATCTACAGTATAAAGTATATAAGAATATGCCACATGGCGTAGGAGTGCTCTTTGTTTTGTAGTTAATACCACGAACAACAATTAAGGATCAAGTGAGAAACGTTAAGCCCCACCAATATTTTCATAATTTACCAGTTGAGTAATGGGGAGAATATTATTTCGCCGACGAGAATTTGAAAGCACGTTCCGTGAAAAAGAAATGAGAGAACTACGTAGACGAGAGAGATAGAGTGACCAGATTGCATTTGTATCGTGGGAGAGCAAATGTAGGCGTAATCAAGGGAATATGAAGCAGAGAGAAACTTGCTTTGCATACGACATTGAGCATTCACATGCAAATGGGCGTTTAAGCGTTCGAAGATAAAAATTGTAAATGAAAGTGAAACAAACGTGCAAATGTGATCTTACGATAGTGTTCGGGAGAGCGTGGGGGTTAGAGAATAATGGCAGCAGAATCGAGCAAGTATCCGCGTGGAAGCGTTAACATGCATGGCAATGTGTAATCGAACAAGAGACCAACGTGAGCGTGAGTGTCAGAGTGCAACTGCAAGCCGTGCTGTGAACGGAGTCGTGTGTAGTTGTACGAGAGAAGGAGTGAGAGGGTCAGGATGCGAGTTTCATAGTGGCATTTTATGAGGGAGCGTGCGAACGTGATCCATGTGAGTGAAGGTGTGAGCGTGATTCAAGTGAGAGAAGGTGTGAGCGAGATCCACGTGAGAGAAGGTGTGAGCGTGATCCATGTGAGTGAAGGTGTGAGCGTGATTCAAGCGAGAGAAGGTGTGATCCATTTGAGAGAAGGTGTGAGCGTGAGTGAGAGAAGGTGTGAGCGAGATCCATGCGAGAGAAGGTGTGAGCGTGATCCACGTGAGAGAAGGTGTGAGCGTGAAGCGAGAGAAGGAGAGAAGGTGTGATCCATTGAGAGAAGGTGTGAGAGCGTGTGAGCGTGATTCAAGCGAGAGAAGGTGTGATCCATTTGAGAGAAGGTGTGAGCGTGATCCACGTGAGAGAAGGTGTGAGCGTGATCCATGCGAGAGAAGGTGTGAGCGTGATCCATTTGAGAGAAGGTGTGAGCGTTATCAACGTGAGAGGTGTGAGCGTGTGGGTACGCGAAGGCGCGGCGCCGCGATTGTGCGCAGTTAGCGCCAGAGGGCGCGCGGGCGCCGAGGACTCCCCGAGGGCTCAACGCGTGGCTTACCACGCTCCCCCTTGCGGCGCAGTCGCCCCGCGGCGAAAGCCCTGCACGCTCCTGCCCCGCTCACGCTGGGGCTCCGCCCCGCTTCCCGTGTCAGGCCCCGATCCGACTTCGGCCCTCGCTCTTCCTTTGCTGTCACCGGCGCCTTTACCCTCCCCCTCACCCTCGCCTTCGCCATCGTTCTCGTCCTCACTTTCGTCTTCTCCTTCGCCAACGCCCTCGCCCTCACCCACGCCCTCGCCCTCTCCCTCGCCCTTGCCCTCGCCCTCGCCCTCGCCCTCGCCCTCGCCCTCGCCCTCGCCCTCGCCCTCGCCCTCGCCCTCGCCCTCGCCCTCGCCCTCGCCCTCGCCCTTACCTTCGCCTAGCAGACTCAGATCATTTCCTTATTATTTAACGAACTTTGCTCTTCGTACAAGAAAATACTTAAAGTACTTTAGACAAACAATTGTTCAGGCCTACTTTATTGGAAGGTACGGAAACTTGTGTTACATCATTGCTGGTTCCAATACATATTTGGGAAGCTAGACGGAGTTTCAAGAAGCCATTGTTGTTTTAACTTATGATGAAAACAATCTAACAGCTTTCGCGACCGCCGATTACTTTTCGAAATTTTTTCCGTATTTACAGTAAGAACGATAATGATATTTTCATTCAAGACATGTACTCAATTTACTTTTCTCAAACAGTACTATCCCATTTTACTAAAGACATATCGAGGGGAAGCGTAACTTTTGCCAATTTGTTAAAGAAACATATGATTAAAGTACACAAAATGTTATAGCCACTGATTGGAACTGAAATGAGACATGAGTTGTGAACCACGTTGAACTACGATAAATGTATCTAGAATTTATAAAACCTGTTAACTCTGAACTTTTCTCTTAGAACCGGAAAATTGTCACTTTTCGTCCCAGAGATCTTAAAGCCATATATGTTCTAGCCTAATAATGTCCTACAGAGTTTCTTAATTATTGTTATTTGCACGTCTTATGTTTGTAAGAATTTCTATCTGCGTTTTTTATGATAGTTTTATTTTACCTTATAGTTGTCAATCATCCACATTAATCTCGCTAATATGTAATTTTTTACCTTTCTTTTTCTAGCATTTCAAGGATCCCTTTTTCTTCGACACTTTTCCGCAATGTCGTCGCTTTTCCTTCGGACTCTCGTTCCAAATGTTACCGACTTCCAGAAGTAGCCCAGCACTTCTTCACCGACCCGCGTCCTTCTTTCTCCTGCACATAGCACTTCCCCCACCCCACCCTACCCCTGCATCGTCATCTGCGCTCTCCCCTCCCGCCGTTCCGCCTCCAGACGCTCTCTGCCGCCTCGCTCTCGTAACTTTTATTTATCGCGAGCCCGCGATTTCCTGCGTGATGAACCCATTTACAAGATGAAGTCCCCCGCCCACGCTCCGCCCTTCGTCCCACCTCCGTCCCCCGCAGCTCTACGTTGTCGCGTGAAATGTAACCGCGGGAAAAAAGTTTTCTCTCTCTGCCCCCCGCCCCGCCCCGCCCCGCCCCGCCCCGCCCCGCCCCGCCCCGCCCCGCCCCGCCCCGCCTCGCCCCGCCCCGCCCCGCCGCCCCGCCGCCGCGCCGCGCCGCGCCGCGCCGCCCGCTCCTCGGGCTGGCGCACACTTTTGTCTCCGCCGCCTTCGCCACCTGTATCGCCACAATAAAAGTTAGCAGATTTTTTCTTGCTCGTTGTAAACTTTGCGCGCGCGTTCGCGCAAGGTCCCCCGCCGTCTCCTCCCCCACCGCCTGCTGTCTTCTCGTCTCCTGTGCTTCCCCCTTGGGAGGAAGGGTGAGGGCCGGGCGACTCGGTCAAGTGTTCACTCCTGCGACGGAGTGGAGTCTCCGTGAGCTTACTTGTGCCGGCGTCATGTGTACTACTGCTTGCGCTTCCCCGCCATACACTTTCATGCCCCGCCATGCCTCAGTTCCACACGCCCCCGCTCCCGTTTTGTTCCGCATAGACTTGGTCGATCTCCATCCCCCCGCTTCTGCCACGCCCCTTCATTGCCCCGCGACCCCGCCCTGGCCCAATCCTATATCGCTCCCGTGCGGTCTCTGCCCCACCCCTATACCTCTCCCGTCCCACCTCCGTCCCACCCCATGCCTCCCTCGTCCCGCCTCCGTTCCCCCATCGTCTCGCCCCGTTTCGATCACATCCTACCCCTGTCCCACACCCGTCTCGCCACGGTTCCATTCTCGTTTCTTCGCGTCCCTCCTCGCCCAGTCCCCTGGCCCACGCCCGTCCCGACCCCTCTCATTCTACCCCGATTCGCCTCATCCCGTTGACGTCCAGTCCCTATGCCTCTTCCGTTCCGCTTCCTCCCGTTTCTCATCTTGTCTCCGTTGGGCCCCCACCACACTGCTGACCCGACCCATCCCGCTCCCGCCCCTCCCCCGAGCTTCTCACACCTTCGTCACTACCTCCGCCTCTACCCCGGTCACCACGACCACCTCATTCCCGCTCGGACCCCGCCTCCTCCCGTCCTCACCCCAATCCGTTCTGCCCCCTCCCCGCTTCCTCTTTCATCGGGCGGATGACGCCACTTGCCTCTGACGACGCGGCGCAGCGGCTGCGGTGCCCGGGCGCTGGAAACATTCGCTGCTGAGCTAACAGCCCCTCACCACTCGTAATGTTTGCTTCTTTTTTGCCCTTCAAATTCCTACGTGAGACACTCATAGGACGCTAACTAATTAGAGTGCCTACTCGGCTCACGTTGTAAATTTAAAAAGTGTGGAGTGTTTGTTATCTGCAGGTCATGTGAAGGGACGCTGTTTTTGTGTAATGAACAAGATAATGAGTTGTTTTGCTTGTAGTTCCTGAAATGTTGAAAGTAAAGAATTTTGTCTGACACGACATTTCCGTTGGAAAATGAAGTAAATTATTCGCTTTGACTCATCGCGGAGAAGTATTCGGTAACATTAATTCAAGTTCCTTGTTTTATCACAAGTCAGCCCGCATGAACGTTCCGTCCTCAGTGGTTCTTCGCCATTTTATACAAATACTTGTTGTGCTTTAAGAATTTTTGTGATTCCTAGCGTGGTGACATGAATCTGGATTTTTCAATGTATTTCATGGTATATATTCAAAACAAGAATTTTAATGAATCCAAAATCCTGCTCCAAATGCCGGCAAATTGTACAAAAATATTAAAAAAATACGCCAGGTATTTTTTATTTCAAATCTATCAAGATGGAAAAAATCTTCATTCTATATTGCCTATCTCAGTCACAAAGTATTCAGATTTTTAATGCAATCTTATCAATTCATTAAGTATTAAAAATTAAATGAATTGTGAATTATTTCCTTAAATTTCCAACTGGATTCCATGATTTTTACTTTCTCGTATACGGAGTAATATACGTAGTATAGAGAAAGTTATGTAATGCTGCGCGAAAAAAACGGCGGATTTTCGACAGAAAAAAAACATTGCCTGGCCCCGATAACGAAAAAGAGGATAAATCCACTTGCTAAATTAAGAAAAAAGTCCTCTAACACGTCGTGTTGCCACAATTCCAGTTTTGTTGATCTTTGTGTCACCTTCCTGACTCCCCCCTTTGATGCGAGGTATTTGAGCGAATGAATCGAGGAGAAGATTACAATTGCTCGATGAGTGGCATCCGAATTAACAATGGATGTCACTCATTTTATTACTGCTGAAATTCTGTTCCTACTGTAGTGCAGGGTATGGGGTCGTCTTTCGATACCAATGAAAAGAAAGATCAGATAAGACTTTTTGAAACATTTTTTGAATCTCAAAGAATTTTGAAAAATTAACAGGGAGAGTATATTCTTTCTTAGAATTACAAACATTTGAAAAGAATGGCAGTAATCGTTGAATTGGATTATATCACACAATAGCACTTGAGACATGAACACAAATTATTATACTCTGAATACAGTAACAAAGAAAAGGCACTATCTGGAAAGAATGAACATATACTTATACATAAGGGTATATGTGTAAGATATATGTATATGTCTATGTTATGTATAAGAAAGAAAAGAATTGGGAAATAGCCCTCTCAAATAATTCCTATACAGTACGTAACAACTCGTGTTCAAATTAAAATGAACTACCTCAACTTATTTGCAATTGCATGGTTTTCTATAATCCAGTTAAATAAAGTTTTAGTTGTAATATAAACCTAACACCTTTTTCAAAGAAGTTTCATAAAGATTATGCCAATGAATAAGTAACTAGAATGCATTCTTTGATTATCTAAAAATGTTAATCAGTTAACATTCATCAAGTTAACACTTTCTTTGGCCTCTAGAGGATTCGTTAACTCCTAAGAATTCGTGAAATTTACAATAACTGTAAATGTTAAATCATATGATTTCAGTTACGACAATCGTTGAATGAATTACACTTTCTATTGTAGTGTCTTCAATCATTGGAGTATACACATAATGAGTGTAACCGACTATCACTAATGCATGGTTTGGAAATGTATTAGCAGACGAGAAAACGGCTGGATTCCTTGGGAACGGCAGTCGCCTAAGAGAGTGTGTGTGCGGGGGAGGGGGGTTCAGACAGGTGCGAGTGGAGGGAACAAGGTTTTTAGCAGTGAGAAAGAGACGGTTGGTGAGCGATAAACGAGGTGGATATCAAGAAAGTGACCGGCAAGTGTATTAGCCAGAGAATTATAAGTTTAAATGTGATTGAAACGTACGAGAGTGGATTGTGTCGATTAGAGTCTGAAATATGAAATGGTTTGTGGCATCATCTCGGAGGCCGCCAAAGACCGCTGCTGAGGTGGACTGGGAGGAGAGCAGCCGAGAAGAATACAGCGACTCTCCATTCAGATAAGTCCAAGTTGGGAATGTTGATTATTTGGATACAAAGGCCTCAAAAATTGAATTTTACCTAGGCATCTGGGTTTGTGTAAATAGTAGATGAGGAGGAATGTGTGGATATTTTGAAAAGTAACAATATTCTTATTCTAAATTTATTTGTATTTATCAGTTCTGTTAATGTATTAGACAATGTATACATAAATATCAATTTATAATTCATGCTATTCTTCTTTACAGTGATGTATCTTGTTTTCAAGCTTTGTTTGTTTTTGTGAATATATCATTTTCTTGTAGGCGTATTTATTTTTTTGTATTGCATGTTTATGTTCTGGGATATATGCATGTATGAAAAACCCACAGGTGCTCTCAACGTTAGTAAAGAAGGGGGAATAAGAGAAGAAGTTTTTAAGAGACAGTCGAGAAGGGCGTTAGGACCTCGATGGGGGCTCCCGACTTTGAACAGCAGGGTGCAACCCACGGATCACGTATGAAGGTGGCTCGACGGCCTGATTATTTGGAAAATTAAATAATAACTTCGCAGAAATGACTTGTTGTGGTCGGTTACCCCGCATCACCATTTTGTACTGTCACACATATACACCACCGAAAGTAACGAGACTTCTGTTTACTTTGCTTGTAAATGTAGCTTCTAGCTAAATTACGACAGGATACGATATCAAGAAAAAAAGGCAATGCAGTTCACAACAGAACATTACAACTCACGATACCACTGGTTGCTTGGAATTTGCACGCAGTCGTCTGAAATATAGACGTCTCCCGCAACCAAGGTCAGGCAGGCGGGTCTCCTGTAGAACCGTCGTTGCCGCAGCGAAGAATTCTATCTTGCGCTCCGTCGCCTTGCGTAGCAGTGTGATCGCTTCGTATATTTCGTTTCCCAGAACGAAAATTAGTCCTCTTGCATCAGCGTTACGTAGGAAAGAAAAGTAGGCAAAAGACAAAAAGGCTGTGGGCAAAAACGTTACTAGTTAGTTCCGAATTCACCCAAAGTTACAAGTGCATTCTGTGGTGCACTTTAATTCTTCATTTGAAAATTTATTATTATTATTATTATTATTATTATTATTATTATTATTATTATTAAATTTTATTATTATTATTATTATTATTATTATTATTATTATTATTATTATTATTATTATTATTATATTTTTCAAACAAAATTCACTAAAACGCCGCAGTAATTTTATTTACAGACTTCAAGTGCTTATTAATTTGAAAATGGTATCGACAGTGAAGTTCACTTACTAATGATATGTAATTACTTTTGTTGCCCGAATAATACTTATAAACCTTGATAAATATTTCTTACTAATTTTGTAAACGATCATGAAATAATGAATCTCTCTTCTTTTAACAAAGCTATTATTTATTTTATTTGCCCTGCTATGCTCACAAATTTTCTCAATCTTAAACTGTTAGCTTGATGCTGCTTTTATCTTTGCTCATAGGTTTCGACATACATGTTACCTTAGTACCTGTCGTATGTGGATGTGCAATTCTCTACAGAATTACTATTCATAGAAGTTTCGTTGACTAAAACCCATTATTTAATTGATGGCAACAAACTACAAATTATCAGCCCTTTCTTTTTCAAAATTCTAATTTACTATAACATTGTTACACTTTATGCTGAGCTCATTAATGATATGATCTGACCTTTTCTGTTTACCTAAATATAGTTCCAAACGGATCCGATTTAACCCGTAACGACAGACGTAAATTTATGTTACGCAGCTCCAACAACTGACTCCGCATGCTTCTTCGATGATTTATGCCTAATTTACTTTCTAATTTTTTTGTTCATTATGAAATTGTTTTTATAATAATAAAAATTGTTTTAAAAGATTTTGAGATAACTATTACTTACTTTTTAATTGTGCCTCTGTGGTCAAGCTAGTGAGGCTAAATATTTGATAATGAATGTAACGATTAAATACATTTATCAATATTTTATCAATATTTAATGTTTTATTGCTTTTACGATTAATACATATGGTTGCCGAACATTGCTCACACATTGAATTTTACAAGAGCAACTAATAGCATTTGTTTTCATAAGTTTCTGAGAATAAATAAAACACTATTTTCTTGCTGATAGTTTTCCATCCTCTGTTTCTCTTCAGTATGTAGTATTTTCTTAATTGAAATTCTTTGTCTTGTCAAAGTCCTGTGATGGACAATCTTTTTAATTCCTTGGTAACTAGTTCCTTAGCAAGACGTTTTGTTATTTGATTGATCTTTTTCGTGTATCCGGGCGTGTCAACTACTGTGGTCATTGTTCCCGTTAGTGTAGTGCGAGTTGTTTTCTCGGGAGATGGCGGTGATCTTCCCCCGCTTGACGGTGAGATCCAGTGCCGACCTACCGTCGGCTAGTGGGGTTTTCCCCTAACCAAGACTCTCCCACTCGCGGGGCACCGCCCCAGCCGGGACAAGCTCTAAGCTCCCGACCGGTCTCCCGGAATATGTGGTAGTGTAGTGCATGTTTGTGTAAGTGTGTGTATGTAAGGGGAAAGGATAGGACAAGGAAGAGGAAGGGCAGATCGCGCGCGGTCCGTGGCCCGTTTGGTAAGGTACTGCTCCGGCATTCGCCTTGTGTTGATCCGAGAAACCACGGAAAACTACCGATCAGCGCAGCCGGCCGCTAGAATTCTCCTCTAGACAGGGAGTGAATCCGACCTAGCTGAAAAGCTAGTGTCGAAAATCCTGCTGCCGTCAGAACTCGAACCTAGGTCCTCCCGGTCAGAGGCGCTGCAGTGACATCAGTTGATGCAATAATCTACCCAAAATAGAATTATTGCATGAATACTGCAGAAAAATTTTGTTTGTCTGGATTTTTACTGAAAATTTGTTTAAGTAGTTAGTATATGATACTATACTAAGATATTCATTCTAAAATGATTCATGTAATATATTTCTGGTGATTTTAGTTTATTCTTTAGCATATTGTTTTAAAAATCTTGAAAAGGTTTCATTTTCACATAGTAATTTGTTTGACTAAATCATTTATTAAATTTGACGTGCGTAATATTCGTTTATTTCCGAATTGAACAAGAAAAACGTGAAGCATGCCCGCATCGTCAGCAAATCTATCTGGGAAGCATTCATCAACACTTTTACTATCACGATTTTTTTATTTATCCAAGAGCTCACAAGAGTACATTTTAATTTCTAAAATCATATTGCTGATACTGTTTTAATTGTACGTCAGAAGTGTTATAACTTGACTCATTTTTTGATTGAACTGAGAATGTCTGATCTATAATTATCGTCATTTGTGCAACCTCCGCCACAAAAAATACAGACATCTGAGACAAATTGTCACATCACTTTTATTTTCGCCTGGCAGAAAGCGCCCTTTAAATCCTTGGAATATCATTTCGAGACCCTCCACATTCCTTTGTATCACAGCGCAAAGAAGCATTGGAGCCTCCTACCAGCGGGCCTGCTTCGAGACCATTGATGGGGTGTAATCCGCACCCAACTGCCCCTCTCGCCCCCCCCCTTCCACCACCCCACCCATCCACCCCCTCTCCTCCCACGCTTCCATCCTCCCTGCCAGTCTGCTTCGAGACCATTGATGGGGTGTAATCCGCACCCATCTGTCCCTCCCTCCAACTTCCCCTCCCCTCCCCCCACCTACCCCCTCCTCTCCCCACCACCTACCCCCTCCCTCTCCCACGCCTCCATTATCTCGGCGCGGCGCATTCTATCTTACGGCGTCAGAGGGCGCTTTTGTGCCGGCGACTGTCGCCCGCTTGGAGCGCTGCCATCGCAGTTGTTTGCGTCGCTTCTTTTTTTTGTGATTTTTTTTCTATATTTACGTATTTCATAGTTAACGAGGGTGTTATTGTGCGCACGCCGCACGCTCTGCGAGCCCCGCGCGCGCGTGCGGAAGAGCAAACGAAATGTTATTGAAAATTGCTTCACAATGGACACTAACGAGAGACAAATCTACATTCATTGAATATTTAAAATGCACTGTGCCTGGCAGGAGACATGTTTAAAGGACGTGAAAAGAGAGTGAAAAGGGAGTGAAAAGCGCAAGCTTTCTTCCAAATTGATAAACTAGAAATATACGTGAATGTATTTGCGAATGTTGTGCTTTGTGTTGGCGGGTGCTCGCGTCAAATCCCGAAACTGATTTGGTGAAAATGTTTACCAGAATGTTCATAGTAAAGGATTGTTTTGTGTGATTAATGGCGCTATTTTTTCTTCGTTCTCGAGTTAACGAGAAGGTTAGCGAGAACAAAGTTAACAAATTTGTTTCGACCTCGGCGAGGTAACGTATTCTCAGTTCAATGAGGAAATGAGCTAGGATCAGATACTACGTATGTACAAGTATAATTTGGATGATTTTAGAACAGATAAATCAAGATGTTATCTTGGAAACACTTCGTTAAATAAAAAATATTAGGTACCATGAAAGTGATATGAAAATGAAAATTAATCTTTATTGTATCCTTGAGTATTTCGTCTTTCAGTTTTAATGTGGCATGATTGTGTTATCTTGCAGAGTAAAAGGTAATTAGTCGTCCAACATACATGTTTAACTCCACTACAAATAGTACACATTTTATTTCCGTCGTAAATAAATGCTAAAATATATTTTACGGTTTGACGTAGGGAAATTAAAAGCTAAAATTGACCAAACAAGAAAATGGCCGGAAGTGTCAATATATGTTTAAAAA
The DNA here is from genome assembly GCA_011170035.1 of Teleogryllus occipitalis. Taxonomy (NCBI): domain Eukaryota; kingdom Metazoa; phylum Arthropoda; class Insecta; order Orthoptera; family Gryllidae; genus Teleogryllus; species Teleogryllus occipitalis. The sequence goes on from BLKR01000028.1 coordinate 901,848, forward strand.
GTATTTGCCTCAGGCTCCTGAAATACGGATATATCTATTTTTCGCATATCAAACCTCATGAAACATATTTCTGGAATCAGTAATTTAATAATTTACTCTCATGAAAAAAACTATTGTAATTTACACTTTTAATTTAGTAAAAATATTACATCATACAATTTTCAAACATCCTTGTTGAAATAGATAAGAGCAGATTTATTCTCTTCAAGTGATCAGCGTCTTTTGAGAGTTGGAGGCGTCTGCAAAAGTGAGTACCCTTGTCGAGACACTATTACTTTCTCCGACAGAGGTCTCCGCGTCACAGACAGCGAGCCGGACTCAGCAGGGAAAGTTTTAATTAGGAACCGCTTCCTCTCCGTGGGCCCGCGGCTCCTATCGTCATTGTCGTGCAGCAAAGTCGACTTCTTTAAATTTTAATTAACGTCAATTTTTATCTTACAATAAAATGGAAATGTCGCCATTGTGCGGTGTCACCGCTAAGGGAATATCGTTGCAAATCTTATAGACGGCTATGGGATCTTCACAAACTCTGCTTTTTTAAGTTGAACACTAAAATGGAAAACTCAATGTTCACTAGCTGTTTCTTCTTTTTGTTATAAAATATATAGTTTCTGACTTTCAAGCATACTTTCCAAGATATGAAGTTGTGATAAAACGTTTCAATTTGAACCCGGAAGCCTCTATTTTTTGCGTGTTTCTGTTTTTAACGTTCTTGGGCATTGACAAAATTCCATTTATTTATCTGATTAGAAGAGTTTTCATATGGCAAAGCTTTTGTGATAACCATTACTCGCCATTTTGAAGCATGATATTCCATTTCGCAAGTATGAAATCAAGTGACAGCAAGGCTCCAAGGAAGAGGTCACATGCCATTAAGTATAATTTTATTTTCTATCTACGTGCTATGATAGGGAACAACTTTTTTATATTATTGGCATGTCAAGAACTTTATAGTACTATACCATGTTATTGCAGAATTCGTATATTGTTAAAACATTTAATTAATTGTAGTGTTCTACGAAACTTTTGGTTTTTGTTCTTGAGCACTGTTTGTGCTACTCTTTGGAAAATCATTTTGTGTAGTTTTGTTCAGCAGAATTTTTGCTGGTGCAGGCCGCTAGTCTGAGTACATGTGCCATGACTAATTGAATATGCGCGCAGAAATTGAGAGAAAATTAAGCAGACCATGACTGTTTAAGAGATGTCGATAGTTTCGTTAAATATTCTATAACTCGGAAAAAATAAAAAAAAATCTGTAAACAGTTTCTATTTTGACTATGAAATTCGATTGTGTTATTTGACTGTGCGAACCGACTGAAGTACTCTTTGCCACTTCTGACGAGACAGTTGACGTCATGTAACAGCAAGGCTACAAGGAAGAGGTTGGTCACTATTAAATATTTGCTATTTGCGTGTTGTATTATGGAATAACTATTTTTTATATTCTTTGAATGCAAAGAACTGTTCTACTCTGTATTAGTGTATACTGTAGTATGTTACTGGAGTATTCGTGAACACTGTTTTTGTCAAAATATTTAAATTATTGTTGTGTGATATGAGAATATTTTTATTTGTTGATCTTGAGCAGTTTGGGGGATACTTCTTGAAAAATCATTTTGCTTTTGTTCAGCAGCATTTTTGGTCCTCAAGGCAACCTTTTTCATAATATTCCCAAATTATTATTATTATTATTATTATTATTATTATTATTATTATTATTATTATTATTATTATTATTAATGATAATATTTTATTAATTTTACTTATTAGAATCATATTTTTACATTTTCAGTTATCCCCATTTCACTGAATAAATATTTTATTCTGTAATCATAAATAAATTTCTAGGTAAAATTCTACTCAAACTCAACAAACATTGTTAGTGATAATATTTGGGAAATAAAGTATCGTCTCCAATACTAATTAATAACTGGACGTTCGATGAGTAGAAAGTTCCAAACGAATGGCGTTCTTTTCGCAGAAAAGCGCAAATTTACATTACACGAATTCCATCGGTTCCTGAAATCTTCGAACCGTACTGTCGACTTTCTCCGGCCGGGCGCGTATAACACGGTTGGATGTTGCACGGAGCGAGAACGGGGCTGTGAACGAAAAATGAAAACTGACACAAAATAAAATCTCCTGTTATACGTAAGTTCGTATTTATCGAAATGGAGGCAGCTCGGTAAGAGAAAGATTTTAAAAAAATATGTTTGCGTTAAAAGCTAGCGTTGTTAAGGGACAGACGAACTGGTAGACTTTTAAAAAATCTTTCAATTACTTCCATTTTGTGTGTATAAATCTAAAAGCTCGAGGTATAATATTTTTATGAACATAGGACTTCTTTATTCCTCGTATTAGAGTAAACCGTCCGAGTGGCTCAGGGCAACAATTAATGTCTCTGTAATTTCTGTCCTCTGTCCTTGTCTCTGTCTGGGAGGTCGTAGGGTTCGAGTACCGACGGTGGCAGGATCGACAGCGAATTGTCGTAGGGTTCAAGTCTTGACGGGAGCTTGGAGCGTGTGGGTAATCGTTGGACAAAACACCGCAAGCCGACGTGTAAGACGGCGCCGGACCTCGTCGTTCAGTAAGGCAAAATAATCGCCACATTCCGCGATAATAATATCCAGTGCACTTTCGGGACTAAAGACTTTAGTAGTTGACGCATTGGGGAACACTTATCAATGTCTGAGAAAAGCGGGAAGGAAATCAGTTGAAGCTTACGTTTCCAGTCGAAAGCAGTACCCTAGCACCGCTTATAACTCAACGATCAGATGTTGGTGAGGGACAAAATTATCATGAAGTTTGTAAAGAAGAAGGATGAATATGCGATGGCGGTGAATAGGCACCTGCGGGTGTGTTCACTACCGCTCTGAAGGTCGCCATTGACTGAAGCATAGACTCTGGCCCTCAGCGTGACGTAGAGTTAATAGGATCCTTCAAGTTGCCTTACTGATGACACGAGGACGATGATTTCCCACCGACAATGCAACTTTCCAGAGAAATTAGTCTCCTAGTGTTTTCTTTTTTGCTCGCTTCACGCAGCGCGACCCCTAAAACGCGCAGCCGGCTTCCCCACCCCCGACTGCCCGCCCTCACGCCTCCACCCCCGAATCGGCTTCCAAACGCGCCCGTAATTCCCCAATAAAAACATGGCGCGTCGCCGGAGGGACGTTGACGGGGCGGCCGCCGCTGGCCGCTCGCGCGCGCCGACTGGCGGGCGGACGGCTGGCGCGCAAAAGAGATTCCAATTTAGATAGCGCGGGTCTTGCTCCAGCCCCTGCCCCGCGTCACGCTGATCGATGGAGGTGTGCCCTTTTTGTCGCTTCCGGTCCACGTCGCAGGGTCGGAACGCGTTCCCCGCCACGCCCGCTGCCCCGCCCCCGCCCCGGACCGTTGAACGTGGTGTCCCTCAAGGTCCCGACGAGGCGCCCGCTTCGCGACGCGCCGCCGGTGAATACGCGAGCAGGGGGAGTTGTGACGGGGAGAGAAGGATGAAGCAGGATCGGAGTAGCGTTGGGTATGCTGAAAGTGAAGGCACAAGGCGGCAACAATGTTGAGGCAAAGGTATTGAAACCAACGGGATGGTGGGAGGACAGAGTAAAGGTCCGTTTTGGAAACCAGGAAGTTCCAAAAAATTAGAATGTAAATTTGTGTGACGAGTGGTTGAGAGATGGCGGAGGGTAAGGAAGCAAGCATGATATCGGCATGGTGGAAAGAAGGTGTGATATAATTGAAGTCTTCTTCGTCAACTTTATTAAATTCAGGAAAATGACTTCAAATATTTAATTTTTTAACGTCATCAACACCTCATCACCATTCCTACAATAATAGTGACAGCAAGCATAATAACAAGCAGCACAAGCAAGGATAATGTCGAAAATGTGGACTGTTGAATGAAGACCATTGACAAATCGCAAAGTGGATGAGAAAAAACGGGAGTCTAAGCCGGGACCCAGATGCAGACTTGCGCGAAAAGATGTGCGTCTTGAGATGGAGGAGAGCGTGTCAAAGAAAGAGATTGATAATGGGTTGGAGGGGCGATGGCGAATGGAAGGTGATGTGGGATGCCGGCGTTTCGAGTGTGTCCAAGGGCAAAACGTTTGATTGACTTACCACATGAATCTGTTTTATTTAATCATTTTAAATTATATGAAATTATTGATATTAGAATTATTACAGACAATATTGATATTATTTTTACTTTCTATTGTACATACGTATGGAAAAATATATGTATTATAAGAGAAAGTTATGCTGCGGAAAATAGATTTCGAGATTTCAATAAACGTTTTGGAGTTACCTGAAAATGAAAGACTGGTTGTCCCTATGTCTTAGAGTATGCTACCGTGTAAAACTTTTGAAAACAGATGCTCAGTAGTGTGGGTGAAGATGTGATAGTGGCGGGATGGTGGGGAGGGGTGGGTAGTGGTGGGGTGGTGGGGTGTTGGGGTGGCGGGGAGTGGTGGGGTGGCAGGGATTGGTGGGGTGGCGGAGAGTGGTGGGGTGGCGGGAAGTGGTGGGGTGGCGGAGAATGGTGGGATGGTGGGGAGTGGTAGAGTGGCGGGGAGTGGTGGGGTGGCGGGAAGTGATGAAGAGTAATGGAGTAGCGGATGGGTGGAGTAGCGGGGTGTAGTGGAGTGGTGGAGTGGCAGGGAGCGGTGAAGTGTAGTGCAGTGTCAGGATGGGATGGAGTGGTAGATTGGCAAAGAGCAGTGGAGTTACGGGGAATGGTGGAGTGGCGACAAGGGGGAGAGGGGGTGGGGTTGAGGGACGATGTGGGGTAGGTCTGTGTAGGGGAGGGGAGGTAAACGGTCGTAGAGAACCGGAAAGGCAGGGAGCGGTGGTGAGTCGAGGAGTGAGAGGAAGGAGCGAGCGGTCGAATTCGAAGGAAAATCCCCTGCCTCGAGAGACCGCCGAGCCGAGCATCTGCCCGTCTTCTCCGCCTTCGCCGCTTGTGGAGTGTGCCAGCGCTGGCGCTCATGGTCTTCTGACTCTACCTGCTTTTACTACTCGCAAGAGGTTTTAGTGGGTCCTGTCACTGGGACCAATCAACTTTGTTCGCAGGTTTCTGGGTAAACGCTAAAGGAGTTGGACATAAACATAAACAAGTTTGTTACTTCATTATCGTTTGTGTGGGATACATTTTCTATGAAATAACGTTATCGTATGCATTTTACATGGTAAAAATAAAAGAGAACTTTTTTTTTTAAGTTGCGTACAAGTTTGAAGTCAGCGTTATATTTCAACCCTTGAAAAATTATATTTTATTAACCAAATTCAATGCCTTAAATTAAAAAATCTGTAAAGAGATCATTATTAAGAATACGCAGTGACACAATTTAACACACTGAAGAAACATTACAAGAGATACAGGAAAATAAATTTAATATGTAACATTATAACAGTACAAACTCCTTACACTTATATCACATTATTTTAGTAATACGAGTATTTTAACCTATATCAACATTTTAGAAAAAGAAATGCAGCAAATCATTGGATTAAACAATATTTTGATAAGTAAAGAATGTAAAAATACTTACCAAAACTTAGTAATACTTACGAAATTTCAGTAGATCTTGTGAAGGGATACTTGCCTTCATATCTTTGTTCATTTCTTGGTAAAAATTATCTTCATACTTCAGTCTTAAAAAAGAGGACTCCGGTCATAATCAAAAATTGGTTTCTATTTATTTTGAACTTCAGAATCTCAAGAATATCTCGTCCAGCAAATAGAAATTACAGAGCAGTCATATTTTTTTGACATTTGTTCCGTTTCCTTGAAAACGTCGGAAGTAAAAGAGCCGACATGCTGGAGTGGAATACTAAACAGTAATCGCCGTTCATCCGTCAGGCAGGATGTCTTCCATGAATTCAAGCGAACGTCAACAGCAGTCGCAAGAGAGCGCGGAGTATTAGACATGAGCAAGTTGTAACGCAGTGTCAGAAGGGGAAATACGTTCGCCGAGACGTCCACAAAAGAGCGATTTTGCCAGTGCTTGTGACGTTCCTTTGACACCACGACGAGCAGAACGTGGGCGAGGCAACAAAGCAGGCGCTGTGGCAGAGAGACGTATTATAAAATTCAATTACAAACCAAATTACAAAATCAGTATAAACGTCTAATACATATGCAATGGCGACCAACCACGCGGAATAAAAAAGTACGCCGTCATCGGCATCGTGTACAGAGCGACGGTTCAGAGAGGAACAAACCGACCTCGCTGCTGGGATGGCTGGCTCCGGATTTTCCACTGTCATTCGTAGAAAGGAGTTCCGATTCTCGAGGCTGAAAAGCGTGAAGGTTTTTTTTAACGTTTTGACAATGTCGTTTGTGACTTTGCTTCCCTCTTACGAAATTGCTGCAGTGATTTCATGATACTTTAATAAAAGTGATCTAATGGAGTACATCTAATGGGACTAGGTGTGGCCATGTTTTAAAAATAATTAACATGTAGTTTATTTTAAGTTCAACTTTACAATACCTGAAATATCAAGCAAGCAGACACATACGTTTTTGGAGATACAAGACTTCTGAATAATGAAATGTGTATTCGTATTCATACACCGTACTCATAATTAGGTGATAAACAATTGTTCAAAAGTGAAAAATATTTTGTATAAAAATTCGAACCATATCAGTTATTAAGTCCTACATCTTGTTGTGGATATTTAATTTATTTTTTTATTCAAAACGAAAATTTACATTGTTAATTGAACTATTCTTTATCAATTTCTCCTGATTGCAATTAGCATAACGGATCAGAAGGGCTAATTAGCTAAATCAGAAACGACAAACATACCACCACACTGCCACTTCCTCTGTGTTACGACTTTTCGCGACACTTCACCACACTTGGATCATCACAAGACTCTCCATAGTCTTATTGCTTCCAGCTATATCGTCTCAACCGTACTACGCAATAGTACCGCCTCCTGCTGAGACATCTCCTCTGTTCCCCATAAGCCACTGCTTCCTGCTGAGTCGCCTTCCGCACACCCACCGCAACCCTGCAAAGTTTGTGCCCCCCCGCCCGCAGCAAGGCCTCTCTCTCACTCTCTCTCTCTCTCTCTCTCTCTCTCTCTCTCTCTCTCTCTCTCTCTCTCTCTCTCTCTCTCTCTCCAGAGCAGACGTCGTCGAGGTCCGAGGGCCACCGCCGCCATCACCCCCAACGCCGCCTGGCGGCCGGTGTCCAATTTGGATGGGTGGCACGCGTGTCCGGTGCGTATTGTCCCCGCGACGCGACATCTCAACGTCGGAGCGTAATTAATATCTCCCGGACAGCCCCTCTCCCGCCCTCCCTCGCCCTCGCCCCGCCCAGCCCCGTACACTCCCACCCCTCTACTCTACCTCACCGACTATGCGCCGCATCCCAAACGCTCCGATCCGCCTTTCCCTGCTCAGCCTAACTCGCCCCCTCCCCGTGCTAAATCGCAGTATCCGTCTACACCGTGGGTCATTGTGCCCAGACTCGTCCTGCCTTCCCACTGCCCGCCCCACCCCTACAAACCTCGACCTCCCCCACATGCCCTAATATTCGCCGTAACTTGTCCTGACCCCCGACACGCCCCGACACGCCCCGATACGCCCCGATACCCCCCGGTTCGCCCCGACACGCCCCGACACGCCCCGACACGCCCCGACACGGTTCGCCCCGACACGCCCCGACACGCCCCGACACGCCCCGACACGCCCCGATACTACGCAACATGCTCAACATGCTCCGACACGCCCGACGCGACCCCATACTACCCAACACGTCCGACACGTCTTGATACGTCTCGATACGTCTCGATACGTCTCGACATGTCCCGACACGTTACATCTGTTTCCATCCCCAATCATAGCGCATTGTTTTGCTCTGCCATGTTCTCCGCGTTGCCTCGCCCCATTACTCTCTTCCCTATCGTGCGATGCATTCCTCCGATCCGTCCTGCTCTTTACACTTCACACTTTTCTGTCCCACCCCACTCCGACTTTTTCTACTCCGGTCCACTCCACTCCATCCCACCCAGCAACACATCATATTACGAATCAACTCCCTTCTCGTCCCTTGACTGATTTCTTCTCCTACCCTGCTCTTTCTCCTCTGTCCACCTTCCTACAATGTCTTAATTTTGTCTTGTATTTTAGGAAAAAAACTCATCACGTCTGTAGCCTAACCGTTTAATATGTTACTACAAAATGGAAATGTTTTAAAGCTTCTGAAATGCATTCATTAACAATACTTTTCCTTAACAAGTGTGACAAACATTTTTATAGACTTGGTGAGAATCAAATGAATATATTTCACATTAGCCTTTAGGTTGTTTACCATGGATACCATAATATTTTCTTTTATTTTTTGTACTTCCAAGAAAAATATACTTTTACTTTCATCAGTTCCGCCAAACTTGCAAAAGAGTTATAATATACATTTTAAACTCGTTTATTTAGACCCACTTGCAACCTGTCTTCTCGAATATTTCTTTTCCTTAACGAATACCGTTATACTTTTGTCTACGTTATACCTCTTTACGACAAGAAAAATGTTGCAGAACCGCAACGGAGATGTTTTATAATGTACTTTTGTCATGCAAAAACTGATGTAATAAATCTCTTCATATATGCACTTTATTTGTCGTCCTTCTTGCTCTGTTTACATCTACACGTCGGTATATTGCTGCGAGAAAAAGAATGCGGTCGCTGCACAGAATAAACAAAAATTGCACAATCTCGTGGAAAACCCACATACATGTGGAGAACGCTCTAGGGCTTTGTTCTTTTAGCTTGAGATTCTAGAAATTATTTTGTCACATTTAGCCTGAATAAGACATCCCTAATAGTTGAATATCATTTCAAAATCTTTTCCTCAAAAAAGAGATTTTTATATGGCAAAAGTTTAACGTTGACTTTCAGTAGTCGAAGTAAGAAATGGAAATTAAATTATAGTCCAGCATGTTAAAACATTACTTTCTTCTAACAGACGAAAATTAGCTACGAACTACAACTACTACTACTCTGGATATTTAAAATAGTGACTAACAGTATACAAACAGTTTCGACGTTTTAATGTATTTCTTACATAATTCTCCTAAATTTATTAATTTTATTTTAAGCAATTAAATTAAGATTAGAGTATCTATTTTGAAAATTTTTTATTAATCAGTGGTATTATGGTATTTCGTTGGAATCCATTATTCTTCTCCTCAAATTATTATCACATGCTTTCGATTACAAAATAATTCAAACTATGGACGTCATATTCTTTAAAATAAAGAAACTATAAAGTTTTATGAAAAAGCGTAATAGTTGTTGCACTCAACTGTTCGTTTTGGCGACAAAAATTGTTTTCAGAAATTAATACTGACTTTTTAAATTTGAAAATGTAGTTTTCCTCACTTGTTTATTCACAGCTGCACAGTAGTAATCGTTTCCCCACAATACCACTTAAATCAATACATCTTCCGAAAATATTCTTATAGAAAGAATAAATTTCCACTCTAAGAATAACAAAGCAAATGTTAAGGAATCATTGTATTTTGAAAAATAAATCACACAAAGAGAACTCTTAAAAATATATCCATTATGTAAGCTAACTAGTTTTATTACTTTTTCTTTGAAATCTAGAACTATGTGATTTGTTTAAATATTATTTAAGAATATAACCTGACATTATATTATAGAAATGTAGTTATAGAATAAATTGATAATATGAAAATAGAATGAAAAAATGAAAATAGAATTGAAACTAGTGATGTATGTTATTAAAGTAAGAGAAAATAATTTCTCCAGTGAGGAAATGAAAAAAAAAAGTAGTTTGACGGTGAAGAATGAACATTTGCTACATTTGGAACGTAATTGTTGAGATAATTATTTTAATCGCATGAACTTATTGATTAAACTTGATTATATAATCGTAGCAAGTAAAATAATCTTCGCTTAGAAATACATTGTTAGCAAAGAAACGAAACAAGTATCCATAAGTTTCCTCAGGAACACTTGAAGAAGTGGAATCTTTTTTCTCGACGCTCTCGGAAATTGTAACTCATCCATGGAAAACACACCATTGTATTCAACCTTATGACATGTAAAATAAATCAATTGTTGGAATTCATTCAAACATAAAAGGAAAGAAAAAATACCGTACATAAAACACTAATCCAATATTTACAATTTGGCACAAAATTTGAAAGAAAAAATATCAAACAATTTGTCTATAAACTCTTATATATTATCATTAAATTATATAGACAATTATCATTCAAATTTGTTTAAATTCATTAAGATATATTCCTTATAATTTTTTATTACTTATTTTAATATGAATTGAATATTAACAATTTTAAGTACAAGATAGCAATTAAATGTAGACAAATACATGCAACCATTTAATTAAACTAGTTCAAGTTTTTATATTAACTCATTTATTCTAAAGGTTAATACGGAACATCCAAGATGGCAGTATTATTTTTTTATAGCTTTTATCTACACTGTAAAAATTGTTTGTCGCTATTCAGACAGAAAAAACACATTCTCTATTGTAGTTATGAAAATGAAATGAGCTTGCTCTCTTCTCAACACAATGATTCGGGTTGTGGCGCCAGATTGGTTGTGATATGATTGGTTTGCCATTCATGTGCAAAGCAATTTGGCCGAATGCATTCAGAAAAATCTGCAGATTACGAATCCAACACTTACATGTCCAGAAATATGATCGCGAATAAAAATCAATGCGCGATTTGTTGACCCGCCATTCAAACATAATTCTGAGGCTAATTTAATCTCTGGTCGGTCACATCATAGAATTGAAAACTTAACATCGTGTTCATTTTCAAGGTATTGTATGATATTTTAACAGGTTTTGAAAATGACAGTTTTTTGTAAAAAAATCATTCCATTTTCTGCCTTCCATTATTTACAGCGAACGCGAGATAAGTTTCTCGGCCCAAACAAGAGCCGCTCCGCTCCTCTCGTGTCAGTCGCGCGGCGGTATCTTCCCTCGCGCGTCAGGGGTCCGAGGCGAGCGCGCGTGTGGGGGCGGGGCACATACGCTCTGGCAGGGCGCGCAACGTCCAGCCTCAGCGCAGGCGGCGTCGGCTGCGCAACGCAGGAAATGAGACGGACGAAGCGATAACAGCGACCCCGCTCCGCTAGTTCTTTCATTAGCCTCGCCCGCCCGCCTTTCCGCCCGCCAGCCCGCCCGATGCCCGCCCGCCCGCCCGCCTGTCTGCCCGCCCGCCTGTCTGCCCGCCCGCCTGTCTGCCCGTCCGTCTGTCTGCCCGTCCGTCTCTCTGCCCACCCGTCTCTCTGCCCACCCGTCTGTCTGCCCGCCCTTCTGCCCGCCCGCTCACTCGCCCGTCTGCCAGCCCACTTGCCTGCCCGCCTGTCAGCCCATCTCTCTTCCTGCCTGCCTGCACTGCTATCCGCCTGCCCCCAGAACAACCATCCGCTCGGAAAACCAACCTTGTCTACCACCCACCCATCAGGTCTCCAAACTGTCCGTTTAACTACCTGCCTAACCTCCTGCCCGCCGAACCTCCTGCCCGCCAAAATGTTCGCCTGATCAACGACACATCCGTCGAATCGACAGCCTGCTCAACAGTCCAACAACCCACTCATTCAATCATTTGCCCAAGCAACTTCTCTCCAAAAACGCCCATTGATCCAACCACCCTTTCAAGCAACCACCCTCTTGACCAACCGTCCTCTCGAGCAACCACTCTTTCGACCAACCACCCTTTCAGCCAACTGCTCTCTCGACCAACCACCCTCTCGACCAACCGCCCTCTCGAACAACCGCCCTCTCGACCAACCGCCCTCTCGACCAACCACCCTCTCGACCAACCGCCCTCTCGACAAACCGCCCTCTCGACCAACCGCCCTCTCAACCAACCGCCAGCCTCTGCTTCAAACTCCCCCGTCGCATCGTCTCATCCCACATTTTGCCACGTCCAACTTTGGTCCACGTCCATCTCTCTCCCACTCCTCATCTTCATCCTCACCCGCTCCCTCATGTCAACGCCTTCCTTCCGCCATCACGTCCTATCCACTCGCTGACTGCCCGTAGTCGCGATACGGCGCAGCGCTTGGAAGCGTGGCTCGGCCTGTGCACACGGTCCAGCTCCCGCGTAAGTTGGACGGACCTTCTCGGTAACACCGAGACACGGGCGAACAAGCCACGTCCCAGTATGAAAAGAAATTCAGCGTATAAACTTGCGCCCTGGCTATCCACCTCTGGTTAATGTAATGGAAAGCCACATATTGTAACGAAATGCACCGTAACATAATCACGTCAGTTCTCTTTTCTCAGGGTTGATAAAATTGTTTACTTCACCCAATACAAACCACATACCCCACCATTTCCGCAAACACGATACATACCGCTTATCAGATATATATATATATATATATATATATATATATATATATATACACGATACAGAGAATTCACAATTGATAAAGTTGTTTACTTCACTATAAATATCTTGTTTAAATTTTCGTGAGATCCTGCAACTTTGCGTTGTGAACACTCCTGTTCCTAGCACACCCTCTGCCGTGTGTGCAGTACCTTCCATTCGCACCCGTCCCGCTCTATCGTTGTTTCCGAAGTCACCCCCACACATTCATTGGCTATCACATCATCGTTTGGCTTCTGTATATCTCCATCATTATCGAAAATCGAGACCTTTGGTGTGGTCCAAACGGTGGCGGATTTTCAACACTTGTTAGATAGCTAAGTCGAATTCACTTGCTGCCCGGAGTCGAATTCCAGCAGACAGTCGCTGTGATCAGTAGTTTCTCGTGGTTTCCCTGATCAGTACCAAAGTAGTACTTTAACAAGCGTGTCAAGAACCGCCCGTAATCTTTTCTTCCTCTTAGTTACCCCTCCAATTCCCTTACACATACGCACACACATTCTTACACAGACATGAACTACCCTACTATATACATCGGAAGCTGGAATATTGTTCCAGCTGAGGAGCTTCCACGCTAGCAGATATTTCTGGGGAGAGAAAACCGCATACCCAATACATACCGCATTTCCTATATATAAGGGAATATATAAAGGGAATCAGTCAACCCATCTTTCTCTCAGTGTCACTATCACTTCTTTAAAATGTATACATTTTAATCTTCTCTGTGACCTCATTAAGTAAATTGTCGAATCATCCTCACGTTTTTAAAAGATTTGATTTGCTTTTATTGCTGTAAAATATATCTGGCGAGTAGTAGAGAGGTTACATGTTCATCATAAATGATGGAATTCTAATTGATATAGAAAAACCGAAGTAGATGATGATCATGACGAACGACGCTCAATCTCATCGCGACAGGTTGATATACTGACGGTGCCAAGCACATTTTCACTTTAGTTTCTTTTGTATCAGAAACATTTTTAAACATTTCCCCCAGTGTTAAGCATTATATTTGATCACGAATAGAGTAACAATTGCCATACTCCACGAAATATTTCATTTTTTCTCCATTTTTTATTTTTATTTTTTTCTTGCCTGTCAAGCTCTCTTTTTCTCCTACTAATGATCAGCTGGCATCTCATTTCCAGCCTCCTCTCGTTAGGATTCATTAGCCATCGGACGTCACTGAAATGAGTCAGGGGTGACGCGGCGATAGGGGTAAAGCGCTGGGGCGTTGACAGCGGGTGAGGCAACACCGGGCGCTGCCGTGCGCTGACAAGGAAATATTGCCCTAAAAAAAAAGGAAAACGAGCGGCGACATCCCCAGCTTATTGGATGGACATCCACAGCTAGCTACACAGTGTACAGTCACATACTACGAACGCTGTTGTCTTTTTTTCTCAAATATTCAGTGTAAATGCGTGCATGTCGATTCTTAGGAAGTACTGTGTAACTGTTTCAATTAAATTATTTTTACTGTCAGATTTATGCTCGTACTAGTTACCTAATATTCTCATCCCATAATACCACCGTTGTAGTAAAAATGTAGTAATGTTATCTTTCCCCGAGAATGATTCCTCGTTATCGGTTTTAGCTGCTAGAAAATAATGTATTGATTGTAAATAATTTTAACACCAAATAACGTTAATTAGCTTTTTCATAGTTCCGAGTTAGAACCAATTTTATAAATTTGATTAATATCTGTGTATACATGTATAAATGTGTTTTGTAAAGGCAAGGAGATGCAGGGATGCGATGCTATAATTCAAGTAAAACATCTAAAGTACATGTCGTAAGAACAAAAAAAGCCGTTTGTTCCAATAAAATATTTACAGGTTGACAATTTGAGTTCGAATGAATTTTTCAAATGATTTACTTCCATTAAAATAAGGAAATCAAATTAGAAAATTTCATTGTAAACGCCCAATACATTCACAGCCACTTTTAGTCGAAGAGTATACTAGTAGAGTTGGGAAAGCTCAAATAAATTAGTTACTCGTTTGTTACCTGTGAGGCGTTTTCAGTCTCTCTGCACGACGAGTGGAAACGATGAAACAGAGGAAAAATGAGCACTAGTATTTCACGAGCGTGCGCTGCCGAGCACAGTAATCGGATTCCCAAGAGATGGCCGCCACTCACACATTTGCTTCTCGGGTAATCTATAAACACGCCGCTCGCCAAGCCTCCAACACGCACATCGTCAAACGTGCATCATTTTCATTTTGGAGGGAAACGGGATTAGCGAAACGAGATTAGATTTTGAAAAAAACCGGTGGCGCAAACCCACTCAAAGCGAACGAGGCGAAATCTTGTGAGGTGAGGTGGGTACTGAAATTGTGATCTCTTTTAAGTTCTCTATGAAAATTGTAGAGCTGTACGATTACAGAATCGATACTTTTCATATGAATAATGGATTTCACTGGGCGAATTTAAAATTCTGTGCATTAAAGGTGAACTCCAAGTGAACAGCTAATGGTTATCTTGACCAGAACCGTCCAGAGAAAACCAGGGGTCAGGGACAGTTGATTCACGCGCGAAGTTCAATTCCTTTCTCCATGCATCCGAAATAACTTAAAGCGTAAAATTTTAATTCGAGATGATACATTTTATTTCTTTGGAATGAAAAATGTTCGGGGCCTAATGATGTCGGGGCCTGGAGCAAGTTGCCGCAGCTGCCCGCCCTCCTTTCTGGTCACCCTGATCCTGACAAACAGAATAACGAACATTTCTTGCATTGATACAATTCAATTATGCTAAGTTGTAGGACTTGTTTAATCCCGGGAAAGGATGCTGTTAATCGACTGCCAGACAATTAAGCTCCGTCTTTGAAATTTTTTGTATGTTGGCACGCCACAAGTTCTCAACTCACGTTTTCCGTTTTGATATTTGAGCAAATACATGGTTTAATTAGCCAAAAAGTATACGATTTGGTTTAGCCAAGCACTTAACCAGGTGTTGCACTTGCCATAACTGTAACATTGTGCATACTTTCCGGCCTTTAAAAATGCACTGCCATAAGACAATTATCTTGCAATTTCAATTCAGTGTATACAGACCATTTCAACTGGAGCAGGTTGCTAAGATACACCCATTCTAACAAATTTACTGTCAGTCCAGTAAATGTGTACTACCCATGGTCCCTCACAAATTAAGGTCAATTTTATGATAGTATATACTATAAGAGTGAATTCAACCACATGTAACGAACGTCGATACCACAAGAACACCGTGTTCACAGTGTGAAAAAATAGATACTTCAGGAGAAAATTAAAAACAATATTTATATAATATAGATATTTGTGGGATACTTCAGAACTAAAATTAAACCTAGCAATACCAAAGTGTAAATGATCTATTGCATTAGTAAGTGGAGCTTACAGCTTGAATTTTGATCTGGTGCCGATCTACATGTCCGCTTATAAGATTCCCCCACTAAATTAAATGAGCTATCCATTATCCCTTTAAAAGGCGTAAGTCACTCCAAACGCGTTTCAGGTGCTTAAATAAAAAGAATAAACACTTGCTAATTCGGTGGCCGAGATTGCAAAGCCAGTAGTGTCGTAGCGATCTTGGATCGAAGGGTCGCGGGTGCGAGTCCCGCCTCGGACATGGTTGTTTTTGTGTTCATCGTTTCACCCCTTGTCATCTTCATATCGTTTCATTTTCACAGTTACCATAACATTAACTCCAATAATGGTCGCTAATGACCTAGATGTTGATGCGACCTTACATCACAGAACCCAACAACAAAGAATTTAAAAGAACAACCTTGTATAAAAAAACATACCTTTGTGGATGAATCAGAACAAAATGACCAAGTCAGCACAAAAGACCCACCAGGAGACCAGGACTTCGTTTGTCTCCTTTCATGGACAAGAATGGGTCTACTTGTGAGAGGCGAACAGATGGCCGAACGCAGGTTATACTTTATCAGAATATTACATTTTACTGACTTGATAAAAATACAAATGATTTTCAGTGGAAGTGATATTTATGACTGAAGATGTATACGGATATATTGTAAATAGTGCCGGAAACTAAGCGCGAGCATAATTAGAGTGAAAGAAGGGAAAATATAATATTAAATTGAATGCAAATGTCTTCCGCGGCCGGAGTCAAAGTCAACGTTGTTGTTCGACGCTGTTTGCTGTGGTCGCTGGAGACGTCGCGTCCTAGGCACAGATGTCAATGTTTCTGCCGTCGAATTGCGAATAGCGTTTCTCCGTGACGAAGGTCGCAGGTGACTGCCGAAACTGTGGTATATGTGCCAATACTTGGGTTTTCTTAATGTGACCGATGACATTAGGTAATTTTTACACCACCTGGTTTATCAAATGAATCTTTATAACAGTGATAGGCACATGTTTGAGGCCATGAGTCCCGTTGAGAAGGTAGTTCGCGAATCAATTAAAAGATTCATTTTATAAGGCGGGAAGTGTAAAAATGCCCTAATGTCATTCGCCACGTTACGAAAACCCAAGGAAAGGGCGCAGCGTCTCCCGACCAGCCAAGTAGATATACACTAAAAACTAATTAGATATTTTTCTAAAATGTGTTTGATTGTTCTTTTTACTAGCCCTAATTCTTCATCGTGTAAAACACAGGAAGAACGCGCGTGAGTAAACTTACCATTTTCCCGCGCCGATGCGGCGGAGCTATCTTGTGTGTACGTAAAGCAGGCCATAGTAATCCTGCGGGACGGCGGATCGCGAAGCGGCGAGGCGAGCGTGGGGGGCGGCGGCAGAGCAGAGTCCATTTGTATGGAGAGCAGACTGCGGCCCCCTGCGAGTTACTGCAGCGCCCAAAAATTACGCGAGGGCCGTGAGTTGGCGTGCTGCTTCTCCGCCACACCCCGATCCATCCCGCTCCTCCCTGCACCGCTCCGCCCCGCTCCGCCCCGCTCCGCCCCGCTCCGACCCGCTCCGACCCGCTCCGACCCGCTCCGACCCGCTCCGACCCGCTCCGACCCGCTCCGACCCGCTCCGACCCGCTCCGACCCGCTCCGACCCGCTCCGACCCGCTCCGACCCGCTCCGACCCGCTCCGACCCGCTCCGACCCGCTCCGACCCGCTCCGACCCGCTCCGACCCGCTCCGACCCGCTCCGCTTCGTTTCGCCCCACTCCTCCCCGCCCCGCTCCTTTCCAACCCCCTCGTCTCCCCCCACTCCTGTCCACCTCGCTTCTTTCCGCCTCGCCCCTCTCCACCCTGCTCTTCTCGCTCATCTCCGGCCCTCCCCTTCTTTCCCTTCCCCTCCTGCCCAACCATCTCCGCTTCTCTCCTCCTGCACGCCCACTCTCCCCGCGCAGGCAGCGCTCGCCAGGGGCCCTGTCTATCTGGGCTAACGTCACTCAGGGAGCCCCGGCCCGGAAACTTACAGCCGGCCGGCACCGCGCTCGTATACAAATCAGAGAACGCGGGATGTAATTTCGGCGGAGGCTCCTTGCTAAACGATGCGAGGTGAAGCTAGGTGAAATCGTCTGTCTAGGTCTGTGTCTTCATCGTGTGTCCGTGAGAACTTTCAAGTGATCCAATATCTTGCAAATTTATGTCTTGGGATAATACTCAATTCCATTATATATGGATATTTGTATTTGCTAATTATTTTCATTCTCTGCAGATTATTTGTTATACCTTATCTGCATCAACGCTTTCTTACCTGTGGTTTGTCGTTTCTTTCCCACACGAAGCACTACATTTCTTTTATCTTCCTACTGATGTAAGACAGCTATAGTTGTGTCCTCCAATCCTCCCTTACAACCTTCAAATTTATTTCCTTTGAACTTTCGGCGCAGAGTTACATTATATATCTATGCTTTCCTTCTTTTCAATAAGTTCAATGTGCATTAAATGTTCAATGAACCTATGTTCCTACTTTTATTAAACCCTCTCTTTTTTCTACTTATCCAGTTGTTCATTTTACGTCTTTGCTTATTTTCCACCTTGAATCAGAAAATTGGTATTAGAGTATTTTAGAAAAATATTAATTGTTTTCCAAAATAACGAAAATATTTAATTTTATTACTTATTCCTTTTTAATTCGTTTAAGAATGTTTCAATTACATGGTCCTTTTATAATGTAAATATTACTTGAGGCTAAGAGCCATCGTCTGTCGTTTTCTTCTGTCATTAGAAGTTTTCGTGTTTTCAAGAAGAGGATCTGAATCATTTCGCAATATTTCTTATGCAGAATACTTCAAACTTTTTTAATTTTACATATAAAAAGATAATTATTCTCAATTGTAAGATGGTTTTAAGAACATGATGTCATGTGAATATTCTCAAACGTTTGGTATTGAGTTCCTCAAACATTTTTATAGAAATATATTCATTTCACATTTTTCGAAGTGGTTCGAAAAGATAGCGCATTGAAACACATATTTCTAAATAAAAATTCGATATTATTTTTAAATAAAATTCGATCGCATAGCATTGGCATGCTGTAATTCATAGTTTGATGCATTTTTCACATTCCTCAATATCCAATGTTTTTTGATAGGGTTCTATTTTAACGGTATCTACATAAAGTGATGTAATTGGTTTAATGCTTAAAGTTTTGAGCTAAATAATTTATCTAAAACCCGATTCAATGTACCGGGAATCAATACATTGTTAATATAATTTTTTTTTAAATTTGGAAGAATATTTGATAAATGGTGCAGTGCTCAGTGAGCGTAATTAATGATAAATAGTCTCGAAAGAAATAGTTTACTTAATCCACAGAGATGATAAACTTGTATCCACAGAGATGATAAACGACGTCTCTGCAAAATTCCGGACTCAACATACTTCGGCGTATTCACACTAGCTAGAAGTCTGGATATCTTATTGAATTATATTTATATCTTAGATTATAAAGGCGTCGTCTGTCAGACGACGCAACTGGTGCCGAAAGCTTCCCCACCCCCTTCCGCTCACTCCATATTCCTGAAATTCTAGCTACCTTCATTATCTGTCTAGTCAGTGAAACACATGTAACCATGTGCGCGTGCGTATTTCCGGTGTACGCCATTTCCGGTACGTGTCGTCCAGTAGACTACACCTTTGTAATTACATCAGTTTGTGGCGCTAAATTGCCTAAAATTGTAAATAATGAATACGAAAATGAATTATGAAAATGTTGCCTTGAAGCATTTAAGTGTTGTTCTGAACATGTAGCAATCATAATGGGACGATGGCCATCTTAACAAAGGTCGTATGACAAGGTACTATTGAGGACGCTTCTCAAAATCCGTGTGTAGACAGCACCGAGCAAGTGTACTGCGAGAGTCAAGTTATTTGGATGTATCTATAAAAACCTTTAGAAAGTATTTTGTAACTTCATATTATTCATGTTCAATCCATTAAATCTATTGTTTATGATTTATTGTCTACGATTACTAGATAGATAATCGCAAAACCGTACGCTCGGAATTCTTACAATCGCAAAATCTTCGGCCTAAAAATAAGCATTCTTTTATCTGGGGCCGCCCACGTTGCCAGCCCCAACGTCACGCCAGTGGTCTACGTATGATAAAACACACGGAGTAGGGATTCTTCCCGAGTTTCCTTGTAAAAATGAGTTTTTCTTTATTTTTACCCAAAGTAGTCTGTCAGACTTCACCTTTGTAATAATAACACTTGGTACAGGTCGCCTTTGTTATCTATGGATAATATGAGTAACATATTATAATTAACATTTTATGTACTATCTTCTATTAATTTACTTGACGAGACATTTCAGGGGGAAATTCATCACCGTCTTCTTTTTATTTAGATGAATAATATTTATTATATAGTTTTGCTGAGAAATGTGGAGAAATTTGTTTCTGCGCAAGCGTCTCTTGACGATTTCTATACTTCTATAACATCAGTAATGCGAGTCAGAGTCCAACGCATTTCATGTGAATCGGAATGCTGAGACAAATTCTAAATATCTCTAAAAAAATAATCAACTTTCTTCGGAAAACGCAAATTTGAGAATTGACGGAATCGGAGTGTATATTACGACAGCACTAAATCGCATGCAGTCATACAGTCACGAACGACTTCACCAGCCTCTGACATTACGTCAGAATTGTAGTGGTCGCAGTTCCCAAAAGACGTTCACCGTGGAGTCCGTCTGCACCGTTTATGTTAACAAAACATTTCTACTGGCTAGAGTTTGGTATTTACGTTTTCCTTATGTTCATAAACGTTCTAATCTCTCATTAAACTCTAGCAAGTTCATGTGGTGAGCGATCTACTTTTTGCTCAACCACAAGAGTTTCTGTTTTTTGAAGAGGCGTGTTCTGGGGAGTGTAGACAGTGCTGTGTACGCGCCGGACATCCAAAATACGCGCGACAGCAATTCGGGTATCGGTCAGTTGCGCGCAGCATTGTCATTCTGCATCCAGGCGATCAAGCTTCCTAGCAAACCAGGTCGCCGGCGGCATCCCCCATTGAATGGCGTACCTATAACCCGGCGACTTCGCCAAGCAGAAGGAGTCTCAGCCTGCAGTCATACCTGTAGCTGCATCACAAGCCTGGAGTGACCACGCTAGTCAACGGAGAGGCAACCCGGAGAGGTTACCCGAAGTGACGGCTGGAGTGGCACCTGGAGCCACTACTGTGTACGGAGAAATTGGACCTACGCCGACAACCTTGCCCTTGGAGATTTC
This sequence comes from Teleogryllus occipitalis, assembly GCA_011170035.1. Classification (NCBI taxonomy): domain Eukaryota; kingdom Metazoa; phylum Arthropoda; class Insecta; order Orthoptera; family Gryllidae; genus Teleogryllus; species Teleogryllus occipitalis. The sequence goes on from BLKR01000028.1 coordinate 922,887, forward strand.
CGCTTCCCGGCCAAAAGGACAGATTTTGTAAGATTTCTTATGTGGCCGCGTCTCACGCGGAACAGTGTATGTTTTTTATGTGTATTCATGAACTGACTTAATTCTCATTTTCAAATACACAACAAACGAGAACCATGGATTCTTGATGACTTTGTTAAAGCATTGATAATAGTGACGTAATGAAAAACAAGTTGTGATATGAAAATGGAAATACACAACCTTACGACACGTTGTGACGGACTCACATTTGTAATGCATTAGAAAATAAGCTACATTCACAACAATCGTCGATACATTTGCAGGAGCATCAAAAATTACGTGTGTTAACAGATATGTATTTTTGAACGCAAGCGTGCCACCGCATGAGGACAATATTTTGCCCCTCGTGTTACAGCTCTGCGCATGTGCAAATGGGTTTCCTCGGTTGCTGCGCTTTGGGACGGGGGCGGGGACGGTAGAGAAGATGGGAGTGGAGGAGGTCGAGGGACACTGAGGGGAGTGTGGTCGGCAAGGGCGGGGGCGCCGGCGACGGCAGGCGTCAGTGACGGGAAGGTGGGTACAGGAGGTGGCAAGGGGATCGAGGGAAACCACGCGATGATGGCCTTTGGGCGGTATGAGTGCAAGCGGGAACTGCAGTGGGGCGGCAGAGAAAGCAAAGTGAGAGCGTCGCGTGCAGCGGGAGCATCGGTACGTGATGATGACATGGGCAGTGGTGGCATGGGAGCGGTGCCGGCGGTAGTGACAGTGGGGGATGCGGTATGGATACGACACGTGTATAACACGGGGGAAGAAGCAGAGTAGGGAGGGAGAGAGGAAAATGGGCGTGGCGGGGAAGTTCAGAGCAAGGGGTTCGAAATGTTGTCGAAACATGGGGATCGACTGCAGCGTGAGAATGTCGAAAACAGCAAGAGAGATTGCAGTGGCGGGGAAGCGTGGGAGGGGGCAGGGCATGGTAGAACGAGGCTTGGGAATGGTCGGCGTAGAACCGCGTGGTGCGGGGTGAGGGTTACAACGTTGCGTGAACATGGGGGGTAATAGGAGCTACTAGGTTGGGGAAGAGGGGTAGCTTTGGCGGATGCAGGGGAGGCGAGGGCGGTGGAGGGTCAAAACATGAGTGGGCGGGTCGAGTGGGTGGGGTGAGGTGTGAGACGTGATCGAAAGATGAGGGTACTGAACAGCTACTGTAGTAACGAAGGGACGGAGAAAACGCGAGTTATAAGGGGGAACGGGGTAGCTTCTACATGGGGAGAGCAATGCATGTTCGGAAAATGGGTGGACGAGGCTGGATGGGTGGGGTGAGAACAATGACGTGGTTAGTTTATGGGGTTTTGTGGGCGGCTACTGCAATATGGGTATGACGGAGATTGTGGTTGGATAGTCATGGTAGCGGGGAGGGGCGAGATCGAAACGGAGACGATCGATCGAATGATTGGTTGGTTAGTGATTCCGCATGTGTCAACTGCTGAGGTCATTAGTCCCGTACGTATAGTGCAGGTTTTTATTCAGGAGGTGACGGTAACCGTCCCTAGCTCGATGGTGAGTTCCGGCGCCGACCTACCGTCGGCTAACAGGTTTTTCCCAAACCAGGTTTTCTCTTACAAGCGTGGCACCGTCCCCACCGGAACAAGCTCTAAGCTCCCGACTGGAATCCCGGCATTTGTCGTAGTGTAGTGCATGTAAGTATGTGTGTTTAAATCAGGGAGGAAAGGAATAGAAAATGGGTGGGCGGTTTGGGGTTTGTGCTGGGACGTGGCCGAAACATGGGCCGAAACATGGGTACTGCAGTACGGCAGTGACGGAACCCATGCCACTGGTTCGGGCGTCATGGTAGCTTGGGTGGGGCATGGGGTGGGCAGAGGGTAGGGAAGTGGACAATACATGGGAGTAGTGGCCACCCACTATAGTATGGCAGTGACGGATGCCATGACGGATGCCACAGTTGGAGAGTGATGGTAGCTTGGGCGGGGTAGGGGGTGGGCGGAGGGCTGGAAAGTGGTCAATTCATGGAGGTAGTGGCCAGCTACTGCAGTACGAGAGTGTCGGAAGCCATACCACTGGTTGGGGCGCCATGGTAGCTTGGGCGAGGCACGGGGTGGACATATAGTCAATGCATGAGAGTAGTAGCCAGCTACTGCAGTACAGCAGTGACGGAAGCCATGCCCCTGGTTGGGCCATCATGGTAGCTTGGGCGGGGCACAGGGTAGACACAGGGCTGGGAAGTGGTCAATACACGGGGGTAGAGGCCAGCTACTGCAGTACGGCAGTGACTAAAGCCATGCCACTGGTTGGGCCGTCATGGAGCTCGTGCGGGGCACAGGGTAGGCACAGGGCTGGGAAGAGGTCAATACACGGGGGTAGAGGCCAGCTACTGCAGTACGGCAGTGACTAAAGCCATGCCACTGGTTGGGCCGTCATGGTAGCTCGTGCGGGGCACAGGGTAGGCACAGAGTTGGGAAGTGGTCAATACACGGGGTATAGGCCAGCTACTGCAGCGCGGGGCTGGCCGAGGGGTGGCAGCGCGCGGCTGGGGTGTCAGGGCAGCTGGAGCGGCGCGTGAGTGGGGAGTGGGGGAGGCCTGGCGAGGGGAGGGGCGGATCGCCGAGTGAATGTGACGAGGCGCCCAAATGAGAGTTGGCGCCCTCCCGGCCTGCGCCGCCGCCATGCGGGCAATATGTGGCCGTAAATAAAACATAGCAACGCTGCGTAAGCCGCGGCCGTGCGCGCACTGCCCGGTATTGTCCGGCGAAGCACTCGGCCCTGGCTGCTGGCTGTGTGTTGTAGGCGGCGGCTGCGATCATAAATATGTCGTATTTGATTTAATTTAATTAATGTGCACCTTATTAGAAGAAGGGTTTTGTCGCTGGTTTTGTGGAAAGCACTTTTATCATCCCATATTTTGTTGTGGAAGTCAAATGGATCGATCCATAAAATAACTACTATTCTAGGAATGCGGTTTCTGTTTTATTATAAATGGAATTAGGGGAACTGAATGATAAATTATTTGGGTTTAGTGACAAAAGGGGCAGAAGTCTACGGGTTAGAATCCCACTTTCAAATTGATGTATATTTTTGTGTTTTGGCATTCCCACTGGCCATTTGCACCTCTTAAATACCTTTCTATCCTTCCTAATAGGTACAATGGAGCATAACATTTGAAACAACTGCATGCTTCACCTGCGTAGCGTATCTTTTATGCCTGTGCCTCACTGGAAACAATGTAGAGCCAAGAGCACCAGGTTGCGCAGTAGGGGCTTAAGGGGCCACAATTATGGATTATTTTCTGACCGTGAGAATCTGAGTTCCTATAGGCCTGCGGGCTCTGCTTGTGCAATATCACAAAGAGCATTCCCCGGCAAACGAAACCGCGCATTTCTTCGATGCTCCCTTTCAACGGACACGAAGAACATGATGGTAAGCATGGAGACGAAATGGACTCAGTTTGCGTTGGGAACCACCACCTAAACTGTGTTTTTTCTGAAAATCCTCCGGAGAGGTTTAGAGTTATGTATAAGCTTATCATTAAACAATGTGTTGGTGGCGCCAAGTTACCAGTATCTTTGGTGAAGTATTTTAAAGTGTTTTTTGGTGTAGTTAGTATTTTGTAAGTTAAAATATATTTGGACTAAATATAAAAATGTAATTGATGGTAATATCAAATTATTTCGATAATGCATGAAGACACGAATACAGACATAATACAGACCCTGATCGTATTGGAAACAGACAAATGCTGGGAAACGAATTACACAAAATGCAGAGTACAAATATATGAACTATTTAAAAATCGAAAAAATATGTAAATCACCATATTTGGGGCATTATTTACTATGATTCTCATTTTCATTAGAAGTATACATAATCTGAAATTGCATCTCCTCAGGGCCTACGTAAATATCACCAGAACACAATTGAAAGAGCGTAATGTTTTTTACATGAAGACGCTGCACTGGCTTCGTCCAGCTTGGTGTTGAAGAAGCTCTTGCGTGACGCGTTGCAATCACCGACCTCTTGAAGCAAGGCCAAGCACTTGCACCTCCTCAGCCGATTCCACGCGCTACCGCGCCCGGCGTCTCGTGGCTACTCATTTATTGAAGCAGCTTGCCGCCCTCACACCCCGCCCGCAAACCCACCCCGCCCGCGCCACCACCACTGCCTGGCGGTCCCTGCCCGACTAGCCCAGCTCCCGTCCACCCGCTTCTCGTCCGTCACTCTCCGCGCTCCCCCGCTCCGGCCGCTCCCCCTGCTCCCCCGCGCCACCAGCTCACGGTTTCCTCGTCCCCACTCCACCGCCCCCAACACCACCGCTCCACGCCCCCCGCCCCCCGCTCCTCGTTCCTGCGCTCCCCGTTCCCCCGTTTCCCATCCCCCACTCCCCGTTTCCCCCGCTCGCCGTTCCCCCGCTCCCCTTTCCCCCGCTCTCCTTTCCCCCGCTCCCCGTTCCCCCCGCTCCCCGTACCCCCGCTCTCCGTTCCCCGCCCCTCTTCCCGTGCTCCCACTCCCCGTCCCCGTTTCCCTTTCCCGTTCACCATTCGCCGCACCCGCGCTTTCCTGTCACCCCACTCCCCGTCCCCTCTCTCTCCATCACCTTGCTCCCCGCCATCTTGTCACCTTGCTCACCACACTGCTTTTCATTCCACCCCCTGTCCCCGCTCATCGTCCCACGCTCCCCGTCCTTTCCATTTTCCCTCACTCTTCGTGCCCTCACTTCCCGTCGTGTCGCTTCTCATCTCCCCGCTTGAATTCCCTGTTTCCCGCTCCGCCGCCAACTTTCCCCGGCGCCGCCCTTCGCCTCCCGCCGCTCACGGCAGGCGGCGCTGGCGCACGTGGCGCTCGGCGCCCCGTAAACACGCGCCGGCGGCGGCGTTGCATTAATTTCTCATCACTCTGTGCGTACGGGGCACTTTCTTCAGCTGAGGGTCTCACCCCGTTAAGGCCTTGGCCCTGCACGCCCAACCAATGAGTCATTGCAGCCTGGGTCATCTCTTAAACATTCGCTATTCATTATTCGCAGAAAATCTCCACATTTCAATGGGGATTGAAATGTTTGTCTTATTTTTTGTATTATTGCTCATGGTTGTAATGTCTATATTCTAAAGTTGAAAATCGTAAAGATCACTAAAACAGAATCGAGTCAGTGACTATAATTATAGTTTACTTTGAATGAAAAACAAAACTAAGAGTAATGATTATTGATTATAGTCATTCTATTGATTATTATTAAGAGTAATTCTATTGATTATTACTCAGTAAAACTAGCCGTCAATAATTAATGAAATTCTTGTAGTGAGGGAGAAATGTCTCATATATTACTGTTTATGAATTATCAAAACTTGCTGTATAATTATAAAACGCAACTCTTTATCCGTTGTAGTAAAAGGGAATAATTAAAAGTGCAGCCAAGAGAGGATCCATTCTAAGAGACGGCTTTATGGGCAGTTCTAAGAAATAATTCCGGTCTATCCTACTGACCAAGAATTCTAGTTGGCTCACATCATTGGTTTCTGCATTTTTCTGATCAATTGTACCTGGATACCACAGCAACATTTATTTTCCTGTCTCCAATTATTTCTTCTCCCAAGCAGTACCAGGGATGGAGGATATGCTCAGAGGCCCAACAAAGATTGTTTTTATATTTTATAAATTTCAATTTGTTAGTAAGCTGAAAATTATTGAAATTGTTTGTGATATTCTTTTTGTTCAAAATGTTATACAATTTTCATAAGTGACTATTACAATTTAAGCTATTACATCATTTTTCACTATGGATAAAAAGAAACTAGTCACTCAAAAACTGGGCAATCATAATAAATTTTGAAAATGTGTAAAGTCGTAATATGAAATATTTTAAAACATTCCTATTTTCTTTATCGGTCTTTACTTGACCAGTAGGTTTTGTGATTAAATACAAATACTGAAAAAAATAGGATTTTATTTCCTTTATGAGCCAAAATTGGAATATTGTTTTTGTTTTAATTTTATTAATTTATTAAGTGACCCAAAATGATCAATAAAGCTAAAATTGATGAAGCTAAAATTGATGATAGCTAAAATTGGAATATTGTTTTTGTTTTAATTTTATCAATTTATTAAGTGAATCAAAAAGATCAATAAAAAGCAAAGTTTCAACGATGAACTTCTTCGAGGATACCTTCTCCTTTGCAATACACAAAATATTTTTTCCCTGGTAATCCCAGAGATAAAAACTAACAACTTTGCAATTTTATACGGTTTTTCTGTATGTTTTTTGTCTTGGTTAACCAAACTCTGACATGTGCTTCTTTATTTTTTCAGGTAAGTCTGATGGCGAAAGAAAAGAGCGTTTTTCCAGTAGCGTTATTCTTGACGGTAAGAATATTATTTTTCTAGCGGAAAAAGTTTTCAGACTTGTTTTCTAAAGGTTTTATACAATTTTTCTTTGACTATCATTAGGTTTACTGCTTTCCGATATTTTGAAACAGTAACTAAGTAAGATTTGAACACACGAAAGAAAAATTATGAAAAAAAAACAATATAGTAGTCAAATCTTGGTATCCAAAAGTGTTCTCAAAAGTAAATTATTCTTTGATTTATCAAAAAAATACAAACTCAGAAATACTACTTTAAAAATGCAAAGAACTCTTTACGAATATTTGAATGTACTATTATTTAAATCTGCGGTATTCATTTTCATACTTTGTAGTAAACAAATCCACTCACAAATGTTCCCTTACATGCTTTGCCCAACATGTTCTGTTTTTTCCACTGCTTGTGTAACTTTACAGGATGTCCCGGAAGTAAATGCCGAAAATTAGAAAGTAAGTTCCTAAGACATTTTACGCATATTTTGTCTAATAAACTATTGGGATATTCTGAATGGCTGAGCCGCTATTAGCACACAAGAGTTGGTTTGAAAGAATGCTTTATAGGCAAAACTTTGCATTGCGGGTTAGAAAACTCCAGTAACGAGTAAATTGTTTATTATTTACAAAAAAATAATGTACTTTATAAAAAAATAACCCAGAAATAAAAACCACACAATTTACACAATTCGACTTTTTTTTATTTCTCGGTTAATTTTTATTTCTGAATAATTATATTAATTTCTTTTGTAAACAATAGACAGTTCACATGTTTTGGGAGTGTTCATATGTTTCTGCAATGCAATTTTTTGCATAGAAAGTTTTTTCAAACCAACTTTTGAGCGCTTATTGCGGCTCATCTGTTCAGAATATCCAGGTAGTTTACTTGAAAAAATGTGCTTAAAATTGTCTAATGAGCTAATTTTCCAATTTTCGACGTTTACTCCCCGAACATCCTGCACATTGTGCGTTCCCTCAACTGTCCGCGTCACGCCCAACTGCGCTCTCAGGGGAACATCGGCCATTTCGCATCGCAGAAGGATCCAATTCCCATTTCCGAAAGATGAATTCAAACCTTCTTAAAAATGAAATTCCATGATATTGCTATACTTACTTTCATGTATCATTTTTTATGCGATAACATAATATTATTTCCCCATTCTCGATTCCTTTTTCAAAAATTTATTTTCTATCTGTTCAACAATACATGCTTTTCAGAGATGTTAATTTTAGTCAGTTCATGCACATTTGGTTATAAACCTAACTCCGGGTTACCATCGGGTAATTAAGAAATTTAGTTTTAATGGACTATTATAAAGAAAAATTACAGTAGATTATTTTAGGGGTTTTGATATAAGTAATTATAAATTTAATCTATTTACACAATATTCAATTATAGGGGACGAAACCAGTCTCTTGGAAATTTTGATTTGATGCGGAGACCGGACTCTCCTTGACCTAGATTGAAGTGTTTGGCACAAGTTGCAATTATTCAGGTTAGTTTTGACAGAATTTCTGCAAATTGGACAGACATTAGTAAGCGTTCATTGTATAATAGAAGTATAAATGCATTTTCCAGTATCTAAATTTAGATTCGATTTTTTATTGATTAGTGGATAAAGTTGTACCATTTTTGCTTTAGTTTTGTTGACTGTGGATTGCAAATGTTTATTCCATTTTAGTTTAGTATGAGGAAGTACACCTAGATATATAACACGTTAGGAATTATGCACCCATTCGATAGGAATATTATTTATTTTTAATTGTGTGTGGAGTTTAATTTGTCGTAGTGAAAAAAATGTTGCTTGTGTTTTAGTCTGGTTGATTTTGATATTCCACTGATCCTCCCAGTCTGCGAATATATTAAGACCATCCTGAAGGTCATTGATGGCTGTTTGTAATACATGGTATCTGGCCAAAATTTTCGTGTTGTCGGCATATAGAGCTATTTGAGAGTTAATTAACAATAGTAAATCTGAAATGAAAATGTTAAATGTTAAAAATGATAAATATTAAATGTTAATGGCGATAGTGGCGAGCCTAGTGGTATTCCTGATGACATTTTGTAATGATTTGTGTTGGCAAGGTTTACTTTAACTCTTCATTCTCGGTCCTTGAGGAAACTTTTGATTATGTTGAATACGTAGTCCGATGTGACGTTTTGTTTTAATTTTATAATAAGCCACGATGCCATATTCCGTCGAATGCTTTTTGAAATGTCTATGAAGATATCTGTGAGTATTGATTTTTATGGAAACTGTTGGCTATGAATTCTTAGAAGTTGAATAGTGGGTGGTAGAATAGTTTTGTCTAAAAACAAATTGTGACGGGGTAAATATATTGTTTTCTGTTAAAAAAATTGAAGTACTTTTAGAATTAGTTTCTCAAACAGTTTTGCAAAGCCTGGCATCAGCCTTATTGGTCTTTAGTTTTTTGGATTCTTGGAATTTTTGTTGGATTTGCAAATGGTGGCAATTTTCCATGCTTTTTGAAAGTAACCTATTCTCTATTCTGCGTTAAAAATTGCAGGTATTCCAGCTATTATGTTCATACTTAGTTCCTTGAGATCTTTGTTTCAGATGTTATCGTACCCTGAGGCTTCTTGGTTTTGATTTTTGTAATTTTGGTTTATACTTCCGAAGGCGAAATAAATCTTGAAATGATTGGGACAGAAATAGTTTGAAGATTGATAAAATTGTCTGTTTCCTCTTTGAAATTTTGATTAATTACTAGGTTATTAGTAAATGAAAATTCGAAATGTTTGCTATTAAGTTGTATTTTTCATTATTTGTGTTTGCGGTAGTCAAGCCATATTTGAGTTGTGGACTATTTGGTTTTTATGTTTTTTTATTTTGGTCGAAGTGTCGCGATGAAGAGTGAATTTGTTTTGTGAAATCTCAGAAATTATTATATCTTAATTGATCGAGTCGTATTTTGATAATTCCCGTTAGTTTATTAATTTTCGTTTTGATGTCTGGTCTATGATTAGTTTTCCAATATCTCCGTAAATTGTATTTACTTTTTACTACATTTTTTTAATATTGCTAGGTATTATTAACGAAGAATTGAACGATCGAGTTATGAATGTAGATCCTTTTTTATAGTTGAATTAATATGATTTGTTAGATAGTGAATTTCCAGGTCAATGTTATTTTTTGATTTCAGTGAAATTGGTTTTTTTGTAATTAATTTTAATCAATTCTTTAAATTTACACCAATTAATCTTAGAAGGAAGCGGAGACTAATAATTAGAGAGGTCATAAAGTTGAAAAGTAATTATTACAGGATCATGGTATGAATCTAATTCCGATATTACTGTTTGGAAAATTAATAAATTATTATTTTTTATTCTGTTCAATATATCTGGAATTAAATTCGTATTGTATGGAGAGTGTGTTGGTTCATATGGAGCTGAAATTTTAAATTTTAATTGATCTGCCAAATTAGCTAAGTTTCTTCCTTGCTGCGAGGTGATATTACATCCCCAAATTTTGTTTTTACGGTTCAGATGTCCTATGATCATGATTTGACAGTTACAATTAAATAAATATTCAAATATTTGACGTGGGAATAATTTATTTGGTGGTTTATAAGCTGCTATTATTAATATATTTTTTCGTTAACATTTGTTTGATAGTAATTGTCTTCATTATTTTGAATAGTAGGACTGTTAATATATTCATGTTTAATTTCTTTGTGTATTAATATTTACACTCCTTCTGGTGCAATTGTAGATAGTCTATGATTTCTACATGTGCAACAGCAAGATACTGAAAATGTAATGTGCGGTTGTAAATGTGTTTCTTTGATACAGGTTACTTTGATGTTCTAAAAAGTTAAGTAACGAAGTTGGTTTTCTTGCCTCCTAATTCCACTTGCATTCCAATTTAAAATGTTAAGTTGCTGGAATGTAGGGTTTAAATCCATCAATAAAAATATTTTGAATTGGTGTTTGAATTTGTGGGAGCATTATATTTAACATTTGATTTAGAGATTTAGTAAAATCTCTATGTTGTGTATTGTGGTAAATTATTTGTTGCATGAAGATAATTTTGCAAGTTATGCATTGGATTATCAGGAAACCAACTATCATACACTTGATTTTGAGGAGAGGTTGATTATTGAGAGTTGTGCATTGAGTTTCTTGGAAACTAACTATTAGTCATTAAATGTTGAGTAAACGTAGAATTTTGAGAATTATACTTTAAGTTTTTAGGGTCCATTCTATTAATCAATGGATCTTGATGTGTAGTTGATAGGTTTTGTCTCATTGGAGGGAATTGACTATTTTGATACTTAAAGGTAGTTTGTTGTAAACTTTGACTAGTAGTCATTGTTGGAAATTCACCTTTGTAATTATTAAATTTGTTTTTTTTAGATATCTATGTAGTATTCACATTCTCTCCAGTGAGCTGTGTTTTTTGACAGTTTCTACATAGTGGGTGAGGGTTACGCTGTTTTTTAGGATGTTACATTTTGAGTAATGATGATCCCCTTTACATCTTACATATCTCGGACGTAACACGTAGTTTGCTTGTGTGTGGTTAAATCTGTGGCAATTTTTACATTGTATTGGTTTGCTATTATTTGATTTTGGTTGTACCTTAACAACGCTTTTTGAAATTTTGAAAAAAAAACACTGAGTGTCCCCTCTACATTTAATAAAGGTACTCTCCTTTGAGTTATAAAACTGCTAAGAAAGAATAGAATCTTTCGCGTTTTCGAGAAATTCGTTATCAAATTTGTTACTACATACTAGGTTCAATTCTGCTTAGATCCAAACGCCGATATTCCTAATTCTGATTTGCTCTGACTACTTAATTACAAATATCCGTGCAGTGGAGCAAATTTGATTCATTGTATTGATACTCTATTGACGCGAACCAATTTTTTTTATTTTGTGTCTCTAAACGTCAGTTGTTGATTTGGTTTCAGATGCCGGTTTTCCTATCAAGTTGCTTGAAAGCTTCCTGTTAACATAAAAATTTAGAGATATGTATGAGTGAAAATTTGCATGGAGATTGTTTCTGTCAAAAGATAATCGATTTGGCGTGAGAATCGATAGCGACCTGGACATGAAGGAATTATGAGAGACTAAATTTCCTTATTTTGGAATGCTAATCACATTGAAATGTCAACCAAACAAATTCAAATCCCAGATAGGCCCCAAATTAGAAATGCTTGAAGGATTTCTATTTTTTTGGAGGGGGTCGCGTTCATATATCAGATAACTAAGAAATATCTTTTTGTATTCCAGTATTACAAATGACATTTGTCACAAGATATCGTTCATAAAATGCCGTAATGTGGCCCAAATGACATATTTTCCGTTTATGCCACGAATAATTGCGTCATTGCACATTCAGCCAATTGCACCGAAAGAACCGTGGGGTTGTATCTGTAAGCCGAACAAGCGACTACTGGTTTTTTGTACAGATGTCAAATACCTGTGACATCACAATAAAGTTGTTTCCAATAATTAAATTTGATTCTCTTATAAATGTATAATGCTGTAGCACAAAAAACTGTTTACAAATCGTTCGTTTCTAATTTTACTTTGAAAACTCGCTCCCAACGTCCCTTGTTTTCAAAACAAAAGAACTGAACATTATAAACCAGTTGCATATTATACTGGATTATTCATTATAAATATTACAAATAAATGTGTTATTGAACGTTAGATTGGCTTCTGTTGTACCTTTCTCGTTCTGTACACGAAATTTGAATTTTATTCTGAAGGAGTCTTTTATTTTTCGCTTTTTCATCCTCATACCGACAACGGTCTTCCAAGATTTTTGGTCTTTCTCACGTTCTTATTTTGCATGGAATACATTAATTTGTTTTATTTTGTCAGAGATTACTCTCGTAAAGAAATATTTTAAATAAAGAACAATACTTTGCAAACAGGAATATATGTTGTCATAAGTGTACCTCTGCATCATTTTATTCTTGTAACTGACATAGATTTGAACACAACTTAGCGTGTAGCTACATATTATTACTGTTTTTCCCAATAATATATTACAGGAAGAAAAGGTACTAGATTCACCTCAACAAAACGATCTCAAATTTTCCATCATAAAATCTGTGTTTAAGATTCTTTTGAGCTGTAACTCTGTACACATGTCAAGATTAAGATCTCTAAGCGCTCATACAAAGATGGTGGAGAGGATATACTTCATTAAAATTTGTACCCAAAAATAGGGGTATGTATGAATGAATGGGTGGATGAATGGATGGATGGATGGATGGATGGATGGATGGACGGATGGTTCGATGATTGGATGGGTGTGTCACGCACAAGTCTGTGAAACAAGAAGATTTTGAGTTGGAACTTGGAAAATACGTCAGTAGTAAGATCTATTTGTACCGTTCGGAAGGTCATTAAGATACTTTCATTTTGAGGGGTACTTTTCAAGAATCTTCTGAGACATTTTCAATGTCATACTGATGACAGACCAGAGTGGGCTGGGAGAGATTCTCTGAGGAAACATTTCAGACAAATAAAATTATAAAGAGCAGCATGATGGAGAGTTCAGATTTACCGTCTGTCTTGCTTTTTAAAATCAAATAATGTTATTACTTCTCCTACTTATAACAATGGTAATAACAATAACGATATGTGATTTACATGCTACACTTTCTCATTCCTTCATAATTGATAATACTTAGTTTTCAATCTCGACGAAAGTTATATACTATATAAATAGCAATCTATTAAAACGTACAAATAGTAATGTTTTCATAATTGCCTTTTTTTAAAATTTCTAATCAATTGTTCATGAGGTCCATTCTTATTAACACCTTTCAATAAATGTTTTATACGCCTAGCCTCACTGATAAGAAAGAACTACTGACTTTCCGAGAAACGAAGAGTGGTCTTCAATAATAGTGACAAGGGTTGGTGTATAAACTTTTTTTTTCGAGATTAGAGTTGTGTGTTATATGTTGCTTTAAATTTGGCACAAACACATTATACGCCATTATCAATGTATCTTCTTCTGAGTTTCAGATCTTTATCTATCTCAAATATCTTCACTGAGGCACTTTGAGTTGCGGCTATCATGCTCCAGGCCACCATTACCCTTTCTCGCACTATACGACACCGATACCACAAGCCAACTCAGGACGACCGCTGGAAATTTCGCTATCGTCTGTGCCCTCACCACCAGCACCTCGACTAATCTCCCGACCTCTTTGCTTCTCCTCTTTCTCTACCGCAACTTGCTTCCCCGCCGTCGCCCCCTCTCTCCACACTCCCGCTCGTTTCCCCGCTCCCCCACCCAGCCCCTCACGCAACCTCTTCTACTGCCCGTGCCTCCAGCTCCACCTCGTCACCCTCTTTGCCTCCGCCTCGCCGCCACTTCCCCAACCTCACCCCCGTCCTCCTCCTTCGCTTCTCCCCGTGCTTCCGTTCCCTTCGTCGCCTTGGCCTTCTCAAGCTCCCCCCCCCCTTTCCCCGCCCTCTGGTCGTCGTCGGCCGCCGGCGCGCTGCTGGCTTGGCGAGCCGCGTTTGTGCAAGCTCAGGCCGGCAATAACGGCGAGCCGGGGGATATTTTTCTCGCGGCCGCGGGAGCAGAAGGCCGGGCGGCGGAGGCGGGGGCGGCGGGGCGCGTAAGTTATTAGCGCCAGCTGATAAGGCGGGGGCACGCCGAGGGCGGCGGCGGGGGCGGCGGCGGAGGGCGGTCGCCCGCGGGCGAGGTTATGGATCGCTGGGGCGAGGGCGCGCCGCCCGGAATTTGCTGCCCTCGCCCCGACCGCCCCCACCGCCCCGCCCCCGTCCCCGCTTCCGTCGCCGGCTCCTCCGGCCCCGCCCTCTCGCCCGCTTTCCCGGACGCGGTCTAGCCCTTGCTCCCTTACGGTTTCCGTTCGCTTCACACTCGCTTTTTCTTCTTTCAATACCCGTTTTCTCTCTACCACTCGATGTTGAAGCGCCGTTAAACTATCGCCATCCAGGCATCCATACCACGACAGTGTCCTCTCTTGCTCTCTGACTTGTGCTTATAAATATTCACTTTAAATATTATCTTCATGGTCACCTATTCGTGATCTTCCTCGTTTTTCGTTTAAGTAGCTTCTTCAACCAAATGTATGCATTTATCTATTTACTTGCAATGCCATACTTTACCTTACCATGACCTGATCAATACATTACCTTACCATACTTACCACTAATCCCATACTCTACCTTAATACGAAATAGTCTTTCTCAGACGAAAGTAAGTCAGATATATCCTTACACTTTAATTTCTTACTCTTAGCTATCCTCTTACGATGTCGGGGCACTACCAATGTTGTGAACATTACTATTCATTATTTCAACAAAATTACCCTTTTGGCCTGTATGTGACCGTACATGAATGTAGTTCTGAATTTAATATTCGCTTCTCAAGAACGCTTTCAATGCACGTGTTTTCATCATCCTTACAGTTCCAGATCTTTCCTCCATCACATATGAGTTCTTTCATCTCACACCCAACGTTTCCGAGGTTCTCGCCCAACGCAACATTGTTTCATTCTTCCCGTTCTTGCCCTTGCCGTTGGTCCCGTATTAGCCGTAAGACTTCCGCACTGGCAACGTCCGCAATTTCTCGTCTCTTGCGTTCTTTGCGCGCTCCCTCTAGCGTTTGGACGCGGCCGTCGTCCACCCTCGTCCGCGCCGACCTCCGCTCCGTCCACTCGGCCCGTTCCATTCCGGCCCGCCTCGCTTGCCGGCCCGCCGGCGGGGGCGGCGGCGGCGGTGGAGGCGCCGCGTCGGCTATTTCCCCCGAGATGGTCGCCGCCGCCCCCTCCGCCCTCGCCTCCGGCGCCGAGAGTGGACCGTCGTGCCGCGAGCGTGCTGCGAAGTTTGGGAACGGAGTTGTGGGACCGGGAGTTCGTGATGAGCTAACGGGATGTTTCTCTTTTGTGTTTTGTGGATTTTTCGCGAGGAGTTTTTATCCTCTCCGGGATTCTTCCTTGTGAAAATTTTTATCTGCGGATTTGCAAAAATATTGTGATATCTAACCTTCGCCTGTGTCTTACAATAAATGTTGTTTTAAATAAATCTAAACGTGTGTATAATTGTTAAAATGGTGTGCATTTAAATGTTTTCTTCTATATGAATAATTGAAGAACCCTCTATGTTTTGGCAAATGATACCGAACACTTTAGCTCCTTATCTTGTCGATGTAGATGTGGAAATCCAGCTTTAGAAAATGTCTTTTAGAAACGTTGCCTAACAGTTGTTTGTTTTGATTTTCCCTACGTTCCACTCACATAATGCGATTTCTTAGTCTTCTTTTACTGCGTTTCCCAACGCTGCATTCGCAGAGGAGCTTAGTAAGAGGATTATAGTCATTGCTGAGCTGCTGTTCTGCGACCAGAAATCCCAAGATTTGTGTTCCCTTCTTTGTCTCCAGCAGACCAATTCGTTTCAGTTTTAATATTTTTTATTTTCATTTCTCTTTGTATTTTCCGGTTCTTCCCATGTTCCCTTAATACACAGGTTCATTCTTTTCATGTTGTCGCCGAATCTATACGAATATGCCGTTATGTTTTGGTGTACGGTGCGGGTGGATCTTAAAAAAATAATGTGACGTAAAACATTCTTGGTTTGTAACACATTTGTGCATCTGTGCAACTGTGCATCTGTGAGAGTTTTTGGGCGACAGGCTTCGCTGCTGTCTACCATCAATGCGAGTGGTCGAAGCAGCGATAAACATCATGCCGGGGTTTTCTCATCTGTGCCGTGTTGTTCCACTTTTGACACGTGCTTGAAGCAGCGGAACGAGAGCTACAGGAATCGTCAAGAGCAACGAATTGAGGTACATTAGCACTAAGCCTCTGTTCCGTCGCAATCTGAACTCTTTTAAACGAAAAGTTTGCCCGCTTTCTCCTTCATGATGCCACACGCCTTACAAAGGGTGGAGTTTACACACACACACACATTATATATATATATATATATATATATATATATATATATATATATATATAGCAACGGAACACGCGTCAAATCTCGTGACGTTTCCAGCACCTTACAACTCTCGTGACCAGGTCAACCCTAAGTGAATTTTTTCAGCGTGTGTGTTACGTACAACGCCCGACGTCTTCACCGCTGATACATTTGTTAGATCTGTCAAGTTGGTTCAAATCTATCCCCCCAAGGAAATCCTACCTTGGAACGTGATTTCTGGGTAATACACTCAAGAGTGCGATAATGAAATCAATTTGATGAAATTTGCAACAAAAAACTATATTCTTCAGTAAAGCAAAACAAATATTCGAACACAATAACACTAAAGTACAAAGTGAACACAAACCTCGCATTTATAAGTGGCAATGAACAGGGATGCCTTAGTCACACTGATGTTCATTAAAAATATGATTTTTTAAATCGTAATTCTGAACTCTTTCTTCAATAATTACTCTTTACCTCGGCTACCAGCTGGTTCAGATGTCAATAATACCTTTCCATAGATTTAACCAAGTTAAGTTTGCAAAAATATCTATCTAATGAGCTCATGATCATTCACAATTAACATTAAGATTGAAATATAATGTCGACAATAGAATAATACACAAAACTGTTGTAAGCAACATTCAACAATACTAATATTCACAGTTAACAACATTAATATTTTCGTTACAATTCCTCAAATTTGCGTTTCTTTCTGTTTAAATTCAATTCTTTAAACGTTCAATTAAACCAGTTCTTTAATTTTTGTTTCAATTTGGATAGTAATAACCTAATTATACAATATTTTAACTATCCCTGATTCTGTTCACATGGATACTCACGCTTCTGCAACATAGAAGGGGTGAATGTACTCTGCGAGTTCTGCCTTCTGGGCGTAGCTATCGCACGACTCCGACGCCGGCTGTTGGCCCTGCGTCTCGGCAACCTCAGCTCACGGTCGGGCCCGCGTTGACTGCGCGCGGCCACTGCTTCGACTCGCTGGCGAGCGGTACTCTTTCGCAGGCGCTCGCGACATCGGTGGTGGAACGTTCCTCCAAACACCAAATGCGAGGCTGGATTTAACGCTGAACTCGCCACTTCTCGGCTGCAAGCGCTCGACCTCGTTTCTTCCAACTTCGCCTTTCTCTTCAATGCGCTTCGAACGGAAACTGTGTGTTCTTGAATTTTCGTCGCAGCTATTAAAGCGTATTATGAAGTAGTAGTGGTGGATAATGCTTTCGTGAGTTTTACAGAACGAATTAGTTCAAAATGGCCCTCGATGTTAGATTCTAGTTCTACTGGCGATGGCTCTCGTTACATTCTTATTCGTAACGATTTTCACTCGCTTGAAACCTCCATCCGCTCGCAACACAATTCTATTCTGTTGGACTACTGGAAGTGATGTAGTTAATGCACGTATTTCCAGTTCATGAAACAATGGCTTCTTTCCACCTCGTCAGATACCAGGATTCGCGTAAGGATTATTTCACTTTATTAAACGTCGTAACGTCCAAAAAGAACAGTTTGCGAAACGACGGATAGCACATCATAAAACGCTCCTCATTGATCGACTACTCCTTCAACGGAATTTAACAAGCTGATCTCGACTACTCTCTTCTAGAAATTTTGATAGCTGTTCCATTATGAATAATGGTACAAAAATTTACAAAAATTACAATGGTACAACGGTACAAAAATTTCGCTCGTTGGCTTCATAGCTTGCAACGCTTTATTATATATATATATATATATATATATATATATATATATATATATATATATATATATATATATATTATAACGCCCTATCGATGTACGGGCTGCCACGCTTCTTAGCTGAGAGGCAAGCGAGCAGTAACGTAACTTTATAAGCGCGCTGCATGCGGGCAGCGGAAGTAACTAAAGTTACGGACAGAGGTCGCTAGTGCAGGATGTAGAGATGTCACGCGACTTACGTGCGCTCCTAAAATCTTTCTTTTCGGTGGAGGCAAGCGACTGGAGAGGTTGGTGTGTGGTGCGAGACGAGATTGTGGAGCAGTGCTGTGTTGTCGCTCTTCGGTGGGATGTAGCTCTCCTCTACAGATATGAGAGGGGGTAAATGGATTGATAATCTATGTACTTGAGTTGATTGTGGAACATTTAATTCGTGAGGAGATGTCATATGGAGTTCGAGGAGCGTTGCAGGTGGAGGGGAGGATTGCGAGGCAGATGTAGTTGAATGGGATAGTGGGAATATATACGAGAACTGGAATATTAAGTAATTAATGTTGGTGCAAAGCCAAGCATTTAATTCACGGTTGTATAGTTGAATTGTGAGCGGTGGAGGAGTAAGGTTAGAAAATCAATCTCTCCCTAAGCTGAAATGCGGTACTCCAATTTGACATTGTGAAAGTATTGTAGGTGTAAGTCCTGACATTTGAAGTCGCAAGTGACTTTTTCTGACTGCACGTTTGCCAGATGTGTAATATTATTTAAATTCAAAATGTTCTGTTGCATTATTCTAAGTAAAAGACTTAAAGAGACTGATAAATGAATTTTGCATATTTATGTATCAATTATTAATCACCAGATAGCATATATGGATTGTAAACCAATTGCTTATTATTGGAAAAAGAGTTTGAAGAAAGGTGAAATTTCACTTTCATTAAATGGTACTATTGACAATTATGTGCTTTCTATGTGTAACTTATATTGAAATTTTCTTACTATAAAGAATGAGCCAAGAGATGTTAATTTCTGTTAAGTTGAGGATGAGATCCTACAGTTTCTCTGTGTTAGTGCAATATTTTATTGGAGATTGTCCAATATCACAGATTGTGAAATAGCTGAGTGGAATGAGGACAGTTACACACCTGTTTCTACTGCCATAACATTTCAGCAAAATGTTTATCCATGACTTTCTTCTGATTGGAAGTTCTAGGATGTGATTTCATGGCATGTAGAATTATCATGTGACAGGATTGCTCTGTGACCCTGCAGAGTAGAGAGGGCAGAATGTTGCAACGATTAAGTACGGCAATGAACTAATTTTATCATTTAAAAGTTGGGAAATGATACTCCAGACTGTCTTGAGTATTTAATAAAAGCAATGAAAAGCTTCGTGAGTTTTGAATCTTATTTTTCCTTACATTCTTTGGATAAATAGTACAAAATGTTTATTTCATTACTAACATTTTAAATTAAATTTCTATTGCTGTACAGATTATCTGGAAGGATAATATTCATTCCAAATGACCGAGTTATTTGTTCAAAGTAAATAATTTTATTTTTAACATTTAAAAAAACGAGTTGATTATAATCTTCAGAATAGTTTTAGAAACATTACTTCTGTGTTATTCTATTTTTGCTTTTGTTCTTGTTTTGGGGGTACAGGAAGTCAAACAATTACATTGTAGTCGGAGGGGTTAGTTCATCGAAGTAACAATTTATAAATTTCAATGAAGGTTAGGAACTTAGGAACTTACGGCTCGCTCGTGGCACTGAGCGAAGTGGCTAGCTTTTCACCACTAAGATACGGGTTCGATTCCCGTCGAATCTCATGTGAAATTTGTTCCAAAAAAACGAGTTTGACTGCTTCACAAGGGCTAGTCCAACTCCTGTGAAATGTCCTAAACCCTATCCCTATCCTTATCCTTCCCAATTCTGACCGCTGGGTAGTGACCCAGGAGCGCGTAGCAGGAGGCGCGTACGCGGAGATGCTACCTGGCGGACCTCTTGACAACTGACTGCGACGTGACGTGACATGACTTATAGGTAATGGAGAATTACTCCCCAGCGCAAAACGCTCAACGCCCCTTAAAGGGTTTGGAGACGCGTTGCGTAACTTTGTAGACGCAACTAATTAAAAAATACTTTCCAAGAAATAAAAACCTATTTCTTTTTAAAACAAAATTGGAATTAATAATAATATTTATTATTATTTATATACTTATATTATATTTGATATTTATTATTATAATATTTATTATTATTATTATGGTTCTGATTATTATTGTTACTCTTAAGGGCATTCGGGAGAAGTGTATTTCTCCTACATTAAACTGAATATTTTTCGAGTAACATTTTCTCACAATATATCTATCTCATTCCTCCATATTTTCCTCTCAGATTATATAACTCTTGATACACAATTTTATGATATATTGTGGCAAAATTTGTATTATTTGTAAAAATATAAATTTTGAATATTACACCCCTAAATTTGCAATATTTCAATTCGTATTTTAATAAAAAATAGTTAATTTTCTGAATTAACTCCCCCTTTACAATACGTAATTAAATCCCCCTTTACTCTACGTAGTTACATGGGCTACATTGGATGTCAAAAATTGACTGAGGAAAATAGTAATAAAGGGAGAACTAATATAAATTGAGAAAAATTGCACTTTTATATTTCGAAAAAAAAGTACAGAGATCTTCAAAACATTCCTGCGTCGTACATTAATTTTTAGAGCCATCTTTCATGGCAACTTGTAACTCACTTCTAGCACTTTTTTCTCGAGTCTTGTACATATTTTCAAGTATTCTACTAATGCTTATGCCTTTTTCCGTCTGTGTTTATCAGTTTTGGTGATCGCTTTGATTGTCTGTGAATCTCGGTCTGTGTACACTTGATCTTAAAACACTTCACATTTTGTCATAATAACTTCAATATAGATTGTCACCAAATAAAAAATACCCAATTGGATGTTTTTTCTTTCAAAAATATTTTTTGTATTCAAGCTAAAATTAAATTATTTTAACATTCATTCGCGTTCTGAACTAAAAATCTACTCAGAATCGAGAATAAAACTTTCGAAACAGTACTGTCTCTTGGCGCAATGCGTCAAGCGTTTGTTTTGCTCCTTTCGAGTGCCATTGAACCTTTCTTGGATAGGAAATGCTGTTCCTTGTCACACAAAACATATTGAATGTTAATTGGCTTAATTTTGATCCGGGGAGGGAAATACACCCTAATGATATGAACTAATTATAAATTAGAGAAAAAATGATATTATAGTTACATGCTTTTGCATTAGTTGAATCTCAGCAATTAAAGAACTGAAAATTTAAAGTTATTTTAAAGTGTTGTAATGCCAACAAAATGAGACTTTATGTCCTGTGCTTCCAAATAAGAACACCACATAAGGAGTGGGAAAACAGGTGAGTTCTAGACAGTCTCGTCTTAGAATCACTGCACGTTTACAGCCGACAATCAACGTGATATGATAAGATCGTGTTGGATTATTTTCTGCTTATCTACCTGCAGCGAAGACGTAAAGAGAGTTATAATACCATGGAATCAGACAAAATTGCTGAATGAAGAAAGTTTTGGAAGGCAAGTTGGGATGTGTAAAGAGGATGGAAAATAAGTAAGTTGTTAATTCAATTGGTGTACGACGGATATGTTGAAGTGGGAAACCAAATATATTAAAACGTGGAGGAGAACAGAATAAGACCATCATAAAATATTTAGAAGCCGTTGGGTTTTATCTGCAAAACCAACTGAATACTGTAAGCTTCCAAGAGAGATGTACTTGCGTGCTGCTGTCCAAAAGCAGTAACAACGAACGTGTACTTGGTCAAGTAGGTTAAAAAAACATTCCCACTAGATGTCAGATAAGAAGATACTACTCCCTTTGACGAGGCCATAAGCTCATCCCTATTCACCACTGCCATCATTACCATTATCAGCATCACCACCTTCATGTTCACTACCTCCACCACCACCACAATAATAACAATCATCATATCAAGCACCACAATCTTCTTCTCCATGAAATCCCCCACTCCCACCACCAGTCCCACCCCTACCTCTACCCTCACTACCAACAATTTCCCCAGTATCACCCCAACCACCATTACCATCAATACTACTACCACCAAAACGAATGTGCTACCTGACGCAGATATCATAAGAAGAAGCTCTTGTTAGGTCGCTCTTACTCCACACCGACTGCCCCATTTCTTCAGCTAATCCTTTAGCATTTGAGCGTCTCTCGGATTCCCAGGTGCGCGCAGGCTAGCACAAGGGGGCGGGGCGGGGCAGGGGGGGGCACAGACAAGGAGGACCTGCTGCTCGCCTCTAGATAAGGCTCTGGAGGCGGCGGAGTCTTCCGCTTGCAACTTGCGGCCAACTTCACCCGGCTCAGAAGTTAAGCATCCTCCGCCTCCCCCTCCGCCGCCGCTCCCGGGGATTATAAATCCATTTTATAATATTCTAATTGGGAAGCATGCGATCGATGGCGCCACCGCTGCACTGGGACGAAGACGCCGCTGAGAAGGGAATGGTTCACTTAGCGAAGTCCCCGAAAATCACAATTTGCTGTCTGCTTGGCCTTGTTATTGTGGAACGGTAGATAGGTCTGGCAAATGTGAATTGTAATTGATCATCGAATCATTGTACACAATATACTTTAAATCGGGACCGGGAGCGGTAGCTTGGTTTATCAACTGATGTCACTGCAGTGCCTCTGACCGGGAGGTCCTAGGTTCGAGTCCTGACGGCGGCAGGATTTTCAACACTAGCTTTTCAGCTAGGTCGAATTCAGTCGCTGTCGGGAGGGGAATTTTAGCGGCCGGCTGCTCTGATCGGTAGTTTTCCGTGGTTTCTCCGATCAACAGGTGAATGCTGGAGGAGTACCCAACCAAACGGTCCACGGACCGCGCGCGATCTGTCCTTTCTCTTCCTTATCCTATCCTCTCCCTTTACACACACACACACACGCGTAATCTAACATGCATTACACTACCACATATTCCGAGAGACCGGTCGGGAGCTTAGAGCTTGTCCCGGCTGGGGCGGTGCCCCTCTGGTGGGAGAGTCCTGGTTAGGGGAAAACCCCAATACCTGAGGGTAGATCGGCGCTGGATCTCATCATCATCGGGTGAAGATCATCGCCATCTCCCGAGAAAAAACATGCACCACACTAACGGGACTAATGACCAAAGCAGTTGACGCGCCCGGATACACGAAAAAATCAATCACTCAATCTTTTAATCGAATGTTTCGGTAAAATAATTAATATTTCACATCACAGTCATGGATGTTTATCAAATTATTACATGCCCAATCGTTTTACTGGGTATTTTGTATTAATATTATTAACATTTTACTCAACTTTAAACTCTTTACATTCTCTATTTTAGCTAAACCGTGAATGGAATTGCTGCTAGAGTTCGGTGAGAAGACTGAATGCTGAGTGGGAGTAAGAGGGAAGACTAACCTGCTAAATGACGCTTCGCGTAATGTTCTTTGCTTATTGAAATAAAATTCTCTGGAGGTGCCGCTGAGAAGGGTAGGGTCCAGTGAGCGGCGCCTAAAAAATCACAATTTGCGATTATAGTATTTGATTGTGGAATGAATGGTAGGCAGTATGATAACTGTTTATTGTGAATGTTCTTCAAATTATACTAAATGAAGTACATTTACTGGAGATTCCGAAGATGGAGTTACCAGTTTACATTACCTTTATTGTAAATTACCATCAAACTATTCTATTATCAAAATATTTTACTGGATATTTTGGGGAAATAATTAACATCAACCTGGATCTCAACGCTTTTTCAACACTCTGCATTATAATGATACAATTAACGCGTAAATGGTATTTGTGTGTGATAATGAGAAGGGAGAGAATTTCGATCAGTGGCTCTCCGGGAAATGATCCTCACTGGATAAAAATATCCGAAACAAAAGCATCTGGATTTTGATGATACATCGCGGCATATACAAGGAGGG
The DNA here is from genome assembly GCA_011170035.1 of Teleogryllus occipitalis. NCBI lineage: Eukaryota > Metazoa > Arthropoda > Insecta > Orthoptera > Gryllidae > Teleogryllus > Teleogryllus occipitalis. The sequence goes on from BLKR01000028.1 coordinate 946,885, forward strand.
AGAAGTAAAATCTATGAAGTTCATTGAAGATATTAAAGAACATATTACAGAAAGAATTGTCATGCTTGATATCCATAAAATGCGACGTCTGGCGATGGAAGTGTAACATTTTGGTAATTTAATTATTTGTGGTTAACTCTACTTGAAACCCGACGTCTTATGCTCGTTGTTGTGAAATATATTAACATGAAAGTCAAATACATGAGAAGGGTAGCTGAGTAAGATGGAAAGGCGTTCGTCGAAAGAAAGAGAATAATGACCATTAAGGCAATGGAAGAAAAATGCAACAGAATACGAACAAGAATATGTCGGAAGGCAAAGGAAAGCGGAGTCAATAAACGACAAATGTGTTTTATATTCTCAAAATAATAAATAAATAAATTTTTTTAAATGAAGATTGTTCCTCTCGGTTTATTGTAGCAATATTGATGGAGTTCAAAACTATACTGCTCCAAAGTGCACAAGGCACGAGGAGTAATTATTCATATTGAGGCGTAATTCCACAGCCTTTATGCGCTTCTCAAAAAGTCATTCTGTGAACCAGTACCATTTTCGTCAGTTTCGAATATTCTTCAAATATTCTCCAGAGCAGTAAAGTTGCACGAAATTTAATAAAATTTATATCCTGAATTTATATGTTATCTTCTAGGTAAACAAGATATTACCATTATACTGACAAAAACATTTATATAACAATTAGTGGAACTAATTTGGAGAAGGCTGGCAAAAAACCTTCAATATGGCAAATACATTTAATTTTTTGTGTGCTATTCACGAGCAGTAGTTATGAACTCGTTACACAACGGTTTTTTATTAATATATTGAGTAATCTCCATCGCACGATTTGCTCATAAAGGAGCTGTACGTGAGGGCCTGCTCTCGCGAACCTGAATGACCCTACTTTCTGACGACATCCTTCAGCGCACGTCTTGCATTTCTTCCGACGTCAGCTCATACCTTCGTGAAACTCAGCCATTCTCTTCATCTGCGCGACCGGCGCATTTCCCCTCCCCTCCCCTCCCCTCCTTCCTTCGCTTTCACCACCATTTCGCGCAGACTTGTCGCTTCCAGCCAAGACCGCGCCTCCCGCCTCCACCGCTTCATCACCGCCCCCGCTGCAGGCATTGGCCGTAGTCACCAACGTCCTCATCCCCGCAGAACCCGCCTTCACAACTCCCTGCCCCTGCTGCACACTCAGCACCACGGCAACCCCAAACGGCAACACTCGTTCTCTCGCCACTGTCTATCCATCCCCTACCCCTGCAATCACCTCCCATCCCAACTCTACTATCGCTTCCATCGTCCCCACACACATCACCCCCGCCACAGCATTTCAGCCGGAGCAGTCATAGCCAGGTCTACCATTTCCAGCCACATGTCACCAATTCTGTCTTCACACCACATCCGCCGTTTTTTACCGCGTGCGTCACCGGCGATCTCACAGACACGCCCGCACGTCACCTTTTCGTCCCTCTCGATAAAAGCGGGTACGTTATCCCTGTCTTCATCATAGTTTCATCACCCCTGTCCCCGTTCCTCCCGTTCATCTTACGTTCTCAATAAGTGCGATGTGCCGTTCCTGCTCACCCTACCATCGAACCTACTACCGCTCCCCCCCCGATCTCCATCATCTTAGCCATCACAGACTCCGATGCCATCTGCGTCTCTACCACATTTAATCATTAAGGCCTCCGAAGTCGCAGCTGACCGGCCACCTCTTTCGCCTACGCTAGTTTCCTCGCCATGGGTCCGTTGTCGCCGTCTACTCTCCATCCTCAGCCTTCCGGTTTTCACCGTCCCTGTCGTAGTCATACCCGTCACTCCAGGCTCCGACCCTGCCGATTCAGTAACCGCCGTTCCTATAATAGTCCTCCCAGTCACCCCCGCTTCTCTCTCTGCCGGAACAGGATTCGCAGTCCCCGCCAACTTTCCCGTTCCCGCCCCGGCGCCAGCGACATCCCACACCCACCATACCCGCCACCACTGAATTATTCATTGTCCCTCTTGTCGCTGACTCTACCTTCCCTGTTCTCATTCCTGTCATCCTCGTTACCGCCATCATCATCATCATCATCATAATCATACTGCCTCCCAGTACTGCCGTCTCATTCCCTATCGTTTCCCATCACCACTCAGTTCCCGCTGTCTTCGACCCTACCACCCCCTTTCCATCGTCACCTTTTGTGCCAGATCGCTTCATAAGCCCCAGCCACGTGTCACCGCTTCCGTCTCCCTCGTCGTACCCCCTTCACACTCCTCACCTCTGCCATCCAGCTCCCGGTTCCTTCGACCCTACCGACCCCATTCCACCACCACCGAAGGGGCCCTTGTCGCCCCCTAAGCCCCAGGCACGTGCCACTGCTTCCGCCACACCTGTCGCGTACGCCCCTTCCATCTCCGACCGCTTCCGCCTAGTTCCCGCCTCCTGCGACCCTACTACCTCCCTTCCACCATCACCAATTGCACCCCCGCCGTCTATTTAACCCACGTTCCACCGCTTCCGCCACACCTGTCGCGTACGCCCCTCTCATCCCCTACCCCTTCTGCCCAATTCCCACATCCTTCGACCCTTCCACCCCTATCCACCACCACGTGTCCCCTGCCGCCTCCTTAACCCACGTTCCACCGCTTCCGCCTCCCCCTGACCGCTACCTCTTCCACCCCTGCCCCTGTCCCCGCCCCCCGTGCCCGCTGCGTGCCGCCCCCGGCAAGGTGCCGCAATATCGGCAGCTCGGCGCCGCGCCGCGCCGCGTCGCGCCGCGGGCCGCAGCGGCCCCGGGATCCTTTAAATTGCGAAAGTTCCGCGAAATTAATTTCATAATTCTTTCCGCTCACTCGTCGCCGGCGCCGCACGCCCGTCTTTCCGGCTGCGTTTTATTTCATTCGCTCCGTACGACCGCGGCGAACACGCGGACCCGGGGACATGTGGGGCGGCCCCCGTCTCCCCGAAGAGAAAGCGAGATTTTGCTTCGCAATGCTAGATGGGGCTGGTGGGACGGGAAAGCTGGGGAAATGATTTCGCTATTTATATTCTTATTTTCTACGTGCGCGCGCAAGTACAATTTTTCATATGGCTTGTGAGAAACGTGGAGAATTTTTTATCCACATTAGTTATGTAAGATTGGCCAAAGAGAAAGAAATGATGAGTCTCCGTGACAGGGTCAATCGAAATTCAAAGTCAAATTACAATATTTAAGAAATTATGGTAATTTTTTAAAAGATTGGGGATGTGATAGTGAATGTAGCTGCAAATCTGTGACTTTCTAGAACACGATATTCGATGTTTCGAACACTTACGGTGAGAAGACGAACGATAGTAGTGAATATTTAAGGCGTTGATGACCATCTCGGTCATGGGAATTAATTATTAATGTTTCGGTTGTAAATAATGGTATCGGACATTTTGTACAAATTCGAGATTATTGGCTTTTTAAAAGAAAGAGTAATAATGTCTATTTCCAAGCGTTTTCATACACAATACAACAAATAGTGAAAACGTTAGATAAAAAGTTATATTTTTGTTACACAAAGGAAATTACTGACATTTGGTATATTAGTTACTGTTCAACTCGAAAATGATCACAAAATAGGTTTACTATTGGTAGATTTTTAAGTCATAAAATTATTAAAAATTCTGCTTTCTTTTCTATCTTGTAGCATTATTTTAAACTTATATACATTACATTTATGTTATCTTCACATTTCGTTCATATGTGCATCCTCATGCACACTATATACAGCAGTTGTATCATCGATCATGTATGAATTCCAATTTCTCTAGTGTGCTCTTTCAAACTCTTAAAACGTTCACTTTGTTCATCAGATACAGCATCAAATTTTTTTGAGTAAAGGTCTGAAAATGAGGGAAGAGAGTGACATTTTGAAGTCATTGCGTGGTTTATTTGTGTGGCTTGGGATAGTAACAAGATAAGAAATACTCGGAACAAAATCGAGATATTTACGAATAGCAGGAGGCTAGCTGAAGCTGGTGTGGATTATCTTGACAATGGATGCTTAATACCCTCGATACACGTGAAATATGATAAAATTCTAAAATTATCTTTTGCTACTAAAGTTATGGATATTAAGAAAATCATCTATTTTACTTGTAAAATCTGATGATACTTCACAAAATAATCATAGCAAAATACTTGTTTTTGGTTTCGAAATAAACGGTTTCGCTCCTGAACCTTCTTCTGCAAAATGGACAACTATTTCGATGTGTAACTTTTTTTACCCTGCCGATATACAAGACCGACAAATCGTAAATTTTATACGCCTGAGAAAACATTCGATTGTTTATAGCAACAAATAAGAGAGAAGAGCGCTGGAGATATATTACAGCGTGAAGAGCTCGTTTTAATGTAATGAGAGAAACTACAAAAGAAAGAGCGAGGGAATGAGGTACACAACGAAGGGAAGGAAACGCTCAAATAAGCAACGTCTCAAAGTGCACACAAGCCAGAATGAAATAAGGAAATTGTAGAGGTACAAGAGCGAGAAAACGATAGCAAAGAGTCAGTCGAGGGCCTTTGTTAATGGAAACAAAGGGAGAACTTGCCGGTAAACTCACGAAATAAGGTACGCTCAGAAAGGTTACAAAGGTGCTGCCCAAACTTCCCGCCTAGTAATAAGAATTTCTTGCATCTCACTATAAATTTCCTTTTCGCTGAAGGAACCTGCGCTTAAGAAAATGAGTATGCATCTCTATAATGCATTTGCTCGAGTTCACGAGAAGTTTTCTCTTTGGCAAAGAGAGAGAAAATTGCTTTGGGAATTGGTGTCGGCAAGCAACTACATGCCTGTGAACCGCGAGGCTGAAAGTCACATCGACAAAACCTAACCATCCTATTTATTCATTTTGTGGAAGTACCAAATAGGCTTTCTGTTGGCACTGGATTTGTGTTAATATATCTGTCTAATATGTAGTTGCAAAAGAAGGTTTCAAAAGTAAATTCAATAGTTTGCAATTCGTAAAATTCATTGCCATTCGAAGCTACTATAATAATATTTACTGAAGCGCCGTTTTTGTGTATTGAATTTACATTGTAAGAAGCAATTTTTATTTAATAGTTCGAACAAAGTTTCGAAGAATTTTACTAATTTGTTTCGAAGTGCTCTTGTTTCCAAAAGTTCTATTTGATAATGCAAATTATATCCAAATGAAGTAAGGGCACTTGCAGTAATGACTAAAAAATCCTAGGCATTTTAAATTGGTTTCTCAGTATTGTCCATTTCTATTCTTACTAGCGCTTGAGTTTTTCGATTAACATTCCGTCACTCGCGCGGCCATTCATAACACCAGTACTCGCGCGTTGGACTCCGTCCAACAGAACTATTAAGGAGTTTATTTTTCTCATTAAAATCATTTATACATTTTTCTTATATATATATGTGCTTATATTATAATTGAATATACCATGGAAAGATACATAAATAATTAGTTGCAAACCATTTTGAAGATTTTATTATACTTCAGTCCCTCGCGCGGCTATTCGTAGCACGAACACTCGCATGTTGGACTACGTCCATCCCCCGCATTATTTAGTTATAACACTTATGTTTTTGCACACTAACGAAGAAAAATACATAAACACAACATTTAAAATATTGAACATTCTCATATTACAGAAAAATATCATTTTTATCAATTATACAAAAACACCGTTCTATACGCCAGTACCCGCATGTTAGGTTCTATCAAACAGGCACTAAGATTTTACTTCAGGGTATGGTGACACTACGCAAAATAGAGATAAGAAGTTTATCGACATCCTTCCCAGATGCCATTCGTAGAATAGAAGCATTGTTTTTGTACGTGGAAGGCTAACATTCCTTTCTTAACAAGAAAAGAAACTTCTGTTTGACTCTATCCAACAGCGCGAGTGACGGAGTGTTAAAAAGAATTCACTTAAGTTTTGCTTGGATGAAAACTAAGGTAAAAATAAAATAGTGTTTTAAAAATTATATTTCTTTTTAGAAAGAGATGTTTTGAAAAATATTTCAATGTACAAATGATATATGTATTAACTAGTCAGTTCCCTGATAACATTTCGCACTGTTTAAATTATCTCTGTTGTGAATGTAGTTACGTAAAGTAAGAATAGCTTAATGTTGGAACTCAACTTTGAAAATTTCGGACACTGCATGGAGTGAATAGGCGGTATCATCTAAGAATGTATCGTGACGTTCAAAAAGGACTAATTGTGTTAATTACGATTCATGTTGTTAGTTGAATGTGGTGTTGCCGACGCAGTAAACTGATTTAAAAGTATTTTCATGTGTTGAAAATTTTTGTCTTACTTCATTTCTTTCATGGGTAGCTTTGTTCTCACAGTATCTGTCGTTGGACATACTTATGGAGTCGTAGTAGCTGATCATGTTATACTCCCCTTTAAAAATTCCCAACATCCAATGGCCTTGTATGTTACCTCCATACGGGATATGAACTGGTCAAAATTATCTTTGTCGTAAAAACTATTTTGTGGTATTAATTATGTGAATAGTTAAAGTTTAGTACAGATAATTTTTTTAATATTTTTGCCAATATGGAAAATAATATACAAAGATCACCCGAATGCTGTTCTTCTGCGTTATTCTCTAATCCTAATATAAGATCATTCTCAATTAGTTCCCAAATTCTGTCGAAAAATCTTCTACAGTTACATTTTATTTTTCCCCGAATTCGCTTAACACTTTCATATTTTTATTCCCTATTTTTTTAAGAGTATAAACATCCACAAACTCCACAAACTAATTTGTGTTCACTTCCACTTCTGCAATTGCTCTATTAATCGTTTCGTATGCGAACATATATAAACATTAAAAGGCGACTGTTTTGTACGTTTATGTGAATAAGGTGTTAGTTAACATTAATAAGAATAAATTCTGGGTCACATTCATTTGAAATTGGTATTTGTACTCATAAGAACGTAAAAGTAAGAAGTTGAAAGTAAAAACCTTCATTCATTCACTAACATTATTCACAGTATTTTTTTCTCCGCATTTACATGATATTCTTCAAATTTAATGAGTTCGAAGGTAATATTGTCCGTAGATTTTTGCAAATTTATTTTAAAACATATGGTAACATATGGCATACGGGGAAAAATTAAACTAAAATATGCCGCACTATTCTCTTGTTCAAATTAACTCCACTTGTTCACTTGAAGATGTCATCAGTGTTGCCACCATTGCGAAAGAAAATTATGACGTATTAAGCGAAAAATGCATTTGGGTACCGGAGTTTTATTAACTTCACGTACATAAATCTATTTAAGTGGCGTTGATTTAATTCCCGACACAATCGCTAAGATCGCAGCGACAAAACACGCCAAAACACGTTTTTGGAAATTTCTTTGAATCTTCTTACCAAATTCGAAGAGAAATTATCAGTTCCCCATTAGGAGATCGAGACGCGTCAACTGACATCTCATATGTCTCGAATCGGCGACGGGAAGAGGTCTAGCGGTGAGTGACGAAACCGCACATCCCAACATTCGGACACTCGGGAGTTACTCAAATACTGAATAAGGATATAACTTGTGTCCCTAGGGGCTCTTTAATTTTTACAAAATTTATTTTCCTCCTGCTCATCAGTTCTGCCTTTCAGGGATTTGTTCCTTTAGGGGCTTTTTAAGGTCCTAAATGCAACTTTTTCGAGTAATGGACGGCTGTAGAGTGTGTTGGGTGTTGCATACGCCCCTGGACCACATTTAGAGAGTAAGTAGGCACAACTAGAGGTCTACAGCTGAAACAATACTGAACACAACTGCCCAACAACGGCCTGAATAGCCGAGATCACAAGATTGAAGAGCCATTGCTGTCTCGTTCTTGAAGGATCGCCGGTTAAAATCCCGTCCGAGACATGGATGTTTGTGTGTGTCCGTAAATGTTACCGTTACCCCCAATGTTACTTACAGTGGTCGTTATACGATCTTAGAAGTTGAAAAGGAACCTTAAATAAGTCATCATCATATTCAGCATGGATTAGGCCTTTAGACCTGTTCCGTCTCCTGGAGTCTCATTTGGTCATTCCATCGCAGTCGTTGACGTCGTGGACGTGGACGTGGAGTTTTGTATAGACATTGAAAGGCATTGCAGAACGAAGAATAAAAATTACCAATCATCAACTACGTTAGATCATGTTTTAATTGTTGGCAACAAAACAATGATTAGATTCTATGGATAAATTAAATAAACATTAATTTCTTGCTGACAATTTCATTTCACTGCTAATACTTATTACATGTTACAAATCGTGTCAATTTGTTCACGTGTCATTGTCCATATCTCATTGAAACCAAGACCCCAATCTGATTGTTACACAGAGTAGGTGAATATTTGTGGCACCCAAAATTAAATAGCGGTAATCAATCTCAAGTGACTTACATACGACAGGTAATTGAATATTCAAAACTTATGTAATTTAGAATATCAATAAAATGCATTATTATTACATTAAAAGATACAGCATACATTACTGTATAACATTACACTACCCCGACAATTTAGCAATCCCTAATAGTAACGAAAAAGGTTAACATCTCAATGTTGCTTGTTGAGTGGCTTATCATTGTCTCATCTCAAGCGCCTCACATGATTGATATTTAATTTCCGTAGTGGTTACGGATTAATACTCATGGACTCTGGAGTAAATTGATTGCATTCATTCGCTAATAGAATATTTTTTCCTCTCGTGTTCGATAAATCGCAAATTATTCAATTTTCTTGATCCTCTCTCTTCTTTCAAAATTAAACAGTTTACTTTCCAAAGAAAAAGGGAAGCCACTCCCTCCTGGCAATTTAGAGAAGCCGCTCATGGGCGCCGCACTGCAGCGGGGGCGCTGGCCGCGGCGTCCTGCTGCGGCTCCACCTCCGTGCCCCACAGTGCCAAGCGACGACGCCGGCCGGCAGGCCCACTCGCTCCATTGTTATCCCATTCCCTCCGCGCCCCGCCCCGCCCCGCCCCGCCCCGCCCCGCGTGCGTTTAAGCGTTTTATAAACACCACGAAAATTACGCGTCGAGAAAAAACCCACCCCGCCCCGCCCTTCCCCACCCCGCCAGACCCCACCCCATCCCTCCCCGCTTGTGCGTGATTAGCGCGAGGTTAATTTCGGCGCACCTCCCTTCCCCCCACCCCACCCCCACCCCGCATCTCTACGCCCCCTTAGCCGCGCGCACCGCCGCGGCTGGAAGCGCTTCTCTATTTTTTTTCGCGTTGGTGGTGGTGTCGCTATGCCTGCAGCTGTGAACTGCCCCGGGAAGACCGTGGAGACGAGATTTGCTCGTAGTGGGGATGGGACGTTTGTATCCAAATCTCTCGAATAAAAATAACATTTGAATACTTAAATATTCTTACGGTTCCTATTTTTGTTACATTCAAATGGAATCTAGTCTATCAAATTATATACTAAAAAATTAATTCCCTTTTCTTAATGTACTTTTGAAGTTTCACACACATTTCAGGGATAACTGACGGAAATGACGCAACTTCCTCAGAATCTAGGTAGATCTCAATTGTCATGTTTACAACATCTTTCTTCTCAAATAAAGAATACCAACCAATCGCTGTTTATATCCTTGAAACATTTGCATTAGTGTATCCTTCTCTGCGAATATATATATATATATATATATATATATATATATATATATATATATATATATACATTTTTAAAAACTAAACAAAGCTTGTATATTGCCACATGATTTAACAGAGCTTTATTCTCCCGTAAGAATGCTATTTTTCATGTATTAAGCCTGACATAAATCCTTCGTTTCGTAAATAACTACAATTCTCTCAGATTTCATTAAATATTTATGACACCTTTTCTTTTATATCATATTATCGTAATGGTAACATTACATGTATCGTAATGGTAACATTACATGTATTGAAATGGTAACATCGTATGTATCATAATGGTAACATCGTATGTATCGTAATGTAGTTTTGAATAACTTTTGTCGTTAAAATGTTCAGGTTGCATTATTTGATGTAATTAAGATGAAAAAATCTCACAATTAGTGGGTTTTCCCAAAAATATTTCGTCTTAATGTTATAGGGAATGAGTTGCCTACGTGTTAATACAAGTATATCGTTGAACATGGTTTCAAAATGTTCAACAACGATGGTTTCAAAATGTTCATGATTCGAGAAATATAAGATATTTGAGATTATTTTAAGATTTTGTAACCAGAATATTCCGGACTACAGAATTCTCTAAGATTCAAATTTGAGTCAACAATCATTCTGACTTCGAAATATCAGCATAGGACCAAATTGGACGTTTCTAACTTGTGATTGTGATGTGGAAGCCATAAGGCATTCCATTTATATTTAAATATATCATTAATATTTGTCATATACCCTTCGTATCAGCAATATTTAATTGACGTTTTATTGCCAAGTTTAAATGAATCGGGAAGAACCAGAAAATGCATTTCATTTCAGGTGTGGTATAAAACCCTTCAGAGAAAATATCTCAAATTAAGTAAAGTGATGGTGATAACATGATCTTTTCTTGTTCTTAGATGTTTAAATAAAACTTTAAAATTGAAAGCGACTTTTCTCATCACTGATGATTCACACAACAATTAAAACAGCCGTCCCACAAACGTCAGAATATAAACTCACGGTGTTCTTTATCTTTATATTCGTAACGGCAACGTATCCCTTTTTTTATTTTTACAGTTTGCTTCATGAATGAAGTACTTTCGCGATATTCAAAATTCTCACATTGACCGAGTTTTATGCATCCTACGTTTCACGGCGTTGGATACTGCAGAGTTGTCTACCATTTTTTCACACGTTGTTGTCAGTACCCCGGAAATTCCGTTATCTTTTATTAGGCCATCAATTCTGTTCGACACTGAACCGATATCTCAGCTGTCGTCATGAATTTTACTTTCCCTCTCGCTCCTCTATAACCCTCTGTGTGCTTATAGGCAAAGATCATGCATTGCCACGTACCGTCAGCGTACCTAAAGAGAAGCTGACGCGCCGTAAAATATTCGATTTTATCTTTTATCAAATCTCCTTTTTTTACGCGTTTTCTCCGCGCGTTCCTTAGCCCACTTTTTTTCTTTCTTTTCCGCCCTCTTGAAATTTTCGTCCACCCTTAGAAAGACGGTCGTCCTGTTCGTTTCTTGAAAGTGACGGCCCCCCAGTCTACACAGAAAATAAGTCTCCGCCCCGGAGAATATATCCGAGGTACTATGTCGGATTACGTTCACGACATTGGTTCCAGTGAAGGAGGGCGCCGCGACATTCGTGCACGCACGAGGGGGATGGGGAGGGAGTGGGGCACGGGGAGTGGAGGGGGCCGAGGCAAAAAGAGGATCAGGTGGCCGCCTCTCGAGAGCCGCCCTCCCCGTGTTCCTTTTCGGGCTCGACATTTGCCTGCGACGGCCTGCGCTTAGGCTGGGGATCCCGAACCGTTCTGAAGGCAAGGTCACGTTGCCAATTTCGTAGAATACCTCAACGACACGAGAGATATTTTCTTTGATCCTCTTCGTTTTTTTTACTTTTTTAATGTATTAAGGTTTGTTATCACTACTATATATTCACTGTATGTTGAAAATTAAAGGCAAAATACTTACAGGACATGTTTCAAAATTTATAAATAACTAGTGAGATTCGTGCAACATGTAGTTTGTAAATCGTTGTCTTGAAAACGAAAATACCTTAGTCCTGGATTTCAACTTAAATTGGTCAACTGTTGAAATATATTTTACAGTACTATAGGCCCAGCATTGTGGGTCAGTAAACATTTTTAAGTTTCAGATGATTTGCTTAGGAAATGAAATATTCACTTCGATTTTACGGTGCGAGTTTATTAATGTTTCTATTGCCTCCATTTATGTAGATGATATCTACGTTATTCTATGTTAAGACGTTTATTTACCGAGTTGTGCATGATGGTAATGTGCGTTGCAGCATACCGGGCGTTGCTTGTTTGTTTTTTAAAATTATTTTTATTGTTCGAATAATGAGTACATGGTTCAGTATTTTTAATCATGTATTTGGAATGACTTATAGTTAATCTTAATTATCTAAAACTAATTCTATTCTAACTACAAGATTGGTTTAAGCTACTCATTGAGCACCAACACTGAGTTTATATCGGAAAATATATGGGGGAAGGCATGTAGCGGTTGTATATTTCGGATTCCGGTCGGGGAAACGTTGTGGTTAGGTTGTATTGAGCTATTTGATTTACTGAGGAATTATTCGAAAAGAAATTGTTGAGAGATGAACGATGTAATGATTGATTGATGGATGGATGGATGGATGGGTAGATGGATGGATGGATGGATGGATGTTGCCTGTGTTTATCTCCAAAATCTGCGAAGTTCTATTTTTTCGTCTTAAATCTGTTTAATGCAGGAATGAGGGTCAACTCCATGCCTAGTAGAAAACTCAATTTATGAGTCTTGTTAGTGGTTTCTTAGTAGTGGTACAAAACCATCATTTCTTTGCGTACCTACAGTGTGGGAGTTGAGCCACAATAACCGACCTATGTGATTTCAGAGCGTAACCGACACACCAGACCCTTAGACTATACTTCTGAATACGTCTCAGTCCTTACTTCTGCTAATTCAAAATCAGAAAATCCCAGTGTTTCTGCGTGAAGTGTGGAGTCAGTGCACCATGTTGAGATTATGAATGACTATTCTTGCAAAAATACATAACTTTATATTCATATACATAACATATATTCATAACTTTGCCGTAATAAGTAGCCAAAGGCAATGGTAATCTACGAAAAGGCATTTTTACCACTGAAATTTGCATTTTTTGAATTTCTTATTCTGCGTGCTTGTAACGTATTTGTATGTAATCTACAACGGTAATTTCAAAACTATGCATATATTAACGAAAAACTATGCAGCCTCCGACCATATGAGTGATGTTCTTGGCTTTGGTAGATAACCACAAAGTCGGGAAAGATCCGAAAACAATGAAAGAGTTTCGATTTTGTCTAAAAAAATTGTTCTTCCACCTCTTCTCATAACGTGCGTACCCATTGAATACTCATATCGAGAGCTTTACTCTCCACGTCAGAGCTAACGTCAACCAATAGCAAGGCTCCAAGGAAGAGGCCATCGGTCATTAAATCGTAAGCCGGGGAACCTTCACATTTTAGAACAGCAACATCTTTTTTTTATATTCTTGATATGTAAAGAACTGTTGTACTGTGTATCCCTATGTACTATATTACGCTCCTAAAGTGACCGTGAAGACTTTATTAAAATATGTAATTTTTTGTAGTGTTATAGGAGAGAATTTTATTTTGTTTCTCGAGAAGTGTGTCATGCTACTTCTTCCGAAACCATTTTGTGTGGTTTTGTTCAACAGTACTTTGTTGCTGCAGGCCACTAGTTAATAAAATAATGTGTTTGGAGGTTTTGCTTATTAAATGCGCAGGGATTGGCGTGCGAGTGAAAACAATTTCATTGCCATACGAAAATCAAATATAACTCTGGAATACTACTGATTTAAAATTTTATTTATTTACATTCGGCTTACATTTCGGTTGGCAGAATAAAATATTTTAGTGGGGTGAAAATGGTATCGGTCACTCAATATTGGCTTATTTGGGTTACCGTGTTTGCATGAAATCTGTTGTTGAATGAATCTCTCGAAAATACATTTGTACTGGACGATCTCATTTTCCAGCTACTGGAAGGAATTTTTAACACAAAAGAACTGCTACGAGATACTCATCAATGTTATGTGTAAGGCAATAAATTGGGCACTATTCATCACTGCACTAATGAGGTGTGGTGTAAGTTTTCTCAACATTGTCTATAAAGTAGTGTTTATGATTTGATAGAAACTTAAGAATGGAATATTTTCTATCTCTATAGTTTATTGGATGTAACTTTACTTTTTGAAAGCTTATATTTCTATCAGGTGGTTTCAATTTTAAAATTTCTAATGAACACCTACATGTTGGTTTTAGTTTCTGGCAGATCAATACTGTTATAATTCTATTTTTTCAGTTTTTAGTAATGACAAAATAATTAATTGATTCTAATTTGTTGATTTTAATGTCGTAACTAATGAATTATCAACATAGAGGCATGAAAGTAATAATATATACAATAATAATGTTAGTGCAAGTTATTGTAGCTTCTTTCAAATCCATAATTTAACAAATTATAAGTGTTTACTTGCATTAAAATGCCATAGCCACAACATTAAATTAAAACAAATATAACAAAAATAGTGATCACACTTCTACTACACTATGACCACCGTAATACAACTCTGACCCCGATTCTCTATCCTAATTAAGGGGCGTGTACTTAAACTAAAGTAAATTTACTAAAATTCAATTCTTTAATTTTCAGATTCTGTAAACGATCATTTAACCAACTTTTTAGAACTGAATGTCCATAATTAAGTCGTAACAAACCAGCATTAATTATTATAAAATATCATAATATTTTTGAAAAGATCTCACTAATTTAAGGGCAAATTTAGCCATCGGAAAGAGTGAACATGATAAATATCTCGAAGAAATTTATTATAACTTTATTTTTACATGTACGTGTTCGTAAAACTCACATCTTCAAATTCACGAGAATAGTTAATTTCCGCCAAGGTAGAGATGCTTTTCATAATTTTCCTGTACAAATTGTTCTGGGTGTAAAGTTTATAATACTAATAAAATAATAAGTATTATTTATTAATTTTGAAAACAATAAACAATTGCATCGTTAAGGCATTAGGATTTTAATTTTGTTTCTATTTTTTGTTAGATGTCCTTAAATATTTTAATACTTTGTACTACTTACTTTGTTTTAACGTGAGTGTACAAATAATTAAAATGTACAAGTCCTTACAAAATAAACTCTAATACCCAATAGAATTTTTACCTGCATATCTGAGTACATTTCTTCAAGCATTGACAAAAATTCTAATATTGACAAAAAATGTACTTCTTTCCTTCTCTTATTGTGCGTATCAGATGAAAATATACAAAAATATCCACAAAGTATGATTATGAACTTTCTTTTGCTCCTTTTACTTCGTAACGCTTTATAATTCTCAGGAGAAGAAATGAACCAGGTCACATCTAGCGTTTCTTCCGCCTTATCTCATCCTCATTTATATTCAATGCTTGTAAAACCAAACCAAGTGATTGCTCTTTTATTTGTTATGAATAACCAACGCTTTCTCTTTTATTCGTTATCATAAAAAAGGAGAATGTCATCATTTTCATATAAATTTTAGTTCTCTCTTCTTGTTACGAAGGAAGATATGAAAGTACTTGTTAACACCGTGCTTGTTCATACAAACTGTTCAATCCATCGATGCCAGCCTACATACGAGAACTCAGCGACAAGTCTGTACGGCGCGCCGGGACGTTGAGTTCTATTTATGTTTTGAAAGCTCTTCGTACAAAGTGCTTCTTGGATACCTCGATGAGTTGGGGACCGGGAGTAGCTCTTGTTACCCTTTCCATTCACCCTCATGTAACTTTTTTCTCAAATAATAAGAATTCCAAATACTTTTATATTGCTTTCTTCAGATATGAGCTAAATTCATAAGAAAAAATGAACAATGAAAGAGCTGAGAAAGATAAGGATCGGAAGTTAATTTTTTCAGGGAAGACGAAAAGTACTTTATAACATTCTGGAAAAAATTACATCCAACAAATGAAAATCAATAGATGTGAAGTAATTATTATAAATTATCCCAATTTATTCATAACCGATATCTATCACAACATGCAGCAGTATGCGACTGAAAACAGACTTAATGTAACGATGGTTCGTACCTGGTTTCGTTATTAGCACTTCTGCAATATACGCAGATGCAGGCCTGTCAGGATTTTATATAATGTGATGCTGTAAAGCCAAGTTTTATTCAGAAAGCAATTCAAAATACCAACATTATTACACGAAAAACAGTTGTGGGTGAGGAATATAATATTCGTCATTGTGCATGGAGAGGTGTTAATAGAAAATTGGGTACTACAATTCAGATGACGTAAAAAATGAGTACCAACCTCCCTTTACGATTTCATGTTCTTGAAAACGAGCTTTCTACAAAGAATTAAAGACACATTTTAAGAAAATCATAATTTGTGTTAATCAAACGGCACCTTCGGTTAGTTTAGTTCATGTCGTTTTTTCTCTATCCACTATTTCGCTCTCTCGTTTCTCGTTGACTGTTTACCTCATTCCGTATCTCCCTTCCCCTCCCAATTGACGTTTGGTCTCCCCTCCGCCACCTTCATCACCATCGGAGTTCTCCACCGCAACCCCTCCCTTCCGCTCCCCTCCCTCTCCGCAACCATCGCCGACTGTCGCGGAGGCTGCCTATTTTTTAAACACTGCACAAGTCGACGGCGGCGCTCGTTTGTTAGCCGGCGACAGATACAAATTTGACGCGCGCCACCGTCCTCGCCCGGCCTCCCCCTCCCTCTCTTCCTCCCCTACGCAGGATGTTCATTACGCGGGGTGGGGCGGGGAAGCGCAGGGCGGGGATGTTCGGGCGGGGTGGGCGGGGCGGGCGAGGCGGGCGGGGCCACTGGGTCGGGCGGGACTGGCGGTGCGGGCGGGGCGGTGTAGGGCGGTGCGGGGCTGAGCTGAGCGGGGCGGGGTTGGGCTGGCCGGGGCAAGGCGGGGCGAGGCGGGGAGAGCAGGGCGGGGCGGGGAGGGGCGGGACGGGGCGGGGCGGAACTGGGCTGGGCTGGGCTGGGCTCAGCGGGGCGGGGCGGCGAGGCGAAGACTCGCTACCGCGCCCCGCGACAGTTACAAATCGCCACCAGCCCTGCAATTGATGTTATTTATACAAATTATCCGCCCGCCTACTCGCCCGCCCCGCCCTCGCCGCTCCTCGCCGCTCCTCGCTCCACCCCACGCTGCGCCGGCCCCGACGTCGACCCGGCCGCCGTCTCCTCTCTGAGCCTGCCGCACACGTCTCCCCTATGACGCAGTTTTCTGCGTCTCGTCTCTCTCTTTTTCGCCCCTTTTCACCTGGTCTCTTGTCATCGTGCTGCCTACGTACCTATCCGCACCCTACCCGCCTCGTCCAATAAACCTCTGTCCACATTTTCTTTCTATTAGCCCTTATATCCTAACGCGCCCATCAATAGCTTCCTTGTCAATCCATTCTCTGTCGAACGGGTCTCAACCCCATCTCTGATAACTTCACCTCTGTGAATTTCTCCTCTGTCAGTTTCCCTTCAATCAACTTCTTTTCGGTCCATTTCTGAATGTACTCCTCTGTCAACCTCACCTTTGTCAACTTTTCCTGAGTCAACTTCTCCTCAGTCAACTTTTCCTCTGTCAACTTTTCCTCTGTCAACTTTTCCTCTGTCAACTTCTCCTCTGTCAACTTCTCCTCTGTCAACTTCTCCTCTGTCAACTTCTCCTCTGTCAACTTCTCCTCTGTCAACCTCTCCTCTGTCAACCTCTCCTCTGTCAACCTCTCCTCTGTCAACCTCTCCTCTGTCAACCTCTCCTCTGTCATCTTCTACTCTGTCATCTACTCTACCATCTTCTACTCTGTCAACTTCTACTCTGTTAACTTTCCTGTGTCAGCTTCTTTGCTGCCACAGAAATTCTAGACTGCCTACCACGGCCTTGTCCACCCCGTCTTGCAACCATTAGCCCCACCCATCTTCTATAGTTTCATTTCTAAATCTCGCTTTGAACCCTTCCTCTCCCACCACGCCTCTCATCGCATTCTTCTCCCACACTCTTCTTCGCCCTGCCCCTTGACACCGGGCCCGTCGCCCATCCGTCATCGTTGCGTTCACCGCCGCGCGTCGCGCTGCCGCCACCCTCCTCCGTCCGCCTCCACCGGAAGCGCTAGGACGCCGTCGTCTCCTTCCGGTGCCGGGGCGTTCTGTCGGACGTCCACCAGAGCGCGCGCGCACGCGGGCCGCCCAGATTTTTCTTTGTGTTTCTGCGCGCGCGACGCCGGATCGGCGTAATTTCTGCCGCCGCCACCGCCGCCTACGAGCAGCGCTGTTTTCGTGACACGAGCGTACCGTGTTTTGTTTCCGCGGAGGAAGCTAAATTGCGCGAGAGTTGAGAAATGGGAAGAAAGGGGGTTTTGAAAACAGGGTCTTATTCACGGTCGTGCTTCTTGCTGTGTTTTTTCCCAGCTTGTGGTCATGTGGGCGTCTGAGATTGCGAGAGTTGTCAAGGGGATGGCTATTGTTATTGTAATATATCCATAATAACCTTGCCTTTTGTTGTTTTTGAAGTAGAAATATTCAGTCGTGAAAGTATTTGATAAATGAATATTTTAAGTGCTCAATTTTCTTGCCTCAGTAAAATTCTCTATTGTTGCTATAATATGATATGAAAACGTATTGTTTTTACTTTGGCAATTAGTTTATAATCCTTCAATTAGTGCTTTTTACCTGTGTATTCAATTTGTATTTTGGCAAGGTAAACATTTTAAAAAGGTACGTAATGTAATGTATATAATAATGTATGCAAATCCTCAAACCCATTCAAAAAGAGAAGAATGAGCGATTTTGCTCCGAATCTTTATGACTCTCTATGCTTGCCGTTTTATGAGCCACAAGTGTGCGAAGATAAAACTTCGCTCTTTTTGTTACAAGCTCTAAATCTTTTCTTCTGCTTCAACGTGTTTGCATGACCATTACTAAGTCTTTGCAATTTAACTCCTCGTGTAATATTCGGTGTTAGATTTGGAAATATCTGTGTCATACTATAACGAATACAATATTTCTTTTGCCGCAATAACACAATGCTAGCAAATTTGTATCATATAATTTGTATTGTACTCAAAGTATGAGAGCATTTTTAAACTAATGGTGCTAAAACAGCATGTACTTTTCGCCCCTCGCAAAATTACGCAAAAAGTTCTCAAATTTTCAAAAAATTGTACATGATCTTATTTTAAAAGAAATCTTTGAGGAACAGATGTTATTAATGGAAAAGCCTCTGTCTTCATAATTGTAGCTGTAGGAAGACGGCAAAAAATTTTAATGTTTGATATTTTCGAAAAATTAGTGTTTTCAACGAACCTAAGACCTGCACCATCATCTTAAACGTCCTTAACTCTATTCAATGACTAAATGTATTCAAACCGATGCAGCCATTTTTTTGAAAATGTTGAATCTGTCCCATGCACTCCACGTCAAGTACCCCCCAAAATTAAAATATTGGTTTCAAGTTCAAGGGGGCGTGACATCAGCGAGTAGGATTGAGCAATATCGATTTTGAAGAAAATTGGTTCAGCGGTTTAGCCGCTAGCGTTGTTCACAGACTGACAGACGGACGGACGTCTTAACACACACATATGTCAACAGATTTTTTTATCGTGTCGCAATCATAAACTGTAAAAGAGCGTAACAGTTCTTATTCTCATTGTCTCCATCCGGTATTTTGTGTTAGAAATTTTATAAAATGTACTGTGCAATTATGGAGCATCTACGTCGAGACAAAGGTGGCATTCGCCTCAAAATTCTATCTACGTGAAGCACTGCAATGGCAGTGCCATCGTGAGTCGGGACGCGGCACGCAACGAAAGAAGCCAGTAATTGACTTCAGAACACCGTATGCACTGAGTGTGTTCCCAATGCAATTGGTTTCTTAATTTATCCTGTCCAAAAAGGGAGGCATCTGCTTCGTGGACAAACATGGAATCTGTAAACAAAACAAATCATGGAATCGGTTACTTTAAATTGTTATTATATACTCCTATATTTTAATAAATATATTTTTAATTTATTTTTATTGTTATAAATATTGTTATTGTCATTCCTCTTCTTCTTCTTCTTCTTCTTATTATTATTATTATTATCATTTTAAAATAATTTTAAGGAATATTGTATTAACACCCGTAATTTGTAATGTTTGTAAGTAGTGGTGGCTTTGCCATCACGTTGCAAAACTTACTACCAGCAATAATAAATATATGTTCCCATATCTATTTAAAACGAGGAAAATTAAATACGTGTATCATGAACCGTTAGATTTTAAAGAGTAAATGTAATAGTCTAAATGTAAAGCATGGAGAAAATCAACGGATCCATTTGACAACGGGCAGAGACGAGGCCGCGAAGCGGGCCTAGAATGGCTTTGGAAGCGCCGGGGGTGTGTGTGGCGAGGAGGGTACACGGGTGCGAGAAGGGGCAGTGTGCAGGCGGGGTGAGGGGAAGCAATGGGGTAAGCGGGGCGTGGGAGCGGAGAGCGTGTTTTCGAGCAAGGGGCGGGGCGGGGTGCGGCATTGTTTCAAAGGTTTGGGTAGGTCGGGGAGGGGCGAGCCGGGGGGGCGGTGGGTGATTCGGGCCGCGCGGGGCGATTCGAGGGGCGAGTGGCGGGGCGGGAGCAGCTGCGCCGCGGGCGTGTCGTGAGAGCGTGTCGGCCGCGGGCGGGCGGGGCGTGTTCGGGGCGCGAACACGAACCCTCGAACACGCGTCCGCTCGCGCTCGCGTCCTGCTGCCCGCGCCGCTCCCGCAGCCACCGCCATCGGCAGCGGAACGCGCATCCGTCAGAAAGACTCACTGGCAGGCGAAAACTTCTGAGGGTCCTCATGTATCGCTCCCACGGCCTTACCTGTCGTACGAAGATAAGAGTAATTTTGATTTTGGTTGTATTATCTCAAGGATTACTACAGAATGAGATTCTTTTTTAATCACAACACCAAAATGGCTTCTTTTGAAGTTTTAGTGAAAAGCTAGACGGAGAGAAAATCAATTAAATAATTGAGTTTTATAGTCACTATGGGATTGAAAGAATCCGGAACCCACAGGTAGGGTGGAGCGCAAAAGTTCTTCCTGATGGGGAAGTTTTCGATGGTTACCAGAGGTACGCACACGTACGCAAGTACAAGACACACTCGTAAGTAAGCTAGGCATACACTGAAACAGTTGAAATTATTTTAACACTGCATAATTTGACACTTTTCAATATATCATCACTGTCACAGAAGCCGTAGAAGCTTTTACTCGTGAAGTAATTTGTATCATACCTCGGTCTCACCACGGAAAAATTTCAAACACATTTTGCGGTGATGTGGTAGATAAAGAAGTGATTAACTACGTTACGTTACAGCAGTTTCGTTCTTTGTCCTCTGGACAAAGGACAACTGTGATGGTGCGTTTATTTAACTTTTTTTGATGCGAAGAAAGAGATCTGTGAATATCATGTGATTTGTTCGTTTGAGTGTGAATGCCTCTTCCCTGCACCTTATATCTCTCTTCCCCTTCTACTTTCCTCTTGTCCTATTCTCCCTATTTGAACCGATACAACTACAAATAATTCTTGGAGAGACGGACGCTCAGTGCATGAGATTGGAGTGACTAATGAAACAACTGCGATTAATGAAATATCGTCGGTGAGTCGTCGTCACCTGTGACCAATGTGTATTCGCATAGTTTTACTATTTTACTAATTCAGCAACTTTTGTTAAAGTTTAATAAATATTCTCGTCAGTGAATACCAACATTAATTTTTAAGTTTTTTTTTTCTTAATTTTGGAACATTCTTTCATAGAATACTCTCTATAACACGGCTAGCGGCGTCACTGCTTCAAGAAACGTATATTTAAATTAATATCTACGCAATTATTATTTATTGGTACACCAAGAATTTGATACTGATTATCCTTTCTGGCTACTTTAAAAAAAGTGTTGCATTGGAACCTTTGGTGCTCCATGTATTCCGTGAGTTCCTAATACTTAAATTGCTGGAAGATGTTACAACATTTTTATTAGACCTGAAAAAAGATGGGGAAAGACCCCTCGCAGCACGTCATGTTGAGACAAGGGGAAGAGTAAGGAGTTCAGAAGACTCAAAGACAATGAGAAATATTTATTTCCTTAACATGTTTTTATTACGTTTTATTTTAGTTTGAAATTAAAGCAGTTTTATTTTTTCCCGTTAGTTTTAGTTTTTTTAATACGGAATAATTCCAAGAAAAGAAAACAATTTACTTTTGACTAATATTCACTTTTTAACCAATAATCTTCTCTAATCCTACATTTAGAAATCGGGTAACCCGCACCTGTTCGTCCATCTGTCTGTCACTCACGGTTAGATCCATTCCGTCGATTTGTATACATTATTACATTTACGAGTATAAGTACTTTAAATAACTTCAAATGAACTTTTCTGAAAACTCATCTGACAACTGCAGAGATAATGTAAAATTGTTTGAAAAATGAGTACTTTTTCCGTAAATTGTGCTTAAAAATTAAGCAATTTACATGAAAACATTTTCTCAAAAGCCGTCTCAAATATTTTCTTAATCTTTTTTTCACAAATATAACATTAAAACCTTAAGAGAATGGCGCAGATATAATTTTTGTCAAAGTCTCAGAATTTTCAAAAATTTCAAAGTTTAATTTTAAGTGGTGGCAATAGTTTACTTTTCTCTGTTTCGTTTATTAATATAATTTTGGTATACTTGACAACCCTTGTATTTTGCTGGTTGTTTTCATGAACTCAGCATGCATGCAGCCGGCTGTGATTTATCCATTCGACATTCATTTGTTAAATACTGAATGCCGCATTTTACGCATCTACGTGTGTCTTTACATTAGTTTGACCGTATTTTTGGCACCGATGGCATTGAACTGGGGTTTTCTTTTTATATTGTGGTTCAGATTTGATGCATGCATTCAAAAGGTTGTCAATTTTGTAAATTTCTTTGTTGTGAAAATTCTGATTTGGTGTTGTTGACGTTCTTATGAGAAGAAATAAAAGAGGTCATCTTCGTCAACATATTATGTTGACGAAGATGACCTCTTTTATTTCTTCTCAATTTCTTTTTTGTTCTTGTGTGGTTCTAACTCCATAATGTGAAGGTGGAAATGGTGGACTAAAATATTCTTGGATACCCGATATCGCACTTTCTGTATGTTACGAACAAGGACGCCCTAAGATTTACGTTCATCTTTGATTTATTTTTTGTTCAGAGACAGTGAATATAACGAAGTACTACACGGAATGCTCTGTTTTATTTTGTTTGATATGTGTGGTATTCCATATCTTTTTCATCCAGTACTTTAATTATTTTTCTGTATTCTTCAGTACTGTGTATGGTTTTATTTTTACTTCGTCTCTGTGCATTTGATTTGTGAATTCTTTTACATATACGCGTTAGTTTAGAAATTCTATTAACTTCGGTATATTTATAACATTTGCACAAATATTGATAATATACTGATATTTGTCGCATTTTGCGTTTACTTTTCATAGCGTCAAGTTCAGTTAGCTATATTTTGTTCATTAAGTCCCGAATAATCCAAACAGTCATTTCAAATTCAATAAAACTCTACAAATCCGTTGCTAATAATATAATTTGAAATGATTTTCTACAAACGATTAAAAGGAGATATGAACATGCCCCTGGCCGAAGGAACTAAAGTAAAAGACTGACTACAATAAAAACATATTTCAAGAGCATTATATTAAGCGTCCAATGCCCCCCAAAGTGCTTGGAGACGCGTTAGGAAGGCGCAACAAATTTTAAAAAAACTTATTCATTCTAAGAATGGTTATTATTAGTTTAAATGGTAGTGTGTGGTGTTTGCTTTCCAGAGACACGGAAGCATTTGAAGAACATAGTAAATTAAAGAATTTGTGAATGTTATGACTATTATAGGGTAGCGGGTTCCTAGTTGAAACGCCTGATTCTTTTATATGCTCGGAGAATTTGTGCGATCTCAGAAGATGACCTTCTAGGCATTTACGTATTTAGGGAACAATTTTAAGAAATTAAGTTTCCATGCTTTTGACTCGATAAGCAATGACCTCAATCGACTTGCATTCTGAAGGTAGTTTCAAATAGTATTGTGGTGACAGGGTCGGATGGAAAAAGAGTGTACGTTGCGTTTGCAAAACGACTTGAAGGGCAGATTTGTGAGGGAACTGCGAAAAGATTGACTCTCAAACAAATGTGACTTGTCATGACGAACTAATTTCTTATAAACAATTACATACTCGTATCTCGATAATGAAAGGAGATACCTCCGATCTGATTGTGGAGTTTTGCATTTCGTTTAAAGACAGTTTAGAGAAAACCATAGTATTTGCAATATTTGCAAATACATAAACAATTTTCAATTTTTGCAATTCTGAAGTCGGAAGAGTTGCCTGATGTCCAGAACCGAAAACTACGAATTAACAATTTTGCAACAAATAAACATTTTATAAACAATTTCGAAACGTGTGCTGTACGGACCGGGAGGGTCCTCAATTTTTCTCCGAGTTGAATATTGCAAAATAACAATTTTGACAAGAGATGCTAAATTATTACTAAATACCTAGTTTAATTGTTGCAAAAATGTTAAATTTAGTAAACCCGGATACTTAATCACTATTTTTTCGCCAAAATTTCCCACCCCCAAACATTTTCCCGCCTTGAAAAGGTCGCCTTGTCTTACCGTAGCATACTACGAGCTTTTCACCATACCTATTTTCGTAAAAGAAAACCACTCTGGTTCTTTTGTGAAAAAGAGAATGTGAACAGAAAACAATAGTAATAATACAATTGTCTCCACTCTGTTTACCTTAACACCACCACTTTCTTTTCCCAAATGTAATAATAATAATAATAATAATAATAATAATAATAATAATAATAATAATAATAATAATAATAACATTAATAAACATTAAGTTTTTTTTAAATCTTGGAAGGTACTTTAATTTTAAGGCACACATTCATATTATATCAACTTTTATTTATGATTTATTTTTGCATTTTTATGGAGCTTCCAATATTTTAAAAAATATCAAAAAAGGCAGTTCTTTAAGTAATATCAAAAAAATTAACCTTCGTAAAGAAAATTATAACCCACAAGGCTCATTAGTTGTGTGCAAGGTCTATAAAAATGTAAAAAAACTCATTAATAAAAATTGATATAATATGAATGTCTGCCTTAAAAATTTAAGAACCTACTAAAATTTAAAGAAATATAGAAAAGGGCAGTCCTTTAACTAATAGAGAAAATGTAACCTTCGTAAAGGACATGAAGTTTTATTTTTGTACCCTTATACACTTTCATTTATTTTTCGTACCTTGGACTAATCCTACGTCACGAGTAAGTTTTGGAACCGCTATATACTGATATCTGGTTTTCATTTGTTTTCTCAGACATTTAGTAATTTTCGTGTAATTGTTTGATGAACAATTTTTTCCTGAAACCGATCGTCTGGACGGGCTTTTCAAGTGAAGTGCCTGTGCTGTGGTTACGTGGTTCGTGACGCAAACTGGTGGTGCGCAGAACGAGCAAAAATAGGTATCCCTAGGGAATTCACCCATGTACTTCCACCATGTGTAGTACCCTAACCAAAGGACTGCGGACCGCGCGCGTCTTTTCTTCCTCTTCCTTGCCCTACCCTCTCACCTTACATACACATTTACAGTTACATTCGCTACTCTATCACACATGTCGGGAGGCCAGTTGGGAGCTTATAGCTTGTCCCCGCTGAGGTGGTACTCTGCTGGGGGAGATAACAAGGGGGAAATTCCACGCAAGCCAACTGGTAGGTTGGCGCCTGATTCCACTTTACAGCAAGGAGGGAGTACAGCGACACGTCCCGCGAAGAAATATTCTCGGGACTAATGATCATAGCTGTTGACATACCTGGAAAGATCAAACATTCAGTCATAAAACGTGTGAATAAATAGCATTAAATGTATTGCATTTAGCTTGGTAATAAATATCATCTACTAAAATTATCAATAAGACCATCTTGAAATAAAACTTTAAAATACTGCAACTAAAGACAGCAAATCAAATTTGGAAATATGCTTTCTCGTCCTGTCGTTATTCTACGATTTTTTCGCATAAATTTTGTCTGTTTTATTTTGAATATGTTTTTCAAAACATTGTTTTTCCAGCAGATATATACATAACTTCAATTCTCGTATCTTTGAAATATTCTATTTATACCGTGCAAGAAATATTATTATGATAATTCAATCCCTAGCATCAGTTTCTCGCATTAATAACGTATTTGGAGTGAACGGCCAGATCAGTCATACGAAGAATACTGGTGAAAAATACCTGGCGAACAAAGAATCTCTCAGAAGACTCATATCTGTCAAAATGCGGAAATATTTTTATGAAAAATGAGCATCCAACTGTGCCAGAAGGACGAAAACAACTTGGAGAAACTTCACATACTTCAGGGTTTAATTTTTCTCTGAAACTGTGTCATCCATACATCATTTCTCTCCGCAAATTTGGTCTGCTTGAGCGACCCACGTCCTAGTGACCTAGACTCATATCTCCAGTTCAAGCTCACCGTAACTTACTCTCAGGGTTCATGTAATAAGAATTTGTATGTTTTCAATTGTTTAGACCCAATAAACATTATACTCTTTTTATATATTATTCTTCATTAATTGAAGTATTTTCACCATATTTTAGAACTATCTTTCAATTTTTTACGGTTATTAAATAACAAAATTTCATTTTGGTATAACAAATGTGTATATTTCAATTTGTTTCTAAAGCATCTTATGTCTTTGTTATACTATCACGATTATCATGACTTTCCCTGCAATATCGCGTTTATATTTTTAATTGTTGCTCAACGTACGTTTTATGCAAATTTGGAAGTTATAAAATACGAGATGTGCTTCTTATCCTAATGTTAAATAATGAAGTACTTCTTAAAATGATATTTCATATTCTATATTGACAGCATTCCGTAACTTGGATAGGCGTATTCAAAATTCATTTGTGTTTAGATGTAAACACAAATGCAATTTTGTTTTAAATACAAAATGTTGTTTTAGATGTAAAGGTGGTTACATAGATTGATATCTATAAGTATCGTCTTTTTATATAGAGACATTTTGCATTTCAATTGCAGGTATTGCTTCTACTGCAGAATTAATATCGAACGCTTTGTCCTGAGGAAAAATCTCATTCTGCAAAGCTCATGCAACTTTCTCATTTCAGGCGCTGCCGGCTGTTTTCCAACCGTTTCCTGTACATTTCGGTTTGATGATTGTTTTTGCATAATGCTGTTGGATTTTGAAAATATCGCGTACGCAGTTGGGTGCAGATTTCGGGGATGTTATGCTTGTTAGAGGATTTCGGCGCTTACAATTCGTTTACAGTTGGTTGCCTGTGTTGATGTTGTGGTGTCGGGAGCGATTTCGCGTGTATCTGGAAATGGGCTGTTTTATTGAGGCTAATTTTCGGCAGGAGGCGCGCATTAGCAAGCATCATATTCGATTGGATTCGCGCCCTCCAACCGTTCATTTATCCTAACAATTGCATTCCGTGCCTGCCAAAAGTAGACAGCGGTAGGATCTCACAAAACATTACTCATATATACCTAATTCACATTTGCATTCATATTTATCTTATTCCCATTTGAATTCATATTTATCTAATTCACGATTGCATTCATATGTATCTAATTCACATTTAACTAAAAATTCTAATTCAAATTTAACTGAAAATTTAAAAAAAATAATGAATGTTTGTTAAACTTTCGTGTTTTGAGAAAGTGAGAAAATAATCCTTAATTTTTTATAAGTTTATTGGCACCAAGCCATAACTTGCCCCCAAATGATTTATGCAATTGTGAAATGATAATCGATCACAAAATATATTATGAATTAAGAATTAAAATATTAATGGCAATGAAAGCATCTTCAATTGCAAATCGTCGAATCAAATTCTTTGGTTTCAGAGAGAAAAGAGAACACAAATGACTGCTATGATCTGGTGAGATAAACCACTAAACAGAAGGAAAACCTTATTCAGCTTCTTTAATGTTCTGAAGCAAATTTGGTGGCAAATAATGTTCTGAATTAAATGTTCATCAAATGTTTGGAACGAATTAATATTTCTGCTTTAATTCCTAATTTAATTCACGTCATTCAGTAATAAGACTCATTTTTTATACTTATTAACATAAAAGAAAGGTCAACAAAATACATTTCTAGCTTAATTTCAACTTACATATTATTTTATACAAAAGCAACAAATAACAATTATTGTTATTTAAGTTAATTATTGCAGCACCTTTCTACAGAATCATCATTTGCTTGGAAACAGACACGCACGCACACACTGATTTCGTTCTCCCTCACCTCAAGAAATAAATTAACAATAGCTGACCCCAACAAAAATAGAGAACATCACCTGATGAAGCATGTCTACAACTCATCCCCAACTTTCCCAGGCACCTTCTCTTCCCGGCATCTCTTCTATTACCAAGTCATATGGGAGATATTACAAACCATGGTGTCTTCAAAGAGGGCAATACGAATCCGGTGTTAGAAAGAACAGTAAGAAAGAGCCACTGATTTATTGTCAAGTCGGAAATATGAGACTCACACAAACATACACACAAGCACACGCACACTCGTGCACAAACGAAGGTCTTCACCTCTCTCATCTCACTAATAAAGATATGAAACCCCACTATGGCAACTTTAAGAATCAAAATCATCGTGTGAATCTCACACGCCCTCCTTGCCGACGCCATCTACTCATCCCAGTCGTATACTTTTTTGGACCTCTCCGGCTACCAAGTCATATTACAGATGGAAGGCGTTTCTCATAAAAAATAGCATCTCCAAGTGGTCAATGCAAACCCGATGTTGGAGAGGACTGTAAGAAAATGCCGCTGATTTATGTTAAAGCCAGAAACACGACATACACCCACCCATACAGAGTCGCATTCTGCTTGGCCACTGGCTGGCGGGAGGATTGTGTCGAGCGGGGCGTGGCGGGGAGGGGGGACGGTGGCGTGGTCTAGGGGGTCTACCGCCGCCGCGGGTGGTCCGCCTGCGGGAGGGGGCGGGGCGACGGCCGCAGTGGGCGGCGACGCGGGCGCCCCCCGCGGTCAGCCGATGATTTATCGCCGGCGGCGGCGGCGGCGGCGGGGGCGGCGGGCTCCGCGTGGCCCGCGTCGCACAGTTTTGCAGCCGCTCGCCATGTTGAGCATAATTTCTGCGGCCCTCGGCGCCGGCTGCAGTGCGGTCCTCGCTGCGGCTGCGGCCGCCGCCCCTGCCTTTCCCTGCACTGTGCTGCCCTGCGTTGCCTTTCCCTACCCTGTCCTGCCCTGCCTTTCTCTGCCCTGCTTTGCCCTTTCCTGTCCTGCCTTGTCCCACCTGCTTTTGCTCTTTTCTGCCGTTCTCCTGCCCTGCCTTGCTATTTCCTGTTCTGTCCTGCTCTGCCCTTCTCTGCGCTTCTCTCCTGCCCTTTTCTGCCCTGTCCTTCTTTGCCCTGCCCTACTCTGTACTGCTCTGACCTAGTCTGCCTTGCCTTGACCTGGCTTACCCTACTCTTTCTTGCCATTCTCGGTCCTGCTTACTCTTTTCTCCTCTGTTCTCTGCTCTACCCCTCCCTTCTCTTTTTTAATCTCCTCTCTTCTGTCGTGCACTGCTCTGCTCTGCTCTTCCCTACCTCGCCTTGTCCTACCCTCCTCTGTTCAGTCCTTGCCTGCCCTTCCCTACCGTACTCTGCCCTGCCTTGCCGTTCTTCTGTGCCCTGCCCTCTGCCGTTGCCTGTTCTGCCATTTTATGTTCTGTACTGTTCTTCCCTGCTCTGCCCCTGCCCTGGATTCCGCTCCTTCGGAGAAGCTCGCCACTGGACAAGCCCTTGATGGCACGGTTGCACTATCCTACCACCTCTGTTTCTGGGTTCAAATACCGTTCAACCCATATTGGACTTTGTGAAGAATAGAACAGGTCGGGTTTCTCCAATTTCCCCTGCCTCTCAATCCACCATTTTTCTGTCGTCATTCAAATCATATATTCACTGTCATAAATCCGTCATTATCTTTCGCCTTAGGTATGGCCGAAGAAGTACTTTTTTTCCCTAGGGCTTTTATCCAGCCGACAGCCGGTTGCCCTTTACGTTCCGAAGGGACGCATATTCGACCATACACTAGACAAACACTTGCGGGCTCCTATGATCTGGGGTCAGCAGAACGCGAGGCCGTCCGCGACTACACACACACACAAAGTCAAGGGACAAACAGCCATGCCCAAGGCGGGACTCGAACCCGCGACCCTTCGGATCGAAGCGCTGAGTCGGTACTCGCTCTTAGCCACCTCGGCCATCCAGGTCGGCCCGAAGACGTACATAAGAACAAATAAATATTGTATTGCTGTTAGAAGGTCGCCTTGTCTTACCGTAGCATACTACGAGCTTTTCACCATACCTATTTTCGTAAAAGAAAACCACTCTGGTTCTTTTGTGAAAAAGAGAATGTGAACAGAAAACAATAGTAATAATACAATTGTCTCCACTCTGTTTAACTTAACACCACCACTTTCTTTTCCCAAATGTAATAATAATAATAATAATAATAATAATAATAATAATAATAACATTAATAAACATTAAGTTTTTTTTAAAATCTTGGAAGGTACTTTAATTTTAAGGCAGACATTCATATTATATCAACTTTTATTTATGATTTATTTTTGCATTTTTATGGAGCTTCCAATATTTTAAAAAATATCAAAAAAGGCAGTTCTTTAAGTAATATCAAAAAAATTAACCTTCGTAAAGAAAATTATAACCCACAAGGCTCATTAGTTGTGTGCAAGGTCTATAAAAATGTAAAAAAAACTCATTAATAAAAATTGATATAATATGAATGTCTGCCTTAAAAATTTAAGGACCTACTAAAATTTAAAGACATATAAAAAAGGGCAGTCCTTTAACTAATAGAGAAAATGTAACCTTCGTAATGGACATGAAGTTTTATTTTTGTAGTACCCTTATACACTTTCATTTATTTTTCGTACCTTGGACTAATCCTACCTCACGAGTAAGTTTTGGAACCGCTATATATTGATATCAGGTTTTCATTTGTTTTCTCAGACATTTAGTAATTTTCGTGTAATTGTTTGATGAACAATTTTTTCCTGAAATCTTGAAGCTTCTCGTTAGAGTGCAGCCTCATCCTTTACATAAGTCCCTAGTTTCACGGAGTAATGTGTTGGTACGCGTCGCCGTTTGCATAATTTTTATTCAAGTGTCCGGAGATTTTGTTTTCTGTGAATTGGAAATCACCAATTTCTTTAAAACCTGTATTAAAGTACGCAAAACCCCCTGTAATGCATTCCTGTGTCACAATTGATCTTCAATTCTTGAATGCTATCAGGTGAAAGTATCGGATGAGAAGATGTTAAATTGCCACAGTCGTTGAGATTGCGCTAGTATCAGCATCTAAGCACACTTAAACATTGCGATGAAACCTAACAGCAGGCGTTGCTCAAAGGACGTAGGCCCCCGGGGGAGGGACGATTCTGTGTTCTTCGTTCGGCTACGCCGTCTTCTGTCCTCGGCGGCGCATCCGGTGTGCACCTTGAGCGTCTGCTCTGGGCGATCTTCCCGTCCGACGAAATCCCCGCGAACTCGCAAGCCGTCAGAAGTCAATTACAGACTACACGGGAGCGCCGCGCGATCCCTTCGCTAAACCTTCCGGATCTAAGGAGCATTCAGACTCCGCCCCGCCCTCCCCGCTCCGCCCGGCACGTGCGCGCCCTCTCCATGCGCCCGGAGCTCACGAGGCGGCGCGGCGATGAGCGGGAAGGGTAATGGCGGGGAGAGATTGGGCGGATCAGGGGGGAGCGGGGCGAGGTGGAGTGAAGCGCTGCCGCTGATGGCCGCTGAGAGGAGTCAGGTTTTGCGGGGATGGATACTGCGGAGACGGATACGGTGGTTTGGATAAGCGATAAGAAATATTACCCTGTTGACTAGTATAACGAGAACAAGTATTATGGGAATGAGTGTGGTGTGACTGGTTGTTTGATTGATTACAAGTAATTCCGGGCGCGTCAATCGGTAAGGTCATCAGTGCCGTAAGTATAGAGCATGATTTTACACGGAAGGTGGCGGTGATCTTGTCCCGATGGATGGCGACATTCGGCGCAGACGTACCGTCGGCTAACGTGGTTTTCCTCATCGAGGTGTCTCCCACCAGTGAGGCATCTTCCCACATGGGACAAACTCTAAGCGCCCGACCGGTCTCCCGGCATGTGTGGTAGTGTGGGGCATGTTATCCCGGCATTTGTGCTGTGTGTATGGGGTTGGATAGGACAAGGAAAAGGAAGGAATGATCACTCGTTGCTGTTTTGTTAGATTACTGCTTCGGCATTCGCCTAGTGTTGATTGAAGAAATCACGGAAAACTACCGATTAGAGCAGCCGGCCTGTAGAATTCTCTACCAGCCTGCGACTGAGCACTATTTATAGCTAGTGTTGAAAGTCCTATCACCGTCAGGACTCAAACCCCAGGACCTCCAGGTCGGAAGCACTGTAGGGTTGCTAGTGTAGGAGAGAGATATGGAAAGGATGGTGTGAGTGTGGTGTAATTAATGTGGCCGTCTTTAGAAAAGTAAGGTACGTATGATAGAGACGGGTGAATGATGGGAAAGGGTATGATGGGAATGGGAGTGTCATTGTAGAAACAGACGTAGTAGGTCAGATCGCGATGTGTTGTGGGAAGGAGAGGCGGAGAGAAGAGAGCATGATTGGGAAGGATTGAAGCTGAGTTTGTAGAGGATGTTGGAAAGAATTGCATAAGGCAATGTAGATGAAAGTATCAAATGTCATGAAAGTTAGTACTTTCTGTCAAAAGCGGAGAGAACTTCTTCTCTTCCGATTCTTCACGACATTCCAACCTGTTTCCCAACGATATTTTGTAACTTGTAAGTGTAAGCAAAGTGATACATACACCAGCGTACCCACATTCTCAGTTGCGGGTTCTAGTAATTCTTCTTAGTTTTTCACATTCTTCAAGGTCGTTTATACAATTTTATTTATATTTTGTAGGCATTTACATGGCGTTCTGTAAATCTGAAAGTGTTCAAAGAAATTCTGTACATGGCTCAAGTGAGAGTGTATCGTCACATGAACTGGCTAGGTACAGAAAATTGCTCATGGCACCAGTAGTTTTCTGGTTCATCCACTCTCTACATCAAAACTGAAATATCACGCAGTTCTTGTACATTTCCTGAACAAAAAATAAAACATATGGTGGCTTTGCTTATGGTACCTTCTTTATCATCCAAATTATTGCGAATCGCTCTAACCCCATTTCATATCTGCTCACGCTCCTTCAACTTTTCCCCTACCTCCTCGCCGCCGCCCAGCGCCCATCAATATGCATGCCGGGATTACGCCTCCCGCCCGGAAATGGACCTGGCCCTGCGCGGGGAGTATCGGCCCGGGTCGTCCTCGCCCGCCCTTCGCACAAAGGGCCCGGAGCCCTTTCGGACGCCTCCGAGGCGAGGCGGTGCGGCGTGGAGAGGCGTCGGGATTCTCCCCGCGGTATTGTTGGCGGATCACGAGGAAAGACGTGATAAGGCGAACGCCGCGCCCTTGGTCTTGCACGAAGGAGCGGAAGGGTGGGAAGAGGATTTTCCTGTTTCTTCTGACGGTAAATCTGTTGTGGAACTGGAATACTTCGTGCGAAAATGCCCTTCTTTAGCGGAGATAAATGTTGTATATAATAAAAATGTTCAAACCTTTCAATCACGTTTTGAAACTAAATGCTTAATCACACTACTTAAGTTGTGTAATTGTTACATCCTGTTGCTTGTATTCTTTTAAATAATCAGACAAGTTCGTAGGTATTCGTTTAATTATGGAAGTAATTAAAAGCACGTGTTCAAGTTTGCCGATGTTTTGGAATGTATTATAAATCTTTCATCAGGGTTTACGCAATTTTACCTTTGTGCATTCTTTTATAACTTTTTGATCACAGAATTGTGGTCACAGTGACGCTAGTTTCAAAAAGTTTGAAATGTTTCATTTTTATACGTTTCTTAATGTAAATGTAATTTTCTTTTGTGAAGAGTTTGTTTCAGGCAATCACTATTGAGTTCATATACATACAACTATGGAATTTGTTTTGTTGATTATAGTCGCATCAACCTAAGGTTCTTAGCGACTTTTCAGTATTTTACATATTCATATTTGATTTTACATTATATATATATATATATGTACATAGTACAAAGTTTACAATAGAAAGGATGTTATTTTAACAGTACGAAACTTGACATCCAATCATGGTTGCTATGATAATATGCACAAGAAGTCACTTATATTTTATTAAATATATTAATGTTCTGACAAAGTCTTATGATTTCCTGTTGATAGGCCTTGGAATATACAACTGCCTCGAATTGTTGCTCCGGTGATAGGCCATCTCTTTCTTTCTGAAACTTAGGGCAAACGTTCAAAATATGAGATACCGTTAGTTCAACCTCACAAAATCACAAAGGGGCGCGGGTAGTTTGTGAAAAAGATGTGCGTGTGTTATAATAGTATGTCCGGAGCAAAGTCTGGATAGCACTACTTGTTCTCGCCCAGTCATTTGTTTCTCTAGACACACTGAGAAGAAATCTGTTTGCGTTTTATGGAAGTGGCTGGCTTTGTATTTGGTCCATTCTTGATTCCAGTTAGTCAACATTCTTTTGTTCATAAATTTTAGGATGTCATTTGTAGTGTTAACGAGGTTGTGAACTGTATTGTCTTGTTTGAGGTTTACCAAGAAAGATGCTGCAAGAAAGAAATGGAATTTTATTTCCATTTCTGTTATTATCCAATGTTTGTGGTACTCTTACCTTGTTTAACGTACTAAGCTTTTTTGAGTTGTCAAAATGTTACTAATTTCTAAAATGAACAAGTGATTCACACACGTTCAAAGAAAAATAAGCCATATGTAATATAAAAAATCTGATACACATTGTTTAGGAGAACAATAGTGGAGGAACTGATGACAATTAAATATATTTGCTATGAAATTCACAATCAATATTCAATATAAATATGAAATTTCAATTTTACCACCAAAATGAGGTTTTCTCTTGTAATTGTTATAGAACATTCAGTTCATGGAAAGATTGTTCATATTTTGTAAATTAAATATTCCATTATTTCAGAATTTATTGTATCTATTGCATTATAATTTCCACGTTAAAGTAAATAATAGTAAATGTAAGTTTTTTGTGTATACCAGCTTTTAAATTACTTTCACAAAATTTGATTTAAACATAATATTAAAACAAATAGATTTTGTGAAATTTAAATTCATTTTTACGGTTCCAGGTAGAAAATATGTAGATATATGATTCTCATAATACATTTCTTCTTATATTGTTTTTGGAATATACTTTTCCTATATATTACATATCAACATATATCTTTATGGAATTTCGAAGAACTGTGTATTAGGTGATTTCAAAAAATTGCCTTAAGGTGTCACGCACAGAGTAGAATGGAATGAAAAATGCAAAAGACAGGAAGCGCAAATATGTAAAATACTTCTATAAGAGTCGGATCTTGAGTGCCTTTTATCCGAAATTCCTCAAATATTCGAGATTCTTTGAAAATCGCGAACATAAAAGGTTTACAATTTTTAATAAAAACATCCAAATAAATTCCCTAATAAAATGTTACATATAGTGCCTGGTATCTGGTATCCTTCAACAGAATTATAGCAAGATACGAAATCATGCAAATTGTATAGTTTGAATTTACCTCTGAGACTAAGTATTTATTAATCTAAATAATGATGATAAAGGATACACCGTGGAACTTAAAATAGTAGTATTAATATTACAAATGAATTATACACAATTCAATTATCCAACTCCATGAATAAAAATATATTTCATTTACTTTACCGAATTTCATTACCTCAAACACAAAAGTATCTCTTGATGAGGTTTGAAACCCGCAAGCTGGTAACCCTGGTGCGAGTTGCATGCTGTTACGGGTTGCAAGTCCAACATAAAAAGGTTGTAATTGTTAATTAAAACATAGACATCAATTTCGTCTTCAAATTCTACATGGAAGATGTATGTTATCAGTCTTTCACCATAATTATCACAAGACACAAAATCTTGCAAATTGTATTGTTTGAAATTCCGCCCTGAAACGTAGTATTCATTACTATAAATAATGAGAATACAGCCGGCGTCGATAGGCTATCGAGGTGATTGCTAAGGTTGTAGGCCCGTAATTGTTGCGGCTCGAAGGAACGCAGGTTCGAATCCCACATCGGGCATGGATGTTACGTGTCGTGTTCCCCCTACAGTTACCCAAAGTGAAACAAAATGATCGCTACACGATCTAGTAGTTAAACAGCGAACTAAAAAAGGAAAAAATGGTTCCATTGTGGAATTTAAATTCGTCACAATAATATTACAAATTCATTGTACATAATACAATTATCCAACTACACGAACAAAAAACAACTTTCATTTATTTCACCGAACTTCATTTACCCAAACACAAAAGTACCCCATGATGGGTTTTAAAGCCCGCAATCTATCAACCGAGGCGCGAGTTGCAAGCTTGAGAGAGTTGCAAGCTCAACATAAAAAGTTCATAATTTGTAATGTAAACAGAATTGCAACAAGATACAAAATCATGCTACTACTATGAAAAATTTAAACACTACTATTCGAATTTAAAAACTACTATTCGAATTTAGACCCTAATAGTGAGTATTTATAACTCTAAATAATGAGAACAAACGTTCCACCGTGGAACTTAAATTAGTAATATTTATATGACACATTCATTGTATATTCTACAAATATCCAACCTCATGAACAAAAAATAACTTCATTTTCTTAAACACAAAAGTACCCAATGATGGGTTTTAAACCCCACAATCTGGCAACCCTGGCGCGAGTAACAAGCTGTAAATGTACGAAATTCGCGACGTCTCGACCGTTCGGTCTACACAATATAGACCCTGACCCCTGCGCCGTTAGCCCCTCGCTTTCCATCTTCGCGCCCGTTATGGAAATCCGCCGCGTGAGCGAGGAGGGCGCTCCGATCGCGATGCGGACGGGCTAATATTTCGTGCGAGTGGCTGCCGCTGGAATCCGGTCCGTTCGTCCTCGGAAATTCTCTTGTCTTCGCGGCGGCCGTTTCCGCGCATGGAAATGTCGCTGTTAACGGCTGCGGACGGCACTTGCGACTTCCCTAAGGGACGACGCGTGACTGGAAGCCATTTCGGGATTGAGTGGGGAGGGGTTATTTCGAACCGTGACTCGTTGAATCCCTCAGGAACCGTTGGGAAACATTTGAAATTTGAAAGGCAATGTATGGGTAATTTTTCTTATTTTGAATCTTGGGAAAAGAATTAACTCCCCGAATTCAATTTTGGAAATATATTTGGTGTTTCTGCTCTACTTAAATCGATCATGAGTGTATATATGAATTATCCCTCTATTCTCCTTGTTCGAGAGTTGAGGTGAGAGTAATGTGCGACGAAGTGCGTTGAAGCGTGAGGCACCGCAGTGCAGTGAAATGCAGTATTATTTACTGCCTTGCGGTGTAGTGCTGTCGTGCGATATATTAAGTTTTTGGTTTATTATTACTATTATTTATTTTTTTATTTATTTATTATATATACAACAGGCATTTGCCAAAATGAAAATATACATTACTCATGGTTGACATACTTAATAAGCACAATGAAAATTATTTGTAATTTTGATATCATTAACAAAACGTAAACTAAATGCAATCAATAAGAAGTTACATTAGTGATAAACAATTTTAATTTGCATAAATCTAATACTTTTGTTTTGAAGTTCTCAAATTCTTATTTCTTTGTTATTACTTCAGATATATTTTAGTTTATTTTGCAAATATCTGCCACAGTTGTATTGAGTCGTAATACGTTCAAGCTTTATTCCCTCATAATCATCCATATCTAATAAGAAAAATTTAACGTCGAAGTAATTGGTCCAATGGCCCAAAACTCATCAATCTATTTTCAATTTTCTCTCCACAAACATTATACCGAATGAAAAAAATATATTTAAGGCAATATTTACATAGTAATGTAAACGTAATAGATATATAACCATGACTTTTATATGCTAAAACAAACAGAATTAATAGAATCACTGCTCGCACGTGGAGCTGGTAAATCCGTCATAGTTCGCACATGATGTTCTTCTGACCCACGCGCCTTTAACACGCCGATCTTATGAGCCGCCCTCCAGCGGCACCTCATGGCCGGAGGGAGGCTCCGCTGAAGAAGACGAGATCGAAGGGTGAAGGTGGCGGCGGGGAGGGCGGGATGATGCGCGCATTTTGATTAAAATAAGCTGCCAGTCAAAACAATTTGGGAGCGAATCATGTATAATGCAAGGATTCATCGGAGCGAGCTCTGGTGCCGCAGTAATTGCTCCTGTATCCAATATCCCCAGCTCGCGTCTCCCCGCCACGCCCCTTTCCCTCATTTCCCCTCTTCGTCCCGCCCCTCTTGACTCTTCCCCGCATCACCTCTCCATCCCCATAGCTCTCCGCTTCTCCAAGCTCCTCACCAATTCCATTCCGCATTGTTTCTCTCCTCTACACCCCCATATACTCCTCATTTCTTTTACTTTCCGCCCTTCCCCGCCACGTCATGTCCTTCTTCTCTCCTCCCTTTCCCGTTCATCCCCTCCTTTCTCTTTCAGTCTTCCAGCTCCTCTCTAACCCTCACTGCAATTTCTCGCTCTTCTTCACCCCTCCATACCCCACAGCACTCCTCTCCTTTCCGTCCTTTCTTTTCAAGTCATGCTCCTCCTCATACATTTTTTTGCCCTACTCGTATCTCGCCTCTGCACCAAGTCTGAATCTTGTCCTTCCCGCGCATCCATGCTCATCTCCGCTCTTTCTGCATCGTACCAGTGAGTTGGCTCTGGTAACCTTTTATTGCAGCATTTCTGATTGGGAAGCCCTAGAGTACAAGACTCGACAATGACTGATTTTGAAGAACCTGGAATATTCAGATCAAATAGCTAGATTGTTAGGAGGAGAAATATTCTGCGTGTCGATGTGAATATGGGCGTCGGATCTTATTGTCTAGGGGAGAAGAACATCGCCCCACTCCGCCATACACATGCGCTGAAAGTACAGGCTTGAAGTCAGTAGAAGTTGACGCGACCTTAAATAAAATAATCAATGAATTCTCACTCCTCTCCATCTCTCCATACTCCACTCAGCTGCTTTTCTTTATAGCCTTCCCCGACCAGCCGCGCTTCTCCCTCGAAGTCTCGTCACCTCTACACCCTCAGCTTATGGCCCATGTTCACCATTTCCTGCTACTTCACGCTCCAACTGTATTACCAACGTTGCTACAGCTTGTAAGAGTGTCAGTCTGTCTGTCAGTCTGTCTGTCAGTCTGTCTGTCAGTCTGTTTGTCAGTCTATCTGTCTGTCAATCTCTATCAATCTGTCATTCTGTCTGTCAGTCTGTCTGTCTTCAGGCTGTCTGTCTATCTGTTTATCAATCTGTCTGTCAGTCTGTCTGTCAGTCAGCCTGTCTGGCAGTCTGTCTGGCAGTCTGTCTGGCAGTATGTTCTTCAGTATGCCTGTCAGTATATATGTCAATATGTTCTTCAGTATGCCTGTCAGTATGTCTTTTAGCATCTCTGTCTGTCTGTCTGCCTATCTGTCTGCCAGTCTACCAGTTTACCAGTCTGTCAGTCAGCCTGTCTCTCTACCAGTCGTCCGTCCGTCTGTCCGTTCGTCCGTCCGTCCGTCTCTCTCTCCTTTTCTCTGCCTGTCGTGGCCATTGCTTCCGCGTAAACTAGTAAACCAAAGTTTTATTGCCGGGACCCTTGATTTATTGGTTAGTTTCCATTTTAAGACAATTAAAATGAAGATACTGATATAAAGACTATTGTTGGGAAGTTAAATGACCTCTCACTTTAATAGGTAACCAAGCACTACAAGTACTGAATGTAATGTCTCATCAGACCCTACGAAAACAGAAACTTGAAGAACCAAGCCTTTTCATTTGATGAGTTTCCTACCTGTTTGAGACTTTGCAGCAGAGGAAGACATTAGCATTCCAGCAATTTGCTTTGGAATCAGACCAAAGAGAAATTACCAAGAAAGGTAAATGAGAGGTACTGCATTTCGAAGAAACAACTTTTCGGAACTCGTGTTCTAAGGGCTTCCAGTTTAAAGAACTTCTGTTTCGCCTCCCAGGTGGATGACAATGCATTTTCCGCACCACTGTATCAGGACCCTTAAAGGGGCTTTGCTGAGTGCTACAATTTCAATGCAGGGCTGTTGTTTTTTCGATATAATGATTATAAATCCTATATTGATAATATATTGGAAAACAAAGTTACCAAACGTTTACCAATACATATTACAATGAACACGTTCTCAAAAATTATATATTATAACAACAAACTTCCTGCTAAAGTGAAAGCAAGACTCTTCAATATTTTTTGTTTTAAAGAATTTCTGCAGATAAAGATATTATTTTTTACACAATTTGTTCGTGACATTATTCATTACAATCACTCGCTAATCGCAGATGTTGAGATGTGACTTAACTACTCCCCCCGAAATAAAACTTATGAGCCAAACTAGTGGACAGCAAGCCAAAACAATGTATTATTTCTACATTTTGGAATTATAAAAGCAAGAATAATAGGTAGCCACGAGCGCGTGGAATAATGATGAGAATATGATTATATTTTAAATAAGTATTTTAGAGGTAGAAAGTCGAAATTTTTATTAACAAAATGCAATAGTCTGTAACTATGAATATCCAAAAGATGATTTAGGAAGAAGAACGATAATATTTTGTTTGAATTCTTGTGATGGTATATTATTTCACTGCTAGGACGGAATAAAATTAGGACGTCTTCTTTCTTTCAATATATAGTAACATGACGGTAATATTAAACAATTTACATACCTCCGAATGTTTCTAAAATTGAGCTCTTTTGCCACCTTGTATCTTTCACCTCTGCCGTTTCGAATGGTGACCGAAGCAATCCGACTGCGACTGACTGCGAAGAGTTTGAGCAATGAACAAGAACCTTGAGCAAGAACCTTGCATCAGCATGTTCGACTTAATTTAATTTAGAATCCAGGGGGTTTCCTTGGAAGAGTTGATCCACATTCTACTGGGCAAGGAAAAGTCTGGTTTGAAAAATAGGTGTTACAGAATTAAAAATAAACATGAAATAATGTAAAATTGTTTGAATTACAAAAAGCGAAACGACGCGTTGACCAAAGTTAAATTCTTTACCCTCGACGATGAACGGAGATATTGATTCAGCCGCTGACCTGGAAGATGCTGCACACCACGTCACAGCCCGTCGGAAAATAGACACTCTCTTCGGAAGAGTGTTGCCTTGGGGTCGGTGACCCTTCGGCGGCTTGGCCTTCCAAAGATCACCTCCCTAAAGTTCGTAAATTATCGCGTTTCTATTGTTAACTTATTGCGATGGAATATTTTGCTACATTTACAAAATGGTTTGCCCAACTATTTCCATTTCCAGCGTAATCGACAATGTTTTATACATTTATTTTTAAACTTTCTTTGTAAATATTTGGTTTTCTTCAAGTTGTCCGGTTAACTTTATATCAAGTTAGCAAAGTACAGCATTTGCGGAATTAGTTTAAGAGCAAAAAATTGTTTTGCAACAAATTAGTAACAAAAACAACCGTTTTTTAGGCTTTTTGAGTAATTTGGAGAACTTTCCTACGCTAACTTTACGGAAGTCCAAAGATGTAGGCACGTCGCTCCTCCCATTGTAGGTATGGGTGGCGAACGCCGTATTCTCCCAGTCGTCCAGTCGCTCAGTCGTCTGCCTAAGCCATCCTGGCAAGGATCGGCCTGCGTATGACGCATGTTCTGCGGCCGCGGGCGCTGCGTGAATTTATTCATGAATGTTCATTTCTGGTAACCGCGTATGCTTATTGCCAACTCACTGCTTGCAGTGTGTGATTGTCGTGGCACAGCGACAGCAAAACATGATTGTGTTTGGCGTTAAACTACACAACAAACATGAGCAAACCGTTGTAGGAATAATTTCCAATAAATATGTCAGTTTTGAGATTACAGTAAATAATGGCAAACTGAGATAAGTGTTCTACTCTGAAATAACATCTTGATTAATTAATTGATTGATTGGTGATTCCGGACGCGTCATCTGCTTAGATCACTAGTTTCGTAAGTGTAGTGCATGTTTCCACCTCGGGAGGTGGCGGTGATCTTACCGCGCTGAATAGTGAGTGTATGTTAGTAACTGATGAGGATAGGACAATGAAGAGGAAGGAAAGATTGCCTGCGCCTGGTCCGTGGACCATTTGCTGACATCTATGGATGTCCTGAGCCACCTAAGCTGTTTATATCATCTTGAGAACCACCAATTATCCCATGTGACTCTTAAATGCTCGAATCTGAATGTTTCTTAATTTCTGCATTTGCTTCCTACGCCCACTTCAAATGTCCGGATCTCATGTCGCCTCTTCACGTGTTGAAATTGAATGTGGTTCTTGGCTGTGGTGCCCCTTCGTTCGTCATTTTTTGGTCAAGTCTTGAGTCACGAATAAAATCACACCTTTCGATATGCCAAACATCATGCTAAAAAAGAGTTTTTCGAAGGTCCCATAGAAAATCGTGGACGCACGAGACGTTGTCCTAAAAAATGGTCAGTACGTGTATCGCTGGTCGCGTCGTCAATTTTGACGGATATCACATTAGATTCGATGCCCATCGGATAAATCGTTCCAACAGCTTATTGCCAAGGTGATATGTAACTGCCTGGGTGCTTCCGAACCCTCACTTTTTTCGCGTCTACTGAGTCCATCAAAAGGGCCATAAACTTAAGAAATCGGTTCCCCTTTTAAATAGCACCACATTGCATAATCTGCTTTGCAATACCAGCCTTTCCGTTTGAGATAGATGAGGCGCGGTGTTCGCGTCACTGCGCAGTATGAAGTGCGTTTCCCCACAATCTTCACTTTTATACAGTTCTATTCTTCAATTGGGGTAACGAAATGTATACTATTTTGATTATTGGTTCTCTATTTTCAAAATAAAAGTAGTTAATATGTAAATACTTTTGTGTATGAATTAGTTATTGGTTCATTGTGGTTACATTCCATCACAAACAGAGCTTACTCCATTTTCTTGGCTACATTTAATATTAAACCAGAGCATACATAACTTTTCAAGTGTTCTAAAAGGAAAAAAATCTCTGTATGGAAATATGGTTGCTTTAATGCTGACAATTGTGATAATAATGATTAAAGACTGTCTCACCGCACTCAAGACCCCAATATATTTAAAAATACACTCTTTTTGCTGTAGAAAACGTTCTTGAGAAACCCTTCAGAATAAGGTAATGTTTAAAGAGTTAACAATATTCCAAACTTATAAAAGGAATGTATTTAACGCAATAGATTTCATAGAATTTTAAGTAAAGTACAATTCAAATTTTGAAGGCTCCTGGCGTATGTTTCAATATTTAAATGGTTTTGTGACTAGGTTTTGCACAAGACAATATTTATAGCTTTCAGAAATAAATTTAATCTGAAGAAGTGTTTTGTTGCAATGCAGGACTGCCATGTGCCCCTCACTTGGATTTTCAAGTCTTGTCTCGCATATTTGCTCTGCTTGACATTAATTATAAGCTGACAGGCCTCGAATTGTCAGATTCACAATTATAGCTTAACACTTTGTGATGTGCCAATCAGATATTACAATTTCTGTCAATTACATTCTCTCCTTTGTTACGAGAAATCTGTAAACCCTTGGATTGACAAATGTTCTGT
This sequence comes from Teleogryllus occipitalis, assembly GCA_011170035.1. NCBI lineage: Eukaryota > Metazoa > Arthropoda > Insecta > Orthoptera > Gryllidae > Teleogryllus > Teleogryllus occipitalis. Next base: position 990,437 of record BLKR01000028.1, read on the forward strand.
GTCATTTTTGCCAAGAAGCGTGGCTTTACTTTTTCCCTTTTTCTAAAGTAAAAAGGATTTAATATGATCTTGAGACGGCAAATTAATTTATTAAAAAAATTCCGACTTCCAGAAATACTTGAATTTTAAGAAATAATTTTTGTAAAAAATTTTAATATTAGAAATATTAATTATAGTTTTCTGTTTCCAGACATAGACACTATCAAACAAAACAACACAAAATGTTTCAATGAAGATGTTAAAATTCATATTCTTATGTTTCTTCAGATGCTCAGCTTTCTGCACAGTATCCCCATACATAAACAAGGCACATCATCATTTTTATATCGTATCATATTTCTAAAGAGTAGAAGAAAGGCGGAGAGATAGTACCAGCCACAGAATAATCCAGCAGTTGCGTTTATATCATCTCCCACTTCTTCCGTCGCCGCAGTGCATTTCCTTTCCTCACCTCCACCCCCAATACCCTTTCCCAACTTTTTCCAACGTGGTCTTACCGCGCATAAACATGTCCTCAACACCTCCTCACATCCTCAGCGCATTTGTCCTTCGTCTCGCGTCCCGCCTTTCACTCTCGCCGCTAGGGGCGCGGCCTCCCGGCGTCCCTGGGCGTGGGCGGCGCGGGGGCGGCGGCGTCGCTCTTAGGAGGTGGCGCTTAAGAGGGCGGTGGTAAACAGCGCGTCTGCGTCTCGGCCTGAGTGCTCTCCGGCCCTAATCCCGCTCATTGCGAGACCCGCCCCTCCGCCCCTCGCCCCGCCCCCCGCCCGTGTGACCCGCCCACTCGACGCGTCGCGTCTCGTCGCGCTCATCAGCCCTTCCGCCACGCCCCGTGCCTCCTGAGACGCCCCGCCCCATTATTCCCCCGCCGCGCCCTCCAGCGCTGGGGCCCTACGGAGGGCCTCGACGGCCCAGGGCAGCTATCGTCGCGCCGGAGCAATGGCGCACCGGAGCTCAAAGACATTCCTAGAATTAAACCTTTAAAAAAGATGCGGTCCGTCTCGTCGACGAATTGTATTAAAATGCCAATCGCTGGTCGATTATACATCCCGCTTGATTTGATGTTTTTGGTTGTAGCGACCCAAACGTTTCACATTAGCCGGTATATCGAGGAGAAAAAGAAGAAGTATATGGAGAAGAAGAAAAACCAGGAAGAGGAGGAGAAGAATAAGGAGGAGCAGGAGGAGAAGAAGGATAAGATAGAGAAAAAAAGGAGAAGTATAAGTATAAGGCGGATAAGGAGAAGGCGAATAAGAAGAAGACTGTTAAGTAGTAGTAGAAGAAGAAGAAGAAGAAGAAGAGGAAGAAGAAGAAGAGGAAGAAGAAGAAGAGGAAGAAGAAGAATAAAGAGAAAAAGAAGTAGATGGAGAAGGAGACGAACCACGAAGTGGAAGAGAAGAATAAGGAAGAGCAGGAGGAGAAGAAGGAAAAAAGGAGAAGGATAAGTATAAGGGGGATAAGGAGAAGGCGGATAAGAAAAAGTCGAATAAGAAGAAGTAGAGGAGGAGGAATAAATGGATCTTGAATATATTGTTTATTGACATTTTTGTCAATAAACAGACAAGTCATATATTTTCCACATTTTTCATTCTCGCATTTGAGACTAAATGCAGTGGGGCTCCGGTAGTGTGTTGCACAATAATAGTAGATTACTAATGGCCAGAGGCAGCAAAAACATTTCTGAATAATGCCACGTACAATAATTTTCCAAAAGGTTGCACGCACGCTGCTCAAGAGCTTCAAATAAAACACTCTCGTATAACACGACATAAACTAAATATTTTAACAAAAACTGTCTTCACGAATACTGCAATTGTGTAATATAACCGTAACCGCAACGAGACACACGAGCCATATTCGGCTCTTGAGACAAACTTGTGCGGTTCTTGAAAAAACATAAAAGTAATACATATTTTAATGAACAAATAATATAATTAAATGAGAAATGTCAACGCATTGCGGGCAGCACCAGACAGTACCAGAGGAATTTACTTTAATGTTAATGGGTTCAAGGATCGGCTAGAGCATCTGCATCGTTTTCTTTGAATTTCTCCACGCATTGGAAACTCGTAATACAGATATGTCAATAGGTAAATGTGAGTTCTTTTGGACGAGATGTTTGCGAGCCCAAGTGAAGCTTAACAAACCAAGGTTTGTAAATGACGGAGTATGATTATGTTCAAAAGACAAAGGAGACAAAAAGAGACTGATAACCCGATTTTTGAATACAATATTGGGGTTCTCTCCCCCCCCCCCCACTTGTTCCGATCTTAACAATTTTAGGAACAGTATTAATAGACCTTAATTATGACATGTGTGTGACAGATCAAGATAACTTTGAACACGGATATTGCGTCCGAAAATTAGAGACCGTGTATATTTGAGGAGAGTCCAATATTTTCCTTCCTACACAAGAATAGCCTATATGATAGAAAAAAAAATTAAGAAGAATTTTTGTTATATCGTAAATGCGGACGACTTGCATGTGCATACAAATGTAATCAGATAATAAGCGTTTGCAAGTAAAATACAACTCTCTCTAGATGAATAAAGTTCAGTATTTCCCCTATGAAGTTAATAAGAAAACAATCAAGACACATACAATACGTAATTAATTAAGAAAGATGCAGAACACAAAACGTAACAAATTTCAAAACTTATTTCAATTTTTTGACAGGCTGGATTGTTGTACGATTGATGAGGAAGGAAAGCAAGTCAGTTTGTTAGATTTGTCACAGTTCTTTAATATTTTTCTTGTGCTTCACCATTTGGGAGAAAACAATATTTGACGTTTTTGGAGGACAGAAAACTTATATGATATTTTTAAGGAGCTGGAATTTTTATCCAAGTTGTTGAGGAAACTTTACTTCCTCACTTGTAAATTGAAGCACCCTTCCGAAATAGTTTTCTCGTCCCTTTTCTACATTACACTGGGGGCAATGTTCGTCCCCACCTTTAGAATAAAATTATTCTCAAACATATTCTTTCCTTAACTGAATGTATTCATACTTTTCTTTTGCAATTTCATTAGTACATCAAATACACTGATTTCTGGACCAAAGAACAGGCCTTAAAATCTCAAATATACAAATGAATAATTTTTTCAGAGCACTAAATACATGCTGGTACTAAAAGATATGTACCGTTTGACTCAGGAACATAGTTTAATTTCAACAGATAATGAAAATTGTTCCCGTCTATTTTCTGAAAACTTTCCAAACTGTCCTACTTGCTGAATAGTAAGGCGTAATTATATGTAAAAATGAACTTTTCTAGAGAATTTACTAGCAGATTCGTTCCTATTGCTTTACATTATTCAGATCTTTCATTCATTCCGTAATAAATATTCGAAAAAAATGCCCTACAAAAATGTGCGTATATTTCAGACAATCTGTATAGGTTAAGAGTGATCTTGAGGACACACTCTCTACTGAGGGGGATAAAATCTTGAACAGAACTTTAAATGTTCTGAACTTTAAATTGATATTTCTTCCTCTCAATATTTCGGCCTTAAGGCGCCATCCTGATTGAGTTTTTTTCTGGGTTTACTCAATCGCTTAAGGCGTATGCCGGGATGGTCCCTAGTATTGCATCCCAGACGTAAATGTAAAATAACCCCCTTTTTTGTTTTTGTTTATTGTTCACAGTTGAGGCTGTCGGGTAATGACAACTGACATTTCTGGTGAATTTTGAATTATTGATTCTAAGTGGAATAAGTGGGAGCTATCTTATTATACATTTTTTTAAGAATGTTCCTTACATCATGTCTTTCCATTTTGAAAAATTTCAAGAATAAACAAAAAATGACAATAAATTAATTTGGCTCATACTGGTAAATTAATGTAGTTGGTTAATCACAAATTGATTTTTTTTCTTCTTCTGCGACGTCAGGTAATATTAATTACATCCGAATCATTAAAAGTCAGTTAATATTAATTACATCCGAACGCCTCAACTGTAATTTTTAAAATTGTAACAAATAAATATGTAATGGGTACAGGTTTGTCATTGAGATGCATATCACTTAAATTATTAGAGTTAAAGGAAATTAGTGATTGTTTTTGTAATTTTTGTGCACTAAATATCGTAATAACGTAGTCTCATACGTCAATCTCGTAACAAATAAGCATTCTAAAACGGTATCTGTAAAAGTTTTCACGTAGAACGAAATCTTTTGAGCAAAAGAAGAGAACATGAGTTCTCCAATTTCTGGCCACAACGCAGCTCGTGTCCACAGGAGGAACAACAGCGCCCAGGGCGGCGCCGGGGCCGCGGCCTGGACGAGGGGCGTGGGCGAAGGAGGGGGGCGCTTAGGGGGGCGAGCCGACGCACGCGGTGCGCGTCGCAGATGAGTTAGCTGCCCGAATTACGACCCGCGGCGGCCTGTAACCGGAGAACGTGCGCGGCGCCACGGGCGAGGAGCAGTGGAGGGGAGGGAGTAGTGGTGGGAGGTTAGGAGAGGTGACGGGAATGGAAGAGGCTGGTCTTGGCGTTGGAGGGAGGAGTGGAGTGAAGATTAGACGAGGGAGGGAATGGATGGGTAGAGGAACGGAGGGGAGGAGGGAGTGGAGGGAGTGATGGTGGAGGGAGTGGTGGGATGGAAGGAGAGGTGGAGTGGAGGGAAGCGGGAGTGGAGGCGTAGAAACAATGGAAGTGCAGGGAGATTGGCGTTGGAGGGAGGAGTGAAGTGGAGGGAGTAGAGGGATGGAAGGAGTGGTGGGGTGAAAGGAGTAGAGGGGTGGAAAGTGTGGAGGGATAGATGAATGGAAGGGTGGGGGAACTATGATGTTTCAGAGAGGAGTGTAGTGAAGGGAGTAGAGGGATGGAGGAATAAGAGGGATGGAGGGAGTAGAGGGGTAGAGGAAGTAGTGTTGGATGGAGTAGAGGGTTGGAGAGAGTAGATGGGTGGAGGAAAGTAGAGGGGTGGAGGGAGTAGAGAGATGAAGGGAGTAGACGGATAGTGGAAGTCGTTTTAGAGGAAATAGAGGGGTGGAGAGAGTAGAGGAGTGGAGGGAGTAGAGGGGTGGAGGGAGTAGAGGGGTGGAGGAGAAGGAGGGGTGGAGAAGTGGCAAATATTGGGGATCAAGGAAAGCAGTTTTCATCAGGAGGGGCCAAGAAGGTGGGATGGCTATGTCGAGAAACGCATGATATCTGCGAGGACTGCATATCGATGTGTACTGTATTCGTGGAGGGAGTCGGCGAAGGAAGAGAGAAGCAGAACCTATGGACTTAAAAATTGCAGTAGAAATGCCAGAGAGTGTCAAAGTTTTACTAGATGCTTACATAGGTTATTATTAATATTTCATTGGTACACTTTTTCAATTATTTTAATTCAACAATTTATTAATCAATTATACCTATTAGGAACAACAATGTATAACGCCGAAATCATCATTCATTTTCCAGAACCTCTTTGCCTTTCTTCTCCCAAAATAGAGCCCTCCTTTTGGAGACTACTTCTGACATTTTTGTAGATCTGCCTTTCGTCTCTCATCCCAAAATTGTGGCCATTTACGCTGCTCAAATGCACCTAGCATGGGGAAAGTCATCCTAGCGTAGAACGACAGCATTTTAGAATGAGTTTGATCAGGGTTTTTTGATTGCGGTTGCTTTCCTGGACCCAGATCTACCCGCACTCTGTTTGTGAACTTCTTTAAATACACTGTTTTGTACTAGTTTCAGTAGAGATGCTAAAGAATAAATTTTATCAAATTTGAAGATACCATTTTCTCAAGGATTGTAAAAAGGGAAATTAACCGCCATAAAATCTATTGCTCCTACGTTAATATAATTGTTGACTAGTACGATATTTTTTAGACACCAATACAACTCAGTAGTCTCAATGTAAGTTGCTCTATTGGAATTACATAAAGATTGTAGTTGCATGATATAACAGATGGGAGAAAAAAATAAAACAGATGGGAGAGCTGCAAATGCAATGTATTCACTACGATCAGATGATTGACTTTGATGTTGGAAAGCATGTCTATTTTTCTACAGATGTCAATGATGTTGAATGGTATCGTAAATGAGTTCCTTTCCAACAATATTCAAGAAAGTTTCCTCCAGCGATCAATAATACAGAAGAATCTGGCTCAGTACGTGGTATTCTATCACATATTATTCATCATACAAACTGATGATCGTAGAAAAACATTTGATTTTAAATATATGACAGATCTGAATGGCACTGTCAGAGTAACGATTAAATGACACTAAATGGCCCTGATACTAAATTTTACTAGAGGCACTCAATGGCACTGACGGAGTAGCGTTTGATACAGGAAAGTTTTTCAACCTATTTGAATGACATAAATTCTTTTCTACAGATGTTTTTCAGTGCATGTGTATTTTTATGAATATACTAAATAGACAATTTATATAATTTTTCTATTCATTTTGCTCCCAATTCTTCTTGAAACACACATATCAGATTTCCATTCAAGTGTAAATTAATCCAATTATATTAAGTGGTTTTTTAAAGACTCACTGGTATGGTGGAATTTTTCAACAAAATTACTCCGCATTGTTTCAACAAGTTAACGGGGAAGTGGTATCGATTTACGGAATTTTTCTGCGAGTCGGTTCTTCCAAATCCAATCGCGAAGAAACCAAATTCTTTGGGTAAACCTCAGAAGTTGTTCGGAGTGAACTCCAACTAATCTTAGCTTCAGTAGCCTTCTCTTTCCGTTCACAGCTCAACACTTCACTCGGAAATTTCCACTGAAGCGTCAATCACCATCGACAGCTTCCGCATTTTCCCCTCGGGCGGCCATCTTTGCTGCGCGCAGCGTTGCGCTTTTTTTTCTCTGTCGGCCATCCGGAGGGCGAGTTCCGGCAGCGGGCGTTGTAGCCGCTCGCCGCACGATGGTTTGAAAGGCGAGACAAGTGGACAAAATTCACTTTCTCCCCTTTGTGAAATTTACGTGATTTCAAACACATATGTATAGAAAATGTCCCTTGCTTTATGTTTCATTCAATCTTTTCATTATTTTTATCCATATTAAACATGGACGAATTTTGTGCTGAAGAAACGACAAATGGAAACGTTTAAATAGCTAGTCAGAAGTTCACTGGATTGAGGACCCATATTTCTTATAAAAGTTTGTTACTGCTATGTAATTGTATTTTATGTCACTTTTCACTACTTTGTCACGACATTCTTATAAAAGTCATATTCTATACTCTCACATTCGTTGTAAATATTTTTTAATGAAGAGTCTGTTAGAAATACATCAAAGATATAGGAATACGTTCGTAAAGGTTTCATTTCGAACCTCCTTTCTCTAAGTAGCTTAATTAACTTGCAATATTCTAGTTAAAGAAAATGAGGTAACAAGAGATGGCACGCAGTAGGTGACCCTGTTCTGTATTATGTGATACCTAAGACAAATAAGAACCGAGTTACATTTACCTTGTGTAGGAGAGCTGTTTGAAGAAGATGTTTTTGTTCTGTGAATGAAAGTGAACATGATTTCGTTTTGACTGCTTCTGACTTAGTTATTAATATCTTTTGAACACAGTCCACAAAACCTCTAGGAATGGCAACGCAATTAAAATAAGTGTGTTAATATAAGAAATTACAACTTTTAATCTGGCAGTACCTCCAAGAATACTAATGAAATTCGAATGTGTTAAAATATCCTGTCGTAACAAAAATGGACACATAACACTTTTCCAGCAAAATCGTGTTATGAATTTAGTTATGTTAAAGACAAATTTTTTGCCCACTTTGTTCTTTAACTCCGACCATAGTGGCGGTGCGGTGCGGCACATCCGTCAAACGTCGGCCAATAACTTCTTCACGACCGCGCGTAATTAACTCCGGGCGCGGCTGCGCGCGGCGCTGCGAGCGCTCGTGACGTCAGGCGGTAATGACCGCACGCTTTACTACAGGGAGTGGGGGGGGGGCGAGGGCACGCAGTTTTGAGAGGGGGATGTTGGCGGTCAGTGCAAGTTATCGCGCGTGTTACGAGCCGCGTGGAGTCTGTGTAGGTGGTGCAGTTGGCACGACGTGGAGAGTGCCTTGTGGGAGCCGTGGTGTGTAGGGAGGGAAGGAGACGGATGTTTATGCGGAGGGATAGATGGATTTGGTGTGTGTGATGAACTCGTGATATAAAGATTGGAGGTTGCTTTTGGTCGAAGGATGAAATTGACCTAGGTAGTGCAGGCTAGATCAGATATTTAACCGGTGGTATGACAGATGTTTACGGTAGCAATTTTTTCGACGAACAATAAGTTTACTGAACAATAGTTTAGAGAACAATAGTTTAGAGTAATGTGGTTCTTATAAATATAAACGTAACAACCATGTTAAAGAGCGTGGACAACATTATCTTAAAATTATGTACAATGCTAGGTCTAATTTAAGTATTCCATTCCTACTCGAGTATTCTCACAGATTTCCCTTGTCTTTTACGTACTTTTATTGCCAAAAACACTTTATAATCTTACGTTTTTCGAGCATTTTTTTAGTAAATATACTGAGAAAGTGAGACCATTACTTTGGTCAGATCCTTGGTGACGATCCTATGATTTGACATATCCTTGGTGACGATAGAAGTTGCAGCACTGCCGCTACTTCTGATTAACAAAAGACATACACCATTGTATGACACATAACTGCAACTAACTGCAAGTCGCCATACGTCAAGTTATACATTGAGGTATTGGTACATACGTATGGTTTTAAGTCATACATTAAGAAATAGTTACGAGACGGCAATGTAAAATTTCAATGATCTTAAGAAAATATGCACAAATGTTGACTAGTAACGCCAGCAATGAGCGTTTACAACAAAGGGAGGCGTTTTTTGACCCTGGAATGCGCTAAAAGAACACTGCCAAATCGCGGGATATAACACGTACTATACTTACGGTATTTAGTACCATACCGGTTGTCGATGCCAAAAAAAAATCAAGCTGGGAGGGCGGGGAGGTCAGGTAGAGCGACGGGGAGAAAAGTGGGGCGAAAAGGGGAGAGCGACGGGGAGAAAAGCGAAGAGGGGAGCAAAGAGAGAAGGTGGTGGGGACAGCGGGATGGGAAGAACGGCGCAAAGAGAACGGGGCGGGGTGATCTGGACGAGAAGAATGGAGCGAGGGAAGCGGGACGGGGAGAGCTGGGTGGGGAGAGCAGAGCTGAGAGAAAGGGACTGGGAGAGAAGGGACTGGGCAGAAAGGGACTGGGTGGAAAGCGAGGCGGCGAGAGCGAGGCGGCGAGAGCGAGGCGGGGAGAGTGAGGCGGCGAGAGCGAGGTGGGGAGAGAGAAGCGGAGAGAGCGAGGCGGGAAGGGGGAGGCGGGGAGAGCGAGGCGGGGAGAGCGAGACGGGGAGAGCGAGGTGGGGAGAGCGAGACGGGGAGAGCGAGGCGGCGAGAGCGAGGTAGGGAGAGAGAGAGCGGGAGAGCGAGGCGGCAAAGGGCGAGGCGGGGAGAGCGAGGCGGGGAGAGCGAGACGGGAAGAGCGAGGCGGGAGAGCGAGGCGGGGAGGCAGGCGGGAGAGCGAGGCGGAGAGACCGATGCGAGGAGAGCGAGGCGGGGAGGGGGTGAGGCGGGTTGAGAAGAGCGGGGAGAGGAGAGCGGGGAGAGGAGAGCGGGGAGAGGAGGCGGGGAGAGGAGAGCGGGGAGAGGGAGAGAGGAGAGCGGGGAAAGGAGAGCGGGGTGAAGAGAGCGGGGCGGGGAGAGTGAGGCGCGGAGAGCGGGGAGAGAAGAGTGGGTGGGGAGAGAGGGGCAGGGAGAGTGGGGCGGGGAGCATGGGGCGGGGAGCGCGTGGCGGGGAGCGCGCGGCGGGAAAAGCGGGGCGGGGGAGCGACGCAGGGAGAGCGGGGCGGGGGGGACGACGCGTGGAGAGCGAGGTGGGAAGAAGGAGGCGGGAAGAGCGATGTGGGAAGAGCGAGACGGAGGGAGCATGGTGGAGGGAGCGAGGCGGAGGGAGCGAGGCGGAGGGAACGAGCCGGAGGGAGCGAGGCGCGGCGGGGGTCGGGCCCGAAGGCGTGGACACGAAGGGCGGGTCGGTGCGGGGAGGCGACTGAGTGGCAGCGGCAAGCCGATGTGGCGTTGTCGGAAGCGGCGCGGTGGAGCGTGTTTTTGTGCATTGTGACGGATGACGCGCGTGCATCATCATATGGGAGCCGCTGGCGAGAGGACAGCGCGCGCGCCGTGAGTGGACGGCGAGTGGAGAGCGTGTAGCGCAGCAGAGCCGGCGGAGTCGATGATCGCCGGCGAGAGGAATGCTGCCACAGTCAGCAATCGATTGCTGAGCTGCTGAGCCCAGCGTCAACAAGAAATGTTGGTGGAAGTTTCTGATAGAGTTGCAATTGTAGTTGGTTGATTGAGTATTTTGTGTTTCTGGGCAAGTCAAGTTCTATAGTCGTTAGTCCCATAAGTGTGGTTCATGTTGTATCACGGAAAGGGGCGGTTTTGTTTCCCCGCTGGATGGTGAAATCCCACGCTAACCTACACGTCTGCAGTGAGGCACCTCCTCTGTATAAGCCCGAAGCTCTCAACTCGGCTCCCGACATGTGTGGTACTGTAGTGCATGTAAATGTGAGAGTGTGTACGTGTGCGTGTATAAGGGAGGTGTATAGATCCTTAGCCTGTTTGAGTGGGAACTACTGCGGCATGGAATCGGAGAAACGACGGAAAACTAATGATCAGAGCAGTCTGCCGTCAAAATTCGTCACAAGATAGCTACCAATCTAGCTAGTGTCGAAAATTCTGCGTCCGTTGAGACGCGAACCCTTGCAGCTCCCGGTTAGAGTCACTGCAGTGACATCAGTTGATACCCTGAGCCACGTAATTCGGTTATCTGGTTTTTATTGTGTCGAAGTTTCTGCTGCTTAAGACATGGTCCTGGTGTACGAATGTACCGATAAGAATGGTGAGGGTAGCGATGGATGTGACAGCAAGAATGTGGACACTTGATCACCGAATCGATATGGAGTAGATGATGATTAGGATGATGGAAAGTTTGAATGTTCTGATACGAAGTAGTAGGTGAATGCCGAAGAACTATTATTTCTAGTAATGTTAGAGGAAGAGAGAAAACTTGGAAGAGGCAAGGAGTAAATTAGAGAAACATCACACATTAACATGAAAATAAATGTTGATAATTGATGAATAAAGATAGTAAAGAGTAAAGAGGAAAGCCAAATACAACCTTGAATAAATGTTGAACTGCTTGCGTGTAAAGACGAACTTCGACTTCGTAATTTTTTCATACATACAGGTGTAGCACGAACTATAGACCACTCCCATAAATTCTAAAAGTTCACAATATAGAAGTGCATATTTTGCTGAACAGTTCGGAATCTTGGGACAAGTAATACGCTTTAAAGATTTTGTTTGTAATTTTTTTTTAAATATTTAATCATCTCCAATTTTTCAAATGGAACTCTACATTTTTCTTAACAGCAATGGACAGATCATAAAAAGGGGAATACAATGATGTGTCGTACGGTAGTGCTTGAAAGTAATTTGAGGACAAAATTAGACTTTCACACGTGTAATTTTAAATTAAGCGTTGCAGGCTCCCAGCTGCACGAAGACCACCATCCCCGAAGGCGACAGTTGCAAGTGCTGCTTCAGGAAATACTCCCTTTTAAATTTAAAATTACATGTCAGAAAATCTTCTTTTAAACCCATATTACCATTAAAATTCTAACATATGATACATAATTGTATTCCTCTCTTTATGATCCATTCATTTCTGTTCAAATATATATATATATATATATATATATATATATATATATATATATATATATATATATATATGTGTGTGTGTGTGTGTGTACTCGGCGTTATTGGGTCGGTAGTTCCGACTTCGCCGGCCAGCTGCAGGTGTTCCCCTTCCCTGGGACTAGTTAAATTCCCATGCTTGGGGGAAAGAGCGACATGAGGCAAACATGATATATTCTCTTCACCGTAACCAGCATGATCTGCCTGCCTAAGCTTTTGTTCGTCATACAGTTACAGAACTGGGGCGATTTGAAAGGAAAGCTACAACTCTATATTGCCTCGACCGGGAATCGACCACAGCAATGAAATCTAGTATACTGCCCATAAATCAACCCGGAGGCCAGGAAAAATATATAGTTCCATTTAAAAAAAATTAAAGATGATTAAATTTATCGAAAACTAAAAAATTTTCAAACAATATCTCTAAAGCAGGATATCGTGAACGGTTTAGAAGTCATGGGGGTGTCCCATAGTTGGTGGGTGAGTGGTAGGAGGCAGGTGTGGACGTATTTGGGGAAGTTTGTTGGCTGTATTATGTGCGTGGCGGATGACTTTGACGAAGGATATGTGACGTTGGCGTGGGCATTGGCAGTATCGTGGACGTTTCTGGTGGTGTGGGTGTTTATGTGAGCAGTCAACGAGCGACGTTCGGCGTTCAGAGGTGCGTGGCGGACATGGGCGAGCCCTGGGTGTGGGAGCGTGGCGGGCAGTAGGCAGGGGTTTAAACGAAGGATAAACGGTGTGGGTGAGTGGAGAATACAAGCGTAGAAAATTATTCAAACAATATCTCTACGGCAGGTTGTTTGTCCGGGATTCCGCGTTGTTGAGCTAAAACTGCACTTGGATATCGTGAACGGTTTAGACGTTATGGGGGTTTCCCATAGTTGGTGGGCGAGTGGTAGGAGGCAGGTGTGAGCGTATTTTGGTATACATCTTTCAATGATTTAGTAGTTATTTTGCATCATCTGGAAACGGTTGAATTTTTCCCATAAAAGTTATTTCATAGATGATTCTTTTCAATATATATATATATATATATATATATATATATATATAAAATACTAAAGAAACAATAAAAATTCAAGTGGTTAACTCTTAGTACTCAAAGTTTAAAAAAAATATATTTCTAGTGAATTTTCGATACAACTTTTCTTCAATATATTTTAGTTCTCTACAATTCTCCCAAAGTCTACCTCTCGTTGTAGCTCAGTTCATATCTCTCTACAACACAAGTTCTGTTGTTGTAGCAAAGAACACATCACTTCTCAAAGCCCTCTTGCAGTATATAATATTTTTACTAGTGGCTTGGATTATTTCTGGTGCGTTACTTAATGACTTGAAAAACAAGGTTCTAGCGTTACGCAAACCATTCTACTTCAATATGTTTTGATGTATTTCACATTTTAGGGACGGATGAATCCGACTTCTGCCAGCTAGCTACGTTCCCAAGCCTGAACCTGTTTTTATTTATTATCCACGCCATATGGTAAGGGAAATAAGAGGCGAGTATGACGTATACCCCTCATCGTACCTAGCTTATTTGGCCTGCCTGAACCTTATTTCATCACACAGCTATAGAAAAGTCTGTTTCAGAAAGCTACAGCTTTATTTTTGCTCCGACCGGAAATCGAACCCGGAACCGCCTCACAAAAAGCTAGCACGTTGACCATGAACCACTCGAGGAGCACTAACCTCTTTACAAGATAATTTTTACAACAATGTCTCCTATATTATTCCAGTAGTATAGATACCCTTTCCGGTTGTCACACGCAACCAATCGTTTTAAATGAGTTCTCTAAAGAAAGAATTTCACGGAGACGTGACGAATTGCACTTTAGATTTAAAAATATGAAGGATTTGTTTAAAAAAACGCATCTAAATATTCATGTCAAATGCAACCCGCATCACTCTGCCGCATTTTTTTAATCTATATCGTTAAATAATTCCTAAACGAAGCGTTTTAGGGCATTAAAAACTAAAATTCTGAGGCCAAAATCCTTAATAAAACGTTCTCCACACCGTAATCTATAGGATGAAACATTCTTGAATATGCTATTACATTTTTGCTGATTCGACGCTTCTCTGATCTTCCCCGCATGTTCAGAGCCTTTAGAATCTGCAACTGTATGTGAAATGAAACTAATTACTTAGTATTCTACGCGATTGAATTACACGGATGTACTTATTTTCTCGGTAATAACGTTAAATAGGAATAGTTTGGGTTGACAAGGGTATATTGTATTGTAATCAATTACTAGGAGACATATAGAAAAAGGGACGGAGAATAAGAGGGTCTTGAAGAAAAATATGTATTATATACTTGGGTTTTCGTAACGTGGCACCTAAGGACCTGTCTTTATGTTGGAATATGGCACGAGTTTTGCGTCTTTCTCGGTCCTGCCGCAAGATGTCGCATGAGGGCGACCGCATCAAGCAGTGCTGAAGATAAAGCGACTCTAGTGGCACGACCGAGAAAGACGCGAAAAGCCGTGCCATATTCCATCGTGAAGATAATACCCTCAGGCGCCATGTTACGAAAACACAAGCTTACATACAAGCTTATACGCAAGCAAAAATACAAGCTTAATATGGAAATGTCAAAATAGAGAAGAGGTTGGGGTTTGACATGCGAGAGTTCTCGCACGGGTACGCTAGTAGTGTTTAAAGCTTCTTTAATGTTGCAGCGGGCAACGAGTGACGTGTGGTGAGAAGAGGGAGGTGGGGTGGCAGGGGAGAGCGTTGAGGGGTGGGTGACGGGCAGAGGGTGGGTGAAGGCGGGGGCGAGGGTGTGGGCGGGTGGTCGACAGCCAGCGTGTGCGTGACAGGATTGCGTGTGGACGCGTTTCCGGCTGACGTTCCGCACAGTGATGTCTTGTTTGCGACCTGCAGGGATAGACTCTTTCCACTGAATGGGCCTCGCACTAAATTTTTGTTTTTCGGCTCGGCTTGTTCTGCTGCTCAGACTCTCACGCGAGAGAAAACTTTGTCTCGTTTTGTTTAAGAGGTTGTCTAGAAATGTCTTTTATTTCGTTTCTTGAACACATGTGTCCTATTCAAGGTAGCATATAAGCACTACCATTTTTAGATTCACATTATGTATTGTAAATTCTTCTTTAGCTAAGAGATGTGAATGTCAGTAATATCGTTTACTATACCAATACTTCTGAAGTTTGTTTATAAAGCAGAGACCTGAGAATCACTTGTAATTTGTGACAATCAGAATGCATTATTATAGTACAGGAACACGCTGTTTTTACTTTCTGCTTATCAAACTAGAGAGCAAAATGAAATAAATCAATTAAGCTTTTGGTATAACGATTGTAAGTATTATTTTGCCCGTCATCTTGCAATAATTTATTTTATGTCTACCTGTTATTCTTTGTCATAAATATTTAAAAATCAAACAATAAAGTACTTACTTCAAAAATAGCAGATTTTTTCGATTTATAAATTTTTAAGGTTACATCTAATTCTGTTCTTTGTCTCCACTTTCACTTATTCTTTTACCGATCTTCACCCCAATTAATCACCAAGAAACTTAATTTTTGCATTAGGAAGAAAAAGAATCAAAGTCATTACGATTAATTTTGCATTTTTTTGTGGATTATTTCTTTTTGTTCTTATCGTATAATCTTCCTAACCGTCTATTAGATACAGATAGAATTAATTATCCACAGTTGTGGCAACACCCATACATTCAATATTGTTTTTCAATGAAATCCAAAATGCGCTCGCTTGCAGAGCTTTGATTATCATTTACCCCCATTCAAGCAGAGACAAACAATGCATCCCTTAAATAAACATAAGTATTGCAGCTGAATGTGTTACGTAGACTGACATACACAAACAGTATGATTACAGTAAATCGTTTCATGATTTATTAGTACATTATATTGGCATAGATGTTAATAAAGTGTTCAAATGAGTTGTCCATTCTCAATATTATCCTGATCTATATTGATTTAACTCTAATCTGCATACATTACTGTATATATATATATATATATATATATATATATATATATATATATATATATATATATACGAGATGAATAATCAGGTTTAACGAAGTTTAACTTTCCAAACATTTTTTTCCCAAAAGCTGGTACAGATCCATTAAATCGGTCTCTACATCATTTACGTTGTAAAAACGAAATTTATTTTGATTCGCATAACAAAACTATTTTTATATTAAAATATAGTTTTAATACATTTTATTTATTAATAGAACACTTGATTTTTGTAAAAATAAATGACCAAAAAATATAGAATATAGTATTTTATATTGACAAAAATTTTGAGCCTAACAGTAAATGAAAAAATTCAAAATTAATAGAGCAATGGTATAGATAAAATATTGTCCATGAAATATTATGATCATGAAGGCACAATAAAAAATGTGTAAATTTTACAATATTCCATGAATATAAGAATAGTAACATCTTGAAGTCCAAGCGTGACCTAGACTGGTGCTTTGCTTAGTGCTCCTGAGCCCCAAGCCCGGGCATAGCTCGGACGCAATTTTTCTTATTTTTCCGCGCATAAGCTCAAGCACACGTCGATTCTAGGCACTGAGGAGATGTCTCCATTTATGTGACTATTGTAATGCCACTTGTCGGCCAATTTATGAACTATTTTGCGAAATGCGAGCCGTCAATATTACTTACATTTTGTGGTAATTTATAGTCGTAGTCGGTGTATTGTAGTACTGTGGCGCGTCTATTGTTTCGAGTTTAGGACGCTGACCATGCCGAAGAATTATGAGTTTTGAAAAATCATTTTCAAATTAGCTTCGCAAAATTTCGGAAAAAAGCTTTAGATAAAATAATGAAAAATTCGTATTCTGTAAAATATGTATTGTTGTTTCGCATATGTTTAATGTATTTTTTGTAATATATTCAAATATGTCAATAAAATATAAAAATTTGCACTTTTCCATTAACAAAAAATAAACTTTCTAAAAATAGTAACGATTTATGTATTTGTTTCTCCGAAATAATGACTGATGTCACTTAAAATACCTCTAAATACTATTGTGTTCTGGGACACAACCGGTCTCCAAGCGCCTGGGGCTCAAAGTGTAATGCGATAAAAAGTTCTTAATTTGCGACATCCGTGTGCTCACATTATACGATGCAAGTGCGTTCTGGCAAGGCCGGGCGGAGCGATTGGAACTCCCGTTCCCCCTCCGCTCTCACGCGTGTAGTTCGCCCCTTGTGGCCGCATTGTCCCAGGGCGAGCGCCAGCTTAACCCGGTGGCCAGTGGACAAATTTCGCGCTGACGCCCACTGCCGCACCCGGCTTTGTTTGCGCCCGCCGCCGCCACCCTTTTTTTATCCTTTAATGTGCCGACTTTAAAGGGCCTGAATTTTATAGCCGAATCATCAGTAATTCATAATTCGGCTCGTGTGAATAGCCGCGGGCTCCGCTCGGAGTGCGCGCAACCGTGCCGCCGGCGTGGCCAATGTCCGTCGCTGGAGGCGACGCGACCGCGTGGCGAGCCCTGTGGAACACCGGACGAACGCCGCGCCGGTTCAGTTGAAACTTAAACCTCTTCTACACGTGGGATTGACGGTAATACAATTACAGGTTGGCGAACTGAGAGTTTGCGAATGAATATTTGGATTTTATTGTTAAGTACTATGTTATGTTCTTTGTTTACGTTCTCCGGAGACTCAAGGTAGAGTTCTAACTGTTCCCTATCTCAGAGATTGATACATTTCCATTACATTATTAAGTATCTTATTTTTTGGTGTACATTTATTGCATATCAAAATTGTCATTTTTATTTTTGTCTGTTGACTCTGATATCACTGCCTAATAATTCCATTGTTTCCGTACTATTGTCAGAGGTATAATTTTTAAGATTTTTCCTACCGTGTATCATGAATGCACGTGTTTCATGATTACTTATGATATCGTATTGGGCCGAGCATGAATAACGTGAGAGACTTAATAAGAGCATATGGGTGATAGATGATCCCATAAGAAACGCAATGCATAAAAACTCATCAAAATATGTAATATAAAGATATCTTACATGGACAAATAAAATGAACACAATACGTGATGGAGCAACTACTCATCATAAAGTGAAGTTAATTTTTGCAAACGAATATGTAAGTAACCTGTGCGCTCTGACTGTAGCTTTAAGACTTAACTCTTGTATATCAATTACAAGAGAACCGTGCGTGATGTGAGACGCATTGCTGCCTAATGGTTTTGAACCATTCATAACAATATACTTTAGTCTGCATGTAAAAACAACTACAGTTCATTCAAAATAACATGCGCCAAAGACACGAGACTCGACTATCTGGCTGCACATAAACACGTGAGCGTCCGCTTGCGTACATCCATTCCGTTCCTTTTCTCATTACCGCCACTGGTATTCGCATGCGCTGACGCACACACAATCATCTTACTGAAAAAACCCCGCCTGCGATGGAAAGGCCTGCCTTTGGCGAATGTTTCTCTTACCCTCTCCCCTCTGCTTCACCGGAACTGGCAACGTTTTTCCCGGCGCGTGCTGCACAGTACCTCATCGAGCAGGGAGCGTTGATTCGACGCATCTAAAGAGACGAGCCCCCTCCGGCCGCTGCCATTCAAGTGCTCTCCCTCGCAGGGTTGGCAGGGGACGTGGAGGCGGCACAGGGAGGAATGGAGGGGAAGATTAACGGTTTCCGTTTGTGAGGTTTTGAATTACAAACTAGAGCAGACCGCTTCACGGGAGCGGATTCTAAATAATAATGGCGGCGAGGGAACAACGGTAATTACTTTGGAATGAGCAGCTCCTGCCATTCGCTCTTTCGTTCGCTGTCAGTTCTCAACGGCGTTTCGATACTTTTCACTGACACTCATTAGTAGTCCTGTTTTTGTTTAGTTTTTTGGTGAGGACATACTTGATGTCGATGCTTTGTCCTCTTCCTCTAAAAATCGAAATTCTATGCTTTCTGTAAGAATACAGTTTTGTCATGAATCCTGATTTGAAGCTCATCGTTTTATCAATATTTAAATACAAATACTTTTGAAAATTCTTGTAAAATTGCGGAAATTATTTGTGTTTGTTAATTTAATTTATTTTTCAAACTTTCCTTTCTGTATTTCACTCTCTGTTATTCTCTATAAGGCTCATTACACCAAAAAAAGGTTTCTTTATTACCTTAGTCCATCTTTAAATTCAACAAGCCTGTGTCTTCTTCTTTCTCCTCCCTCTCCTTTTCTTCTTATCTTAATTAATTTCCTTATTAATCGCTTTCTTTCTTCAACGTTTTCTTGTACATTTTCACTTTACGCCTTCTAAAAACCTAGTTTATTATACAGATATGTTTCTCCGTTGTTGGCTCATAGCAGAGATCCACATGCTCGGCAGTTCTAAATACTCGTGTTGAATGTATAAGAGGAAAGTAACAAAATTATTTTGGTACAGGGTCACTCCAGGTTAATACGATATAGAAAAAATTGGGGCTAACGTGATACATTTGACAAATTGTTACTTATTAATACCAAAAATTAACGAAAAAATAGAAATTAAAAGGAAATACATTCTATTATTAACGACCATATATCAGGCATTCAAAATGTTACAGTATTTTGGCAAAACAAAATAAAAGCAGAAATGACTTTTTTCAGTCAAAAACCTTTCCGCTGAGATAGGAATGGGATTGATGTCACTTCGTAATTTTTGATGGCAGGATATTTTTCAAAACAGGTAATAGTTAAGAAAGAATGAATATATTTTTCGATGTTAAAAAATTTCAAAATTATTAATCGTACCCTAACATATAAAAACTCAATTTTGGGGGCTAATATGATGAGATTAGTCGTCTTAATGTGATACTAGTGTTGGGGTTACATTGATACGCTAAAAATTAACACGCACCCAACCGAGTAATATTTTTTAAATTTTGTATTGCTTTAACAAAATTGGACTTTTAAGTATACGGACGGGAATTTGTGAAGCTACTGCTCGAAATTGTAATATTGAAGTTTATGTACAATAGTAGTTTTCTATAAAATACGCTTAAAAATCTCGAAACAATATTTAATTATGTAAATTCATCTCAATACAGAAATGATATAAAAACAGTATTCTAAAAGGAAGATTCAAGACTCGCGTTTGTGTACTGTTCAACCGATGTGATATCACTTTAACGCGCTTGCAACATTTAATATTTTTTACATACCTTAACTTTCTTGTTATTACACCTAATTAAATGAACAGTATTTTTTGATAATTAACTATATTAACACCAATTTAAACAATGTTTTTTGAAACTCTATTTTAAAGCCTCTTTCTTCAACTTTCAGACTGATAGGTAAGCATTACCTCTTAATTTAGACATAGCAACAGATAAAAAATGAAAAAAAATACTGTTGATCCTAACGTATCTCACTATATCCCGCACGCTCTTTCCCAAACAAAATTCATACAGATATCAAGCTGTATCACTTAAGCCCTATCAATGTATTGTATTAGTCTCATCAGGTGGGACTAATTTGATGCACACTTTTTTGAAAAGCTGTGGTATGTCTTAAGTTACTTTTTACTTTGTACATGTTTTTACCACAAAAGGCACATACCTAGTACTTTTCCATGTATTTGCTACAAAAGTTATAGAATATAACGTAAAATTCTTGTTTTTCTGTATAATAATAGGCCCGATTGACCCTAAAGAAACCCTTCATGTAGGTATGGGCATAATGGATATATTTTTGCATTTCTTCCATCCAGTCGCGCCTTTTGTTAACACCAGGCAAACGGTCCGGTCTCGGCAAGTGCAACCTAGCAACTCACAGGATCTGCAGGCAAAAGCTGAAGAGTCCATGGGTGCCCAGAGCGTGCGTGGACTTTTAAATAAGTTAACAGGAGGGCGAGAGTATGATCAGCGCTACCGTCTAAGTACAACAAATCTACCTCCCTGCCTCTCTCCTCCTCTCAATCCCTCTCTCTCTCTCTCTCCCTCCCCCTCTCCCTCCCTCCCCCTCTCCCTCCCTCCCCCTCTCCCTCCCTCCCCCTCTCCCTCCCTCCCTCTCTGTCCCTCTCCCTTTGTATTTCTTTTTAACTCAAATTTCACAAGTGCATCAGCTTCACAAACCATTCGAAATATTTGTGTAATGCATCATATACGTACATTTTGCATAATAATTTGTTCATCGTCAACATATTCGGTAATTGTTTACAAAAATTCAAATCAAATGGTTTTACTATATTTTAATAAAAGTAACATTATCCTGCGCCTATAAAAACAATTAAATTTTATGCACAAAGTGAAAAAGCTGTTGAACAGTGGTGCCACAAAAAAGGATCGTTCTTAGTTTAAATTCAAACTTTAATAAATCCCTTTCTGAAGATGATCTCTCCTTTTCTGTCATATGAGCAGTTTTTTTAAGAGTGAAGAATTGCAGACACTCGGCACTTATAGCAGGACACCTGAGAAGAATCAAAGGGTCTAGAGTCAAGTACAAATTATAACTTAATCAATGGATAAATACACCTGATCGAAATAATGGATGTTATTAAAACCCCAGCTCTATTGTTGCGGAAACAAATTGCTTATTAATTTAAATTACTAATTAAAATCACAACCTCTGAACAAGGAGCAGGCATAATGCAGTGAAAACTCTTTATAATGAAACTCAAATGACCGAGAAATTTCTTTCGTTATCGAAAGTTTTGGTGGATGGACAGAATGAATGTAGATGAGTTACAAGGTATACTAACCAAACTCAAGTAATTACTACGTAATAGAGTTTTTTCGTTATGAAACTAGTAGTTCTATTCCAGCCAATTTTTTCTCGAATTATTTCTAACTTTTGTATTACTTTAAAATGAAGATCATTCAAGAAAAATGAGTCCTGCGCCATTTTTCCTCTCTCGGGGAAATATTTTAAAGAAAAAATAGTCGTTTTTAACAAAAATATTTTCATAAATTTTCATTTTCCATTACTTCAAGCAAAAAGTAAATAAACAGCACTAGTTTTTTAAATTGTACGTCACTTTATTTGAAGAACTATTTTAGATCATTATTATTGTAGTGTTGACATGAAAATTTTGGCAATTTTCCAAAATAGAGAGTTCAGAAAAAACTGGGTCTACTCCATTTTTATGAGTTCTTTGCTCTATTCAAGAAGAAATTAATGATACACTGTAACCGCTTTTAAGAAAACCACTACAAAATTTCCTGTTTCACGGAAAATTACTCGAAAAGTACTCATATTTTTGAAAAATTGTACATTACCTAATTTTAACATCTGTCTATTGATTTTATTGCGGAGGAAATGCATATCTGCAATATTGCAGTTATAGGATGATACCGAAATATATTTGAACTTTTTTCATTTTCGAAAATGCATCGAGTTCAGCGAATATAAGACGTGCCCTATTTTTTAAGCGTTCTTTTTTGTATCAGAGTAAAAATGTAATGAAAACATTTGGAGCGATTTTTGAGAAAATTTCGAAAGTTTGAAATTCTCAGATCCTCCGCCAGATCGGTTCGAGGGTGTCAGCTTTGTAGGAAATTTCTGAAGGATTAAGCGCTTACCACAGATGGACGGATGCACCCACAGTCGTACGGACAGAGATTTTTGCCGACAACCAATTTTTCGGTATCAAAGACCCATAAAACCTGTAGATAAAGTTATTTACTACGTATATGAACAATATTTATCGACTTTCCCGTACAAGGGACCAACAATACGAGTTCATCTGTACAAAAATCACTGATTTCTGCCGCAGCATTTCAATATTTTCTCTTTACCATATAAAATTTATATATTGAATCCTTTTTGGACCAGGAAGTAAAACTAAGGATAACGTCCAAAGATTGCCTTTGAGAAGATCGTGTGCTAGCTCGTGCGCTGTGCAGCCGGGGTTCCTACCTCTGCTGAGGTCAGTGTTGTACCTCGCGCAGCTGTCCATGCGCGATCTGTTTGCCCTGTGTCCCAAGCGGTTTGAATTGCTCCCTCCCCCTCCCGGCCCCAGCGCGGTCACCGCTTCCCGCGTCACGTCACGCAGCGTCACGAGCCTCCGTGTGACAGCAGCAGCCCGGGGGGCAGGGGGCAACGGGGGCGGGGCGGGGCTTCGCAGAGCGACGTTGTTATTACCGCGCGCCCTCGCGGAGGAAAAACACGCGGAGCGCGCAAAATGGGGTGTAATCAGAATAATTGCGCGCTTGTCGCAACGGGGTTTAATGCCGCCGGTAATCAAGGCAAATTGAGGGTATCGGAGCGACGCCATCGGGGGCGGGGTTGCGGACGCGAATGACTGAGGGGAGGGGAGGAGACGGGGAAGGAACGGGGAGGGAACGTGGAAGGGGCAGGGATGTGACGGGGAGGTGAATGGGAGGCGACGGGGAGATGACAGGAGGGGGACGGGGCGGGGACGGCGCGGTGACGGGGCGATGACGGGGCGGGGACGGGGGTGGGGACGGGCGGGGACGGGGCGGGGACGGGGCGCGGACGGGGCGGGGACGGGGCGGGGACGGGGCGGGGACGGGGCGGGGACGGGGCGGGGACGGGGCGGGGACGGGGCGGGGACGGGGCGGGGACGGGGCGGGGACGGGGCGGGGACGGGGCGGGGACGGGGCGGGAAGGGGACGGGGACGGGATTGTGGGTGACCGCACGAGTGGGTTCCAAGGACGCGAAGACACTTCGTTGTGTTGCCGCTCCAGCACAGCATCACTGTCAGCCTTAATCCATTGAGCCGGTTGTGTTTGCAACGTTACTTTCTGTTAATAAACTGAGAAGTCGTGAAAATTAAATTGTACATGAGATGAACGTGTCTTCCCATTCTGTCGTTGTTCGAACTAAACTTTTAGCGTGAATAAACGGACAGCTCAATTTAGTCGATTTTAATTATTGCTCACAAATAACGTTTATAGTATGAATCGTAAGGCAACTGAACTTATTTTGCCGGTGGAAATTATTTTATAAGCTTTACACTAGGATGTACGGTACTACATTTTCTCGCATTATTCAGACCACAGAAAGACACTAACGTACCTTTTTATATACAAATATAGAAAATTATTGGGAGAATCCAGTTGTAAACTCTTCTTATAGGAATGTGTTCAGAACAGATTTTTTACGACTTATTGCTCTGCGTCCTAGACTGACGTATATTTTATTGTATGTGTCGATAAAGCCCTGCTAATCTACAGTAGTGCCAGCTTATTAAGCAGAAAGTCAACCTTGCCGCTGTATCTGCAGTGACTCTGGCTGAGATGTCCTAGAGATCGAGACACAACAGTTGTGGGATTTTCGACACTAGAGAGCTGGATTGAATTAAGCCGCTGCTTGGCGGAGAATTCTCTGATTGATAGTTTTCCGTTAATTCTCCCATCAATACTAGGCAAATGCCTAACAAACGAGCTACCAACCGCACGGGAGCTCTCCTTTTTTTTGGCTTATCCTCTCCCCTTCACACACTCAAACTAACGATTACATGCACTACGCTGCCACACATGTCGGGAAATCAATCTCGTACATAGGGAATGTCTCGGCTGCGGTACCCTGCATGAGGAAGATACTTATAAGAGGAAATACCATGCAAGCTGACGTGTAGTGCGCTACCAGATATCTCCATCCAGCGGGAAAAGAACGCCGCTACTTCCCTGGGATAGAAAAACAATCATATTAACTGGACTAATGACCACAGCAGTTGACGTGTCCAGGAACATCAGTGAATCCAACGCCATTAAATCAGCAAGTCTCACCATCCAGCGGGAGAGGAATAACGCTACATCCTGGGGTAATAATTCACTGCACTAACGGGACTAATTGTAGCAATAGACTTAACCGTGTAGCTAAGTCCGGAAATATCAATCAACGAATCCATCAATGCACAGGAGTGTTGTTCAAAGTGGTTTCTGAAATATAATAGCGCACTTAATCGCGCACCGTTTTGACAAAGGGTAAATCCTTGCGTACAGTAGGCTAGGCCTAAAGGTGGCTCATAATCTAAATTCAACACTTCATGTAAACCTACTATGTATGATTCGGCGGTTGTTGTTAACGTTCAAAGTATTTTCCAATAATGTTGTAAGGTTATTGAAGGCAAATTGAGGATTACAAAAAAGCGTTTTTAGTATATTTCGTGAGAAAAGCCATTTTTAACCGTTAAATATTCGTCAAATTCCAAGATGAAACGTAACTATTCAGAGACGATGCGGTGTTAAATTTAGGGTTCACTACAGGGGGTAATTTGATGTTCCAGATCGAACTGTTACTGACCTTCAGGTGATACGCTCAGACCGCTTATCCTTTCGGTTCAATTAACAATTTACAGATTGTGGAAATATGTACATAATATGGAAATCGTTACATAATAACTGTGATTAACGTTAGAATTATCAGATTGCTCTTTCATGTTAACTGACATTATTTACTATTCAAGCACATGGTTCGCGCAATTATCATTTCGCAGAACCTCACTTCCTCCAGTAAAAACGACAAATTTTTGACAGAAAAATTCTTCTTACGGATTCCCGCTAACGAAAAAGTAGATAAATGTTGCCTTATTTAGAAAAAAAAATACCCTCTAACACGCTGTATTCAGAATCCTTGTTTTGTGGGTCCTTGATTCCGAAAAATGGAATGACAGCAAAACGTCTGTCCGTCTGTCCGTCTGTCCGTCTGTCCGTCCGTCCGTTGTCCATAGTTCGTCCGTTGTCCGTCTGTCTATCTGTGTGACCTACCGTCTGGGAACAACGCTAGCGGCTAAACCGTTTTCTCCAAAATTAATATTCCCCAATCGATCTAGCTAATGTGTCTCCTTGAATTTTAAAACTGTATTTTAATTTACATTAAGCGTCTGGGACATTTCGAAAATTTTCAAAAATATGGCTCCATCGTTTTGATTAAATATGTTGTTAGATAGAGTGAAGGACATTTAAGTGCAGGTCTCTTTTTCGTTGTAAACTCTGATTTTTCGAAAATTACAAAAATTCAAAATGTATTCGGCGTCTTCCTACAACTACAAATTATGAAGATAGAGATTTTTTGTCTTAATGAAATCTGTTCCTTAAAGATAGAATTTTAAATTAGATCATGTGCAATTTTTCAAAAAAATTTAGTACTTTTCGCGTAATTTTGCGTGAAAGTACGGCCGAGAAAGTACGTGCTGTTTTAGTACCATTAGTAGTTTTTACTTTTGTCTCTTTGTTATAGTCCATGGGAGGTTAAAAAGTGACATTCATAATAGCAAATATGTGTTTGTATCCCAATGCTCTTTCTACACTTTTTCTCACCAGGGAGGAAAAATTTAGTTTTGAAATGTCACCAACGCTTGTACCTTTATTCATAATTCAACTACGCAGAGTAAAAGAGTGGGAAAATGATTCTAAAGCGAAGATTTTAACTCTCCCCATTCTTCACATACAGATTTATTGCTTTGACGATTAAGGAGTGAATAAATAAACAAACGTTTATCACATTGGACACGTGGTTTACTCGGCAGATCGCAGGTCGGTAAGCGTCTTTCGGTGACTTTCGGCCTTTTCGCTGCTTTACTTAGTGCAGTTTTCACAGGAAACTTCAACACAATACCTCACAACTTTTTTCCCTACAGTCATGGTTTCTTTGTATGTATTATAAATATATATCCCCGCAACCTCTCCTAAATATGCCTTCCTGAAATTACACAAATAATAAACCCGTACGTAATTATTTACCCATGGGTTGCGAAGCACCATTCTAACAAATTTCTTTGAAGTCGTGGGTTCGCGAATAGACCCTATTCAGGGAATTGAAAATAATAATATTACTCCTTTAGGAAGAGGTATGAATTCAAATTTATTCGTATTTTGCTGGAATAATACTGTCGGAAATAATAACTCATTCATTTTCTAATTGAAACCAAATAACTTGATTCTGAATTTATTCGGTATTTTCTTTTTTTTCTAAAATGTTGGTGATAATCTTCTCGCTCTTTGTAACTCTTCAATTTAACAAATAACAACAGACAAAAATACATATAAAAACCCTTTTCACAATATCCTAACAATAATATTTACAATTAATTTTCTTTGCTTTCACCAATCGAAATTTTCATCATTAAGCAAGTGCACTTTGTCAATGTATTAAGACAACAATTAGTTTAATCCTTAATAAATTTATGCATAAGCATGTTCTCTCAATACTTTAAAATAAAATGATATTATTGGCCTTGTTATAATCTGGAAATAATAGAATAATAAATATTTGTTACACTTCCCTTTGCTGTAATTCGGCGACCTATCGATCTACACCATCTATATCCTAATCCACACTAATTCTAAACAGGAACATCCTCCATTTTCCGTTGCATTTCAAAGTTCGAATTCCAACACTTTTCCATCGTCCGCGGCGTAACCCTCGATCCTCCTCGTAACTCGGCTCGACTGCGTCTCAAGAAGTTATATCTTCTGACCACGTTGTTTTTAAAAACAAAAGACTTGTCCATTGCGATGTTCTTTCGTTTTCCTACTTTTATTTATGTTATTCACTCAATAAGCCTCGCGGCATTGTCACAATTTCCACAAAATGTTCCCAATTAATGATATTGTCCGTGGTTCATTTTAAAAATACTGGTTTCCTTTTATTTAATAAATACAGTTCTGTTCGTCATCTTTTTATACCATCTGACGGTCTCCTCACAATATT
This sequence comes from Teleogryllus occipitalis, assembly GCA_011170035.1. Lineage (NCBI taxonomy): Eukaryota > Metazoa > Arthropoda > Insecta > Orthoptera > Gryllidae > Teleogryllus > Teleogryllus occipitalis. The sequence goes on from BLKR01000028.1 coordinate 1,017,813, forward strand.
TCTTATAATTACGAATTCTGTTTCCTATTGAACGGAACAACTTGGTGTCATGTTTTTATCGTCAAAAATTGCCATAATTTTATATGCTGCCATCCCCATAGTCTATTTTAATCTTCGTTTCCGATAATGTGCATAATTACTATTTATTACATTTCACCAATGCACCTTCATTTGTTTGTCCATGTCTCCGCGTTGCGAATCAAGCGTCTTTTTCTAATAAGAAAATAAACATTGGACGCGTCTTAATAGACCGTCACACTACATTCTTTCCAGTTATCTACGTCAGTGCTTTGAACGCCATTGCCGCGGAGCTTCGTTGGTATCGTAGGCAAACATGAAAGGAAATTCGTAATTTATCCTCGCGCTCGAAAACTGATGATAGTTTCTTGCACGTAAAAACAGTAGTTTTGATTTTTGCACTAGCAACAATTACAGTTATATCTTATTGCGCCAGTAATGAAAAGGGAATAGTGAGTTATTGGTACAACCAACAATTTGGAGTTTTTTTAAGTTTAGCTTACCAATATACTTTCTGAGCAACCCACTTTTCAGTCAACTTAGAATTAAAGGTCTCCGTCTGTTCTAGTTTCAAAAGTCTCTCATCTTATCAATGGCCCTCTTTCTCAATCAGTATTTTGTTTTCTATTTCCACTACGATTGTTAAGAACACTTTACTGGATTTCATAGCTGTTCACTGATTTTCATATAACAGTCGACAATTTTACGAAATGTCCATTTAAACTGTATCACTAACTAAACTGTATGTGTGGTATATGATTACCTCTTTGGGACCCCTTCAATTGTTGACCTGTGAATAGGGTTGCTTTGTACGGGGCTAACTAGTGCAATCGTGATTAGGATGGCAGCATACACTCTGCCGCGTATCATCCACACTACCTATCCATCTCTGCCTCACCGTGTGAGATGCAATGGGAGATTCTGCAAATTTTGGTGTAGGTTGAAGTGTTGAAACTTTTGCAATAACCGTCCAACTGTATAAACGCATTAGTTATATTTCATTTACACGATTTCGGGTGTTTTAGTGACCGCACGTAATAGGCACATAGCGGCGATTGGGACGGCAGAGACACACACTGGGCATGAGTGGGTTCGCTAAAACTCCAAAAATCGTTCGTTAAAAGGGAGCGTGTAAATCGGATTAGAGACAGAATTCCACGCATTTGGAAAGATGGTACTACATAAATTAGCAAAATACTTATTGTGAAAAATTATTTTTATAACACTGTTCAGTTTTATTCGTATAACCAAAGAGAGGAACGAAGATATTTTCTTAAATCCCGGTGTCCATTAAGGTTACAACTGTTCTCCATACAATAGGAACAGTTGAAGCAAATGAGTTGTAGCTAAAGATGGTATATGAAAACTCTTATTCACACAGATGGTATTACGAAAAGTATTGAAGGACAAACAGTCAATAACACAAATTACAAACTAGATTGGTTATAAACGTCAGCCATCGCCTCGATTTACAAATATAAGTCACGTCTGTTATTTGCTGTTCATTCACCTTAAGACGTCAATAACTATTCTTGCGTGGCCAACGAGATGTTCGTGTGAACTATTTCCTTCCATAATAATTACATTCATTCCACACTGAAAGGATCGATTTGTATCTTTACCCAATACCAGTCACTTCAATTTGTAAACAGTATTAAATAGACAGGATCCTTATGAATTAATATAGATATTCTCCCATGTTCTTGTCTCGACATTGCTCTTTAATTGCAAAAGTTGCTGTGTTCCTAACTTTTTTCCCGAGGGAATGATTTCTGCCGTGTCAACTGCAAATTCCACGCGTGGCGTTCTCGGCAAATGACGCCGTCGCAGGTTGAAAGGATCCTGTTTGTCACGCTCTGTATTGGAATCACCGCAAATGAGCCTCGTAATTGCAGTTTTACGTTCTGACTGTTTCGATAACGACTTTGTAACGAGGTGTAGATTCAGATCGTTGCGGAAAGAAATGTAAATGATGAAGGGAAACATTCTAATTGTTTCATTTAAAATGTATCTGCTATAAAAGTAATATTTACGGTATCTACATAGCTACGTATCGTAACCTTTGTTAAACACTATGTAAATATAATACGTATTGACGCAGAGGAAATATTGTACCGTACAAATAGTATTCAGAACAAAAAAACTGAAACGTTCGCGCTTCTGAATTTGTAGTCCTAGTTGCGTATTGCAAAATATTGTTATGGCTCCTGTGATTGCACGCTATTTCAGAGCACAGATTGCGAGCATACAATATTCATGCGCATTCACGTTAAAAGCCGACTATATACGTTTTGTGAATAATGCAAGCCAGCCGTACATGCGGCATCCCCCAAACTATTGTCTCTACCAACTATTGTTCTCGTGTGATGTTTGTGCTGACACTTTAGCGCGAATCGAGATGGTTTAAATGATGTACAGCTCCCATTGACTCGACGCAAACGTGTAGGGTAGGCAAGGAACAACCTAGTTCGCCGCATATGATATACGACACATACCCAGAGGCACTTTTATGCGCGTAGGCATTGTAATGGAATAATTAATCAGCTGCGGTGTGTGGAAAGATGTATGTTGAGGAGGTTCTAAAAATGCCTCTTTACGGCTTTTATTTGCCATGGATACGACGTATACGCATGTGTATGCAGGTTTTCAGCATATCGTTAATTCATTTTGAAAACGGAATTGATCAGAAGTATATTATTTACTTTTCCAAAATAACTATCTACAATATTAATATATAGATGCAGATTATTTTGCGACCTGCTAAATTCGTGTATTACAGTTTATCTAAGCATAAGACTCCTATTTGTAGTGGGGCCACTGGTTAGACACACCGAATCATAAATATCTATTCCTTTCCAGGCAAAGAATACGCGTTGTTAAGACAACCGATCAACAAAGTGTAATATTTCAGGCTTGGTGTCATAGCTCTGTGCTGATGGACAAAGACCCGAACACATTATATGTAAAGGTGTACAGAGGGCATTTAAAGTCGTGATTTTGTGGAAGCACGCAAGGAATCAGTCTCTAGAAAAATATTGAAGCGAACACACAAGCGTGAGGGGCGAACAGATAGTCAGCATAAGCTGGGTATTATTTAAATGATAGTGAGGCAGGAATGTATGATTAGTTCGAGGTTTGAGAGCTTGATATTGTTTAAATTGTAGTATTAAATTGTAATTGGAAATTTTATAAATGTAGTAGTTGGAATTTCGAATTAAAATAGACTCCGTGTTTCGAGGGGATGTATATTAGGGTATCTCCGTAGACGGAAGGGGTTTTAATAAGTAGCTGAATATAGTCAGTCGCGAGTAGGTGTTTCATACTAAACACGGGTAGGACAAGTCGTGACCGCGTATTACTTTTGTGGGAAATATTAAGTCCTATCAATAGCAAATCGTTGAGGACATTCTGGAAAACTTTTGATTTAGGCAAGGACATGAGGATTGGTTTACCAAGGATTCCATGGACAACATTTTGCTGGTCAGCCAAGAAGCCATCTATCAAGATATTGTAGTAACCTTACGAACTATAATCAAATCCGTACAGTGTTTTAATGTTCTAAATTGAAAAAGTAATTCCCATGAGATCAATTGAATTTGTAATGTGTATAAGAATAAATGTTAAATTTTTATTGTTGAAAAAGGCTGATAATTTATATTAGTTGTCATGAATTTAATAACTGGTTTAAATCAATAGAACTTCCAGGAATCGTGATTCTGTATAGAATTATACGCTCACATGCCACAGGTAAAGAGTAATATGTTGTATGTCGAACCCATACTTAAATTGGAAGTAAATTAATAAATTAGTGTTAACTTTGAGAGAAAATGTGAGCATATCAGGGCAACGGTAGAAGTAACAATATTAACAATAACAGTGGAAGTAATCCCATTCATATTACTAGATGTTTGTTGAAATAGGATCAAGATTTGACAGAGTAAAAATATCAGAAGAAAAAAAATAATTTCACAATATGCTTAATCTATGTTCTTGGAAGACAGGGTTGTGGCATTTGAGGTATGCAGTTTTGCTTGTACTATTATTTTCTGACCTTGGATAATCATTTCATTTCAATCATTCAATTATTTTTGCTTTGCATGTACGCTTATTCTTTTATCAGAGTGCATAGTATAATGTATCAAGACAGTTTTCATGATTGAGTGCAAAAAGACAGTACACACGTAACATTTTTTTCGCGGGAAGGGGGTCGTACTTACATACCTAAATACACACGAATTCAGGAATATTTCATTACACCAACTTACTTCTAATTCCCTTTACTCGAGTGGCAGACGAACAACAACACGCGACAGACGAATCCTAACTTCAAAAGAGAATACATATAATTTCACGCTCGCGAACTTTCATTTGCGGAAACCCAAACGACGAAAGACGTTGGGTAATATATTTCCCCTGTATCCTTTCTAGAGTTAAAGCACGTGAGTCCCAGAATCACCCGCTACCCCGCTGCATATCCGCCATATTTAAATGTCCCCACAAGAACATAACAATTAGGATGGGCACTAACGAACGCTACGCCAGATCTAGCTAAAAGCTTATTTTTGACACATTGTGGCAGAACATTTATATTTCAGAATTAACTACTTCCATCCTGAGTGAGGAACTCAGAAAACATTCTGCAGCTCACACTTTCCATACAACATATCGAAAAAAATCTTATACGCTAACATAAGGCATCTATAACAACGCACAAATAGAAATTTGAATTAACTGATTGTATATTGTTATTATTCGGGGGCGGATTTTAATGAAATGTCCCTTTTTTCTTTTTGCTTTAGAAAAATGCCGTTTTGTATAGAAATTCATTTTATGTTATGACAAGAGGAAATGGTCCATTTTAATACGTCGGTTTTTGGCACTTTTCATCTATTTCGACTAAAAAGTCTTTTTTACTTTTTTCTGTCATGTTTAATGCCTTTTCTTCAGATTTACTTTAATTTAATATCATTTTGATGGTACTAGCTTCAAATAATATTTCCGAGACGCAACAAATATTCTCCACAGAATTCCTGAGTACCTGTAGCAGGTAGCCAATTCGATTTCTTCTCTTAGAAGTTGTAATGTCACCCATTGTACGTATGTAATCTAAGGTTCTTGTGACGCCTGTCAGCACCATTGGCGGTTCAGCTTATTTCGGGATAACTAAAGGCAGAAACTGCTGGTAAAAAACAGTCAAAACCAAAAGTTTGCAAGCTGAGTTCACTTGAACAAAAAGAATAAGCATCGATTACATCAGTAACTTGTCCAACAGCTTACTTTGTTCATCTGAACTGGTTTTGATCACATTTTGCCGTCATTTTTATTTGGTTTGGGGTATTTTAAAAACATTTTAAGATCATTTTATTGATGAATCTCTGCGATGTTTTGGGTGATCAAAATCCACCCCCTAGTTATTAACTTACACTTGCTGCACATTTGAAAGATAGACATTTTCTATTTCTTGAAAATTACGCATATTGTTTTCATAGTTTTCATTGTAATCACCCATTCTGAATAATTACAAAGTTTTTACATCTGCATAATAAGAGCCTTATATCAACACCATCAACGTAATTTCTTTTCATGAATTACATATGTATTGCTGTATTTTGAAAGAATTCCTCTCATAACCGTGGCTTGACACGTTACTTTTCGCGTCTTACACATGCCCTTACTACAACTACTTGAACTAAAAGTTGATATTTGTCTCCAACATTTGTTCGTTAATTTATCAGATAATATTTAATCATTTATCCTTAGCATATTTTGTGATATATCTATATATTTAAAAAAATGAGGTATTTTGCCATGGCTTCGTTTAGAACTTCTTCGTTTAGAACTTAGCTTCTACTGAACTGACTGTAGTATTTTTTCCTTTAAATGAACGAATGTGATCCCTAGATGTGTTATCAAATATTGTTTGTGTTGATTCACCAACATTTCCTGTGTAAATTAATTAATTAAATATTTTAATTAATAGTACGCTTATCAATAGTCAATTGTTTTCTTCCAAAGGGTGGCTGTTTCAAAATCGATATATATGAGTCGATAGATGCTTCATGGTGGCGCTGCTTGATGTTTTGTTTTGATTGTTGAGATTTGTTTACAATTCATCAAGGTTTTGTTTCAGTGTAATTATTGCATTGTGGCGTTGACAGTTTGCATGTATTTGCTTTTGTGGTGTATTTTGTAGAGAACATTCGGACAGTGTGTTTTGCTCGGTTGTACTGAAGTAGTGAAGTTGTTCACAGGTTATGTCGAATTCCGAATCGTTGCCCACGCGCCCCTAAAGTCGCAAACGCACATTAACTGGACGCAGGGAAAGAGAAAGTCAGCGTAAGTGTCGTGATAGTGAGGTCATTTCGTTTTCTGTTGGGTCGTTGTCATTAAAATGTCATTTTTGTTCTGCTTTGCACTTTGCATGTGAGAGAAATTCTGCAAACGAGTTTACTCTGTGTTGCTTAAATGGGAAAATAAGTTTACCTTCAAGCAATATGCCAGAAGAAATCAAAATTGTTTATAGGACATGATAACACATCAAAAAACTTTTGAAATAATATCCGTCAGTATAATAGTGCTCTTTCTTTTGTGTCATTTGGCGCCGATATTTCATTGCTACCTGGTCATGAGCCATACGTGTTCAAAATTTTGGGAACTCACATCACAGAATATCTTCGTTATACCCTGTAGATCCAAACAATGCACCGTATTGTGAACATTAGTCTGGGCACAGTATTTTACATTTATCTCAGATCTCAGCGTCAAATTTTGACGGGTTTTCACTAGTTAATGTTAATTACGCTTGTTACAACCCTCAAAGATAGTTTATATGATATTCACTCAAAAGTTTAATATTCAATGAAGTATTTAATAAATTTTCTTAACGTTATTCTTCTCGTTAATTTTTCATTGGTCGTATTTATACTTTTATTTCTGGCGTTGCATTCGTCTAGAGTATTCTTTTTACGTTAAGTGACTCGCTATGTTAGATTTTAGTGCGTGAGTATAATATTAACCTACTTGTTAATACATTAATTTCCGCTTCATAGCCTTTCATAGCACGTCATACGCAGTTTTTAACTGTTTTTTTTTGACGTAAAATAATTAAAATAAATAAATTTAAAAAAATATTTACCACACCACTGGTAATTTATCAGAGTGGTATACAATTTTATTTATTCGATTGTATTTGATGCTAATTACAGAAATAAGTAGTTATGAGCTACTCATTATTTTAACAAAATAGCAAAGAAGGAGAACATTACGTTAATTCGTGTAAAAAAACTGACGTTCCCAGCAAGGATAAGATCGTTTATCACTTTCTGTGCCCTACTCCCAAGGAAGCACTTTATCAGCCTAAATATGACCTTTCAATTTACATTAGGAACTCCGTTCAAGGTCATACATCTACAGTCCGAAAGTCCTCAAAAAAGTGTACAGAAGTTACCGCCATGATGTTAAATGATCTGGCTTTCATGGGAATCTGGAAGTTTCCTAACATGGTGTGGGGCATCAGATATATGTATGTCCATTTTAATTCATGCATTTATTTGAGAAATTTTAATAGCTCTCACACTGTTTGTGGATATACAACAGCTGACATTGCAGGAGGCCATCTTACATCGTAGATATGAGACCACACTCTGTACTTCCTACAAAATCTTAAAGACTCTCCAGCCTCCTCCTCCTCGTCATATATATTGGTACTAACGACATAATCCCTATGATGACCAAAATAGGCACCTATTCAACTTTTTCTGATTCACATTTGTTTCGTCAGGATCTATATATCTTGTTGCTCACCCTATCTTAGTGTCAGATGGAACATTGAATAGTTGACTAGCCTTCTTTTCCCCCAAGTTAATGAAACTACAAAGCGCATTTTCCATAAAATAAATACCAAACGGTTACAAATATTATATACAAAATAGTACAATTAATCATTCCTTGAGGATTTATTAAAGAGAATACTCCTGGTTAGTTATAATATTCAAACCAATTTTCTGAAATAAACTTGAAGACAAAGAGCTGGGAAGATAATTATGGTTTATATACAAATAGATTAGAACTATTATATTTTGTATTATATAATATAGATTTATATATTATAGCTTGACGACGCTCTAAACAGTACGTAGAATGGATGCTTTACACGTATAAATAAAAACAATTCACGAAGAAGACCTGAAAGATTATTGGAACATTAAGAAAAGCACTGTTGGAATTAAGGTAATTAATAATTTCATCATAGCTGATGAAATTGTAGTGAAGCCCAGATAACTCTGAAGGAAATACTTCCAAAGAACATAAAACCTACATTAGAAAATCATTAAGCAAGTTTATGAAGTCTTACGTTGCATCTGAGCTCATCACAAACAACCTTTCTAGACAGGATGAACTTGCTATTAAAATGCTTAAGCTGGGGGAGGCGGCTGGAAGCGATGGTATCTTGCCAGATTTCCTGCACAAACTTCAAGCTCAACAATGGTTATCCACTGTCATGGTAAAATAATTAGACGAAGGAACTTGCTAACCTCTTGGAAACGCTAACATTATCTTCCTACTGAAACCTGGAAAATCCGGTAAAGGGATTCCACATTATCGACCCATCTTTGTTAAACGTTTTCTACGAACTGTTTGAACGCATCATGTTAAGTAGAATCTCAGAGAAACTAGGTAGAAGCATCACTATCAAACTGTTCAGTTTCGGCCCTGAAAGAAGACGCATTGATCAGATGTTATAATTGATAGCTTACGTTGAATATGGGTTGGACAAAATTACAATCCGGTATACATATTTTTTTAATTGCAATCCTCAAAAGAATATAAGTGTAGAATTTTAATTTATTGATTTATATTTAAAATATATTCAGATTCTACCGTCTTAACATATCAAAAAACACTGCAATGAATATTCTAAAAGGCCATGACAACAATAACTAAAAATATTCTATTACATATAATGTCAATTATGTCAATATCATCAATTTCAATAATTGTTTGATTGTTTATTACATAATTGTCTGTTTGAATTTTTGCCACTCGTGATTAACGGATAACAGTCCACCGTACAAAGTAACGCAGCGCTCCTCCTTCTAAGACGCGCTCGGGCAAGGAAAGCACAAAAAATATGAATTACTCAAAAAAATGCTTAACATATAACAATATATATCATTGTATTCGTCTTTTTACGCTCGTCATAACAAAAAAAAGTATAGTTCCATTTGAAGAAAAACAAATTTACCGCAATATCTCGTAAAATTCAAGATATAGAATACAAATGAATACATGAACCAATTTGCCCCATTCCCTCACGCTTTTCCGTGAAAATTGCATTGCAACGACTTCAACAGTTCAAAAACTGTAGGAGGCGGTAAAGTTACGAGACTCACCCTGCATATGATTTTCTTAGTTTCTGTTACTTTTATTGAAATTGTATAACCCTTGATGACGATTGGTTCAGTGAAGATAAGACCAGGGCAGGATGATCCTCCGGCGTTTCAGTGAAATGTAATGAGATCGGTCCGCGCAAATCCTGCCAGCCGGAGTCTGGTCTCGACTCTGCCTGACGCGCGTGTCAGAGTGACGGGGCTGGGCACCACGATCTCGGCGGCCTGGGAGCGGGAGCAGGGCTGGGAAGGGGCGGCGTGCCCACCTGGCAGTGGTGGGGCAGGACGAGGTCTGCGAGAATGGGGCGGGGCGGGGCGCGGCCGGAGTGTCGCCCCTCCATGACCTGGCAATGGGGGCAAAGCGAGGTCTCGGAAGGAGGCGGGGGCTGAGTGAGGGGGTGATGGGGCACCGCACCACGACCCACCAGGGGTGGGTGGAAAGGCAGAGCAGGGTCGGGGGAGGGGGAGGGCAGGGGCGGGGGCGGGATTTGCGGCGCCACGTGACCCGGGCGGCGTCCGTCGGCTGCGGCCGGGGAGATTGCGGCGGAGGCGCTAGCAACGCGAACCGCAGCGGCGGCGGTGGCAACAGCGGCATCGGCGCCGGCGCCGGCAAGGGCGGGGGCAGGGGCGGGGGCGGGGGCGGCGTCACTGCACGTCGCGCGGGCGAGCATGAATAATGGAGTGAAGCGAAGAGAGCGGCGCGGAGCGGCCAGGCGGGGAGCGAGGGGTGTTGGGTGCGAGTGATGCGGGCCTGAAGCAGCGTTGGGTGACGCGCGGAGTGGCAGAGAGAGAGGGAGAGTGAGAGGGAGAGAGGGGGAGGGAGCGGTGAGGTGGGACTAGGAAAGGGCGCAACGAATAACAGAGTGAGGTGGCGGAAAGAGAGGAATGAAAGTCGCGTAGCGCTGATTGAGAGGGTGAGGAAGGTATTGGAGGTGTGCAGTTTGGCGTTGAGTGTATCGTGGATGGTATGTAGAAGTGGGTTGGATGATGGAGGCGTAGAGCGGGGCTAGGGCGAACTTGGAGGAGGGGCAAGGGGTGTGTGGGGTTCGGATAGTGTGTTTGCGGGTAGCAAGGAGGCATGAAATAGAGTAAGAAACCGGGATGGCTGGGAGAGAGAAGTATAGGATGGTTGAGGTCTGTGATCGGTTTACCGTACAGGGAGATGAAGAGCGAGATAGAAGGAATATAGGTGGCGGGTACGGTCGGAATAAAGGGCGCGGAGCAGAGTAGACGGAGCTGTACGTTTGCGGAGAGTGTTATGGTGGAGGGCGGAGAGTGGATGGCGGGGTGAGCGGGAAGGTGAATGGGGACAGGCGGGGACGGGGTGGTGGGTAAGACTTGCGGGGAGCGGGATGTCGATGAGCAGGGTAGCGAGGCGCGGGGTGACGAGTAGCGGGATGACTAGAGGCGGGATGACGGGGAGCGGGGAGACAATAAGAGTAGTGACAGGGCGGGAAGTGGCATGATGAGGAGCGAGTTGACTGTGAGCGGGGTGACTGAGCGGGGTGACTGTGAGCGGGGTGACTGTGAGCGGGGTGACTGTGAGCGGGGTGACTGTGAGCGGGGTGACTGGGAGACGGGTGACTGGGAGACGGGTGACGAGGTGAGATGTGGGATGATGAGAAGCGGGCCGTCGGGGAAGTGGATGTCGGGGAGCGGGGTGGCGAGGAGTGCGAAGGGGGTGGCGCCGAGCGGGGTTGCAGGCGAGCGAAGGTGCACTGCGCGGTGGCAGCAGGGGGTACGTGGAGCCGCGTGACGACGGAGTCGCCCCTTCGCGGAGAAGTGCCTAGACGGCGTCACGTGTGTGCGTGGCGGAAGAGAGGTGGGCAGACGACTGTTGGGATGCGGCAGCCTTCGTCCGTGAGTCGTAGAAGAGCGGCGCCGTGCGAGGAGATGCGGCGGGGGATGGGGAAAAGGAATAAAAAGCGGGAGGCGGCGATGGGAAGCGGTTTTTCTTCACGCAGAGGTGAGCCGTCGAAAATGGAAGCGAGTGCTTTCGAGAGCTGGTGTCTGGCGCGGCAGCTCGTAACAGGGTGGGTGGGCAACGAATACGGCCGCAGAAAGCGGTGTGGCAGGATGAACGAAAGTGGGCGTGAGGGAAGAAGAGAGAGGGAGAGAGAGAGAGTGAGAGAGAGAGGGAGAGAGTGAGAGAGAGGAATAGATGGATTGCGGCGCATGAAGAAAAGAGAAGAAAGTAGCACGAAGTGGTCTGATGCGGTGAGTACCCTGAAGACGAGACGTGTGCGGGGTGTGGGAAAGCGTGGCAGGGTGGGGCGGGGCATAGTAGAACTGCTCGGGGAAAGGTGGATGGGTTGTTGCGGCACGGGACGGGACTTGGTAGGATGGAGCTGAACGGAGCGTTACATTCTTAGGGCGGGGGGATTGACGGAGCCGCAGTGTTTCAAGTCTGTCTGTGAACGAAGCAACCTCTATGCTAATCCCTGATTCTTGGTTGAGTGTGTGTATGTATGTATTTACCATGTATGTTTTAATGTGTATTTTGGATGCCGTGTTTCGAGTGTATGTATGCTGCAACATGAGAACGCAGGTTGATAGGGCTATCAAGTAATCTGATGAAAATTGTTCCAAGTTCTGTTGCACTCTGAGACTAAAGAAGCTGGAAAACGTGAAAATAAACAAACGCATGCGCTTCTGCAATATCTATAAAATATAAATATTATTGTAAACGCTATACTTGAATCAAAAACACGGTGTATTATTAAATTTGACCTAAGTAAATCAATTTAAAATTCATGAATTTGGGCAAAAATATTTTTCAAACTACAGTATTAATTGGATTTTATATTCACAAATTTATTTGGACAGTACTGAAATGGGAGTAGTCTTTATTTCATGTAAGAAATTCTGATATGAAAAAAAAATTGGAAATGAAAATTTCATCGATCTAAAGAGTAACTCTTGTTTAGAAATTATTTACCTTTGAAACAGAAATCGCACATATGGTTCAAATATTGAAATTTCATTAAATATAAAATATATAACATTACAATATGCTCTTCATCTCATAAAATGTATATTTTCTTGCAATATTTTTGTAATGTTTTTTGTAGACTGATGATTATTCTTCAATGCTGAATATTGTAGATAAACATAATAAAACAAATGCCAAAAATAATTTCTATTCTTAGAATGATGATTATATCCATAAATATTCACTTTGTTATTCCTCCTGACATTTCTCTAATGGTTCTGTGAAATAAATTATTTGGTTAAGAAAACAATGTTGTCTTTTCAAAAGCATTATACAATGAGCAATGGAAAGTTCAGCTTCTCAGAGATGAATGGAATCTGAGGCGTTACTGGAAATAGATGGAAGATGCATAATTGGCGAAGAAAATAATTGGTTCTTACAGGATATGTTAAGCAATAGTCATAGCGAAACAGAAATTAACTAGTGCAAAATATATGATTTTGAATCAAGGAACATTTATACGAAAGGGACGAGTTACTAATAAAAAGTATAGAAAATCTATACTACTTGTTACGAGTACATGCATAGATTGACCATACAAAGCCACTTATAGACGCCAATTCAGATGGCATAGATAGCCCGGAAGAGATAAGAACAATAACAAATAAAGTATCGAAACTGAGGGATATGGTGGAGAGACAGCAAGAAGGCTCACTCTCTTGAATTTTAGATGTGTTACGAGCAACATCGTTTCTGAACGAATAGTATCAAACTTGGTTATTGTTATCCGACGAGAGGGACAGTTTTATTAGAGATTGCATTTGAAAAATGGACAATTTCGATATTAAGTGTAGGGATTAGTCGTATAATTTGGAATTGTAAAGTAACATGAACAATTAACAAGAAAATATTCTGGATTATGCACCCATCAGCGGTGAGAAGGGGAAGTACGGAATAGTCCAACTTTTAGCAGCATCTGTAAATATAATACGAAAACATATTAGATGACAGATAGAAAGAAGAATCGTCGCGACACGAGAGCACGGCGCGGGAGGACCCGAAAAAGTCAAGAGCGCGCGAAAAAATTACAGTAAGATACTACGCATTAACATCCAGTTTCAGATCTGAAGAAAAAAAATAAAAGACTAAGAAAGTTTAAATAGTTTTTATTTGGCAGCCAAACTAACAAATACATTCATTTATTTTACATTAATTTATTGAATAAATGTTATGTTGTTTTTTAAATAAGGCTAACTATTAAATAAAATATTGGTTGAAATTAAAATACAATCGACCGGAAATCTTCAGGAATTTACGGCTTCGTAGGAACGGTCCGTCAACGTGCAGCAACGTAAGTTCAAACAAAATGCTTGTTCAAAATCAGGAAAATAAAATTCTCCAAGAATATATTAACATAATTATAATCGGGCATGAGCTAAGCTAGACAAGTATAACGAAATTAAATTAGGGATGGAAAGATAAAAAATATCTCACTAGTGTTTTAGAACTGAGTTTTAAACACGAAGGAAAATAAACCAATATTAGAATGTGTCATCTAAAAGTTTATTGTGGTGCAATTTTCAAACATATTTCATTATTGCACTAAATATTGTTTTTTGAAATCTAATTTGTATTGTGTTATAAACCCGAAAATATTCACTTGTAATGAAAGTGCAATACAAATCACTTTTGAGCAATATACATTCTACTGGCATCGCTCGCCCTCTTGTTTATATTTCATTAACAAAATTGAAGATGATATTAAATGCACGGCCTGAGGTGACGAAGTGATCAGCATTAAGGCAGTCGTCAGAGCACCGAATCCTGTTAACTCTCTCGATATGTTCGTATTCGCTTCCCTCCAGTTGCTTGCTCCCCCTCATGCCTCGCCCAACTTGCTCCGTGTTTACCAATATACGTATCGCGGAGCAACGCACAACTTCCGAAACGAAGCAGATACCGCATTGTTTGGTGCTGTACCTTGGAGCCGCTCAAACCTCTTCGGGATTGGATCAAACGCGTTTGCCGTTTGCAGCCGCTCGGATCATACAAAGTCGGGCGTAGCCGACGTGGGCGTGGCAGAAGGCGAGGGCGGAGGACGAGAGCAAAGGGTATGGATGAAGTGTGAAGGGTGGGGGTGACACTAGAGGGCGAATTCAAGATAGAAGAGTAAGAGATAGGGTGTAGTCAGGAGTGGGATTGGGCGGATGGTAGAAGGTTTGAGCAAAAGACGAGAGCTTGGGGCAAGTATGAAGGGTGCGAGCGATGGGAGAAAGGCAAGGGAGAGAGTGAGGGGGGAGGACGAAAGGTAGAGCGAAGGTCAGGACAGAAGAGTGAAGGGTATGGATGGAGGTCAAAGGCAAGGGCGAAGAGAAATAGTGAGCAGCGTAAGTGTAATGATGACTGTAGAGTACGAGGAGAAAATGGGAAATCAGTAAATGTACTAAAGAAGTTTGGATTTAGTGTATGGATGGAAAGTAAACGGCGGGAATAGGATAATGGGAATATGAACCACGGAGCGGTAAAAGGGAATATGTGTCAGGGAGAATGGCATAGACAGTATGAATTTGGGTAAGGAGGAATTACAGGGAAATAGGGGACTGAGAATGGGTGATGAGTTGGGGAAGATAGTATTGGACGGGGAGTATGAAGAAGGCACTTTTGAGAGGACGTGATGAGAAGGACAGTAGAGGGGGAAAGGCGGGAGGGGATGTATATTTGTCAGGTGTCAAAGAAGTATCAGGAAATTTTTTTTTCCGTCACGTATCAGGAAATTAAGATATGACCCGGAAAAATTGGTTTATACTAAAGAGTGGTCCATACAGCGTAGTTAGTAACGAAGCTATCATTTATCAACCACTATCATAATTTGTCCCTTAGGTGTACTGCATGTTATATCTCGGGATGTGACGAAGTTCCTCCTTCGTTAGAAAGTAGATCCAGCACCGATCCACACGTCAATATGTAGGGGGTGCCCTCCAAGAGAGACTGAGTTGCAACGAGGAAAGTGAGACGGTTGCCTTCGCGTGGTATACATTCTGCACTACGGGATGTGGGCGTGGCTGAGCCTACTTCCGAGACGTGGCCCTGGGAAGAGGAGGTGGGGACCGGATTCGTCCTTACCGCAGGAAGAGGGATGGGTCTCCTCGACCCGCTAAGGCAAATGAATCTTCGAGTCGGCTCCTCTGTGCGCGTTTCAAATCGAATTCTGCGTTGACGGCCGCGGTGCACGAACGAATTAAGCTAAACGCGTTATCCGCCCGCACAGACGCGCCTTCCCCAGATCCTCTGCCTCCGCCCCGCCCCCAACCTCTCGGCTCTGCTGCCCTACTACCGTGTTCCGCCTACGCCTCCTCATCGCTCTCCTTGCCTCTCTCTGCCAAGCTTCACTGGGAGAGGTGGATCAGGGCATCAACTGATGGCACTGCAGTGCTTCTGGCCCTTCGAGTCCCTACGGTGGCAGGATTTTCGACACTAGCTTGTTAGTAAGGTCGAATTCAGTCGTTCCCTGGAGGAGAATTCTAGAGGTCGGCTGCTCTGATTGGTGGTTTTCAGTGGTTTCTCCGATCAACACCAGGCGAATGCCAGAGCAGTACCTTTAGAAACGGGCCACGGCCTCGTGTGATCTCTCCTTCCTCTTCCTTGTCCTATCCTCACTCCCTAAACACACACTCTTACAATAACATGCTATACACTACAACACATACCGGGAGATCGGTCGGGTGCACAGAGCTTGTCTTAGTAGGGGCGGTGCCCTGCTGGTGGGAGATTCCTGGTTGGGCAAAACCCCAACGGTAGGTCGACGCCGAGCGGGACCTACGCCAGCGGAGGAAGACCACCGTCACCTCCTCGACGAAAAAACACATACTACACGTACGGGACTAATGACCTTAGCCGTTGACGCGCCCGGAATCACTAACAATCAATCAATCTGCAGATCTTGAGCCTCTCTACCGTCCTTCTACGTCCTCTCATTTGCGGACACTTCCTTATATCTACTACAACTATAGCTTTCTGTACCACATCTCTTTCGTCCTAATATTTCTCCTGTCACATTTTTATCAAAAAAGTTATATTCTTCTTCCAAACGCACTGCTATTCTTCTGTGGCAAGAGCTGCATTTCATTGCACTGACAATGAAGAATGAAAAGTCGACGAATCATACAATTCTGTAATAGTATAGCAGTGCTTAACACGGAAAGTGCAGATTGACTGGTTACAGCCAAACCGCAAGACATTTCATTCTGCTATAAATCATAAACTGTAAAATATGTAAAATAACATGTTTATCCCCTACTCTGAAATCTCCAAGTGGATCATAAGGAGAGTTTTATAGATGTTACTGTACCTCGAAAAGTACTTGTAGGGCGACAATTATAGAGGAAATAATACATCAGTAAACACCTTTAATGCAATTGACAGCACAAAGTTATGATAATATTGACATGACATATTGAGTTGACAGAAAAATTGCTTCTGAAAATATGTCATTGAAACTCTTGGGATCCCAAAAGCGAGATCTCGACTTCTATGAATGCCCATTAAACAATGAACACAGACAATGCCTGATAGGTGCTTATGAAATGATATCGTCATGGCAGAACAAGGTGCAAGCAGAGATGCAAGAGACCCCTTATGGCGTAGCTTCTCTCTCACTCCCATTCGTTCTTTGTTATTCCATTGCTTCAGTTCTTCTCTTTGTTCTGTTTTTGATTTAACACGCTCATAAACACTTTCTACCCATTTCCATAAGTCTTGTTCGTCCTTTCATCATAACTATTCATTCTCTTCTTCTCATTATAACTTTTTCTTCCGGATGAGATCCCCAAAATAAGTCGTTTTTTGTTCGCTCTGTTTTTGTTGGCAACGCTATTATACCTCTTTCAATTCGTTTGGTATAAGCCTTCAATTAAACTCAACGACAAAATAAGAATCTCGAATCCATTGTTCGAATACGACAGCATATGGCTGACTGTTTTGTAAGATACTGAAGCAGAGTTTTAATTAGAACTCTTTTGGGCTTTGTTCACTTTTCTTGATATGTCTACCTCAAATGATGAGCTTCTGAGTTTGAAATAGAAATGCGTAAGCGTAGCTTATGCATGTCTTAATGAATAGTATTTGACATAATTGAAAGAATATTTTATATTTTCATCTTTCAATACGACTTTTCTTTGGTTTTGAGTTGTCAATGATTTGTTTCATGAATCGCCGACGTTCTGGTAATATTTATTCTGAGCTATCATTCACACTAGTGATTCATATTGTGTCCCGAAAATCACACATTTCAAATGAAAGCCATGTTCTTGAAGCAGTCAACCCTCGAAGTTCATATTTTCCCACAACAAATATTCTATCCCCAAGTATCTATCATTCTCCATTTCCTGTGGCAGTTGCAATGCGCAATACATTGGCCAGACCAAAAGATCCTTTAAACAAAGAATCAAAGAACACATACATGCTCTTACACACAAAACAGCACAATCACACTTCGCCAGCCATCTCTTAGAACAAGAACACTCATTTAATGCAGACAGTGACGTCAACATTTTGGAGATGGAAAACAGATACACTCACAGACTTAAATTAGAAGCCATTCATATCAATAATTTATTAAACAATCCCCAACACACTATTCTGAATGAACAAATTCCTTCCCTCTTCCCCTCTTGAAACTCGCCGCTTCCCACACACATGAACCCATCTGCCCGCGTCTTTTCCGCAACCCGGCTGGGCCTTTCCCCTAACCCGGCTGGGCCTTTCCCCTAATGGCCATTTCCCAGAAAACCCTGCGGTCTCTCCCCTCCCCATTGAGAGCTGTCTTTTAAATAGCGGACAATGCCCTTCACTCTCACTGTCTCTATTTTGGACCGAGGCCCTCAGCCACCTCAAAATCGATATGTCAGTTTGCTCATCTAAATTTATTTATTCACTTAACTATTTGCCTACATTATTTGAATTTCATTTATTTTGTCTCTATGCAAAATTATGTTTATATATTCACATTTTATATTCCAATTTTATATTTCACTTAAATACTAATTTTATTAGTAATAATATCCTATATTTGACTCTAAAAATATAATTTAGTATACTAATATTATTATTACTATTTATTATTATTATTATTATTATTATTATTACTATTATTATTATTATTATTATTATTATTATTATTGTTTGTAGCACTAAATTGCCGCAATGCGGCCGAAAACGTTTCTCTGCTGAAATAAACAAATACGACAAAACAACTCCTCAATTTCATTTCGATGATGTAAATGTCGTAAACACCATATCATTTCCTACCATTCCTACCATCCATGAATAAAGAACTACTTGATTCATGAATGAAGTACTACAGGGTAAGACATCTCACTTTTTTCTTGGAAATAGAATTCTATGCAAAAGCAACAGAAGTAAAATTTTGTGAACCGGACATGTACCTTTGGAATTTCTGCTCCTCAGTTATTGCTTTGGATGTGTGACCCTATACACAAACTTGAGAATCGTTGTGGAAAAATCACGATATTTGAATTCCGAATTTATAAATCAAATTCTATAGTTCTAAAAATACTCTTTTTTAACTCTTTCTTAAATATTTTACTATATGTTTTAAGGAATATATTTACATCTGTTATCTTTTTTATTCAATCATAATGGTTTCCTGATCTTAATACTACTATATACGCGTAATTTATGCTAGATTTTCTATGTCCATGTGTCTCGAACATACCCTTTGCCACTGGCAGTCTTCTACTATAAAACAATTGAATACTGAAGGGTCTTTAAACAACCCCATACACGCTCTGAATATGAAAAAAATTATTCGAACAGATTTCTATACCACAAATTTAACCGATAGCCAGAGGCGCTCACAGTATTTAAGTTTTGCCGTCCGATTTTATCACATTCGTCATCACATGGCTGTACCCTTTTCTTTGGACCATCGATTTGCTCGCTTACGTCCCCTTACGAAGTTTTTTTGAAAGGTTATATATTTATGAAGGCCTGTTATCTGAACAATGGAAACTGAATTCAGAAGACTTTTAACCGCACAGATATTTAGGGTGCGCTCACGTATTTGGAATAAAATCAAGAATCGACGTGTTTGATTCTGTACAGTTACATCTGCGCTGGTTGAGTCCACAGTGACTCGAGTTCTCCCGATCAGTTTGAACGGAAACGGTAAAATATGTATCCCGAGCGTGTGAGAACCTCGTTATCAGTATCAGTTACATACCAATGCTATTCAGATCCCGGAGAACACCAATAGGGAGGTCGACGGCGCCTCCTGAATAAATTCCAAAATAATTGAAGGAAGATTTTGTTTAAGAATAATTGCCACGTGTATTTCGAAAAAAAAATTACAATTTTCTTTAGATTGGTGCTAAAATAAGATGAGTATTAGAGGTAAGGAAAGGGCGTACGTAATTTAAGCACTGACAGAGAGAGAGACAGACAGTGAGAGAGACACAGACAGGGAGAGAGACACAGACAGGGAGAGTGACACAGACAGTGAGAGAGATGCAGACAGTGAGACAGACGAAGACAGTGAGACAGACGCAGACAGTGAGACAGACGCAGACAGTGAGACAGACGCAGACAGTGAGAGAGACGGAGACAGTGAGAGACAGAGACAGACAAAGAGAGACAGACAAAGAGAGACAGACAAAGAGAGACAGACAAAGAGAGACAGACAAAGAGAGACAGACAAAGAGAGACTGACAAAGAGAGACAAAGAGAGACAGACAAAGAGAGACAGACAAAGAGAGACAGACAAAGAGAGACAGACAAAGAGAGACAGACAAAGAGAGACAGACAGAAGAGAGACAGACAAAGAGAGACAGACAAAGAGAGACAGACAAAGAGAGACAGACAAAGAGAGACAGAGAGACAGACAAAGAGAGACAGACAAAGAGAGACAAAGAGAGACAAAGAGAGACAAAGAGAGACAGACAAAGAGAGACAGACAAAGAGAGACTGACAAAGAGAGACAAAGAGAGACAGACAAAGAGAGACAGACAAAGAGAGACAGACAAAGAGATAGATAGAGAGAGAGAGAGACATATTTAGTGTCGACACCGACCCCCCCTAACGATTGGGGTACGACTGTTGGTATGCACCTGGATACCAAGGTTCACAATCGACGGACCACGCCCTCTCCGCCCTCGCCCGCCTCATCGCCCGCCTCATCGTTGAAGCGCCCAGCAGGCGAACGTTTTCGGAATTTCCGCCTCACGGCGTGCCAGCGAGGCTTCGCGTTTTATGAACCTCCCCTCCGCCCCCTTCAGATATTTTTTGATTGTGGACGACTGAGTGCTTGAAGGGGGAGGGGACGGAGGGGAAGAGGGGGTAGGTTGGAGGACGGAAGCGGGTATATCCGACGATTGGTCTCACGCGCAGCTTCATTCTTTGCTTCAGATGAATGTGTGGTATGCGCTTGATATACTGCAGCTGTCAGGTGAGATATTGAGTGCAGGGGACTTTCGCTGAATAGGAAGGACGGATTGGGAACAGAAAGCGCACGTATTGCCGGTATTGCCGCGTATTGGTTCCGTTGATAGAGGGATATGATTTATGGCATTCCTTTCCACTCGTTGATTTGTCAAAACTATCTTCATTTTAATGTGTAGTTTAATATCAGTTTATATCACATATCATTATCAGATAATATCAGTTTAATATCAGAATTTTACGTGAATCGTTATTAAAAACTCATATCGAGATACAAAAGTTTTCAGAGCAGTAAAGTTCCGTTGCAATGGTTGATTGATGATTGATTGTTAGTGATTCCGAGCGCGTTAACTACTAAGGTCATTAGCCGTAAGAGTAGTGCACGTTTTCATCAGAAGGTGGCGGTGATCTTCCCCAGCTGGATGGCGAGATCCGACGCTGACCTACCATCGACTAGCTGGATTTTCCCTAACCAGGTATCTCTCACCAGCGGGGCACCGCCCCAGCTGTCCCCGACCAGTCTCCTGGCATGTGTGGTAGTGTAATGCATGTTAGTGAAAGTATGTGTGTGTGTGTAATGGTTGAGGATAGGGCAAGGAAGAGGAAGGTAAGTTCGCGCGCAGTCCATGGCTCGTTTGTTAGGGTATTGCTTCGGCATTCGCACGATGTTGATCGGAGAAACCACCGAAAACTACCATCAGAGCAGCCGCCCGCTACAATTCTCCTCCAGGCCGCGACTCAATTCGACCTAGCCTCGAAAATCCTGCCGCCGTCGGGCTCGAACCTAGGACCTCCCAGTGAGAGGTACTGCAGTGACATCAGATTATGCACTGAGCCACCTCTTCCAGTCGTTATAATGGGGTTCAATTGAACCTGCTTTGCTATATTCTAATAAAACCATTTCACAGTAAACTGAAGTGATAAAAAGCTTCGAGCTTCGAATTTCGCATTTCCAGTAACTGCTAAAAGTCATTTTCAAAAACAAAAACAGATCCAAATTTTTAAACAATAGTTCCATATAGGGCAAGGTTTTACTCTTCCATTATATTTTTAAAGTAAATTTTTCGTTTCTGCAATTAAGAAACAAAAAATATGTGGAAATATGAAAAAGTACTATTTGGGCGGCGATAGATGGTAGCAGAGAAGAGGATGGGGCACACTGCAAAGAAAGCCCCGACCAAATTATATGAAACTAACTAGTACGAGAGTGTCTGTTCCATTCTGTAGAGTCATTTGTTTTAAATAACTTACAAAGTAGCACAGAGATATGGTATGGTATACTTAAACTTCTATCTAAAATATCTTTCACTAACTTTGGATCTTCATGAGTGGTCTTAACTCGTTGTATCTGTAATATTTGGTCAGAACATAAATTCAAAATCATATTCGGATGAAAATTTGGCCATTCGACACCATTACATTTGCAACGGTTTGGTAGCTCACTTGGAAGTTTAGTTTCTTAACTTTTATTTTCCAAAGTATTTATTTGAACTTTCACAAGTTTCTTGTCAGTTCAAAACGTTAATGGTGTAAATAGTCAGAGCTGTATATGAATGTGATTTTGGAGTAATATTGTTCTGATCAAGGTCCAACGATATATCAGCATCATCATCACATAATTGGATTTGTTTTTAAATATTACAGCGTTAAAGAACATTGTGTTGAAAGTGGAGTATTCATTACTTCATTTCTTGAAATAATTTTGACTTTCCCTAACTTCAAGCTACTCAATGTAAATAAATAAATTTCTTAATGGTGTTTTCTCTTCCTTGTAATTAAAAGTTCTTTCGTGAAGATATTAAGTTTTAATCGACAGACTACGAAATAATTTCCCCACGAATGCAAAAGACTTTTTTAAAAGGAAAATAACATAAAATGTGACAAAAAGAATAAAGACCTCCTCGCAAATTATTCATACCGTAAACGTCAATTTTTCTGTGCAAACGCGAACCACAAAAGCGGTAAGAAGGCTCTCGCTTCTTTTCGTGGAAGCTTTCAAGAGGCGTTCGCAAAGCGAGTTTACACTTCTTTTCCTTCGGAAGGCGCTAGTCAGCTCGCTGTTCGCCAAGTTATTTAACTTTCTAAACACTGCAGCCGTTGAGGGCGTTAGCAGCGGCTGTTCCGGGAAAGGGCTCGCGAAGTGATTTCAACAGCCGCACCCCCTTCCTTGCTCTTCCCCGCCCCCGCCCCCGCCCCCGCTTACCTGCAGCGCAGGGCGCCTCTGCGTGGCAAGCTCGTCGGGGCTTCGTTCGCGAGGATTCCCCCCGCTGCCGCCAAACGCACCACATTCTCTGCTCAATGTGACCGAAGTTGCACAGTGTACGACGCTGCTAGGAAGATTCTTATAATCTTGTCCTACGTTCTGTCCCTCTTTTTCCAGGTCTCGGTTTCACTCTTTCTTTCCGTGCCTTTTATCTCTCACTCTATTGTATATTGTCCCTCTATTCTAACTCTGTTTTTCTATTTCTCCGCCTTTCTGTGTGTATTCTACGTTTTTGTCTTTATCTTACTCTTACTCTTTCTATACATTTATCTCTCACTGTTTTGTACATTGTCCCTTAAACTGTTTCTCGGCTCTCTTTCTCTCTCTCTCTCTTTCTTTCTCTCTCTCTTTCTCTCTTTCTCTCTCCCTCTTTCTCTCTCCCTTTCTCTCTTTCTCTCTCTCTTTCTTTCTCTCTTTCTCTCTCTGTGTCTCTCTGACTCTTTCTGTCTCTCTCTGCCTCTCTCTGTCTCTCCCTGCCTCTCTCGGTCTCTCCCTGCCTCTCTCTGTCTCTCCCTGCCTCTCTCTGCCTCTCTGTTTCTGTCTCTCTGTTTCTTTCCCTCTCTGCCTTTTTGTCTGTCTCTCCCTCCCTCCCTCTCTCTCTCTCTCTCTCTCTCTCTCTCTCTCTCTCTCTCTCTCTGGCACCTTCCCACTCTCTCCTTTCGCCGCAACTGCTTTCTGCTGCTGTGCTCATAGAAGCACTTCCGCGACCCAGGTGTTGGTGTTGCTGATCGGGACTAATTAATATTGAAGCGTTTGAGAGCGCTTCGCTGTAGACGCCGAAGAGATGTTGGGAGGTCGAGTGGTTGGGAGGAGGAAGAGTGTAAGGTTTGTGAACTGAGACCTGGTGTACTCCAAATTGCCAGACATGTTGAGGAGATGGTACGACTAAAGCCAGGCGACCAAATCGAGAATACAGAAAGCATTTTATGCTGATGAGTTTGAGTGGTTGCAGTTGCAATATGTGGCAAACTCGAACATTGACAGATATAGTAAATATGAATTGGTAATATTTTCTGAAGATAGCGGATATGATGTATATTGTTTAATAAATTTTAAATAACAGAAAAATAACGGTTTTGGCAAGTAATGCTCTGTCGATATTGAAAATGATTTTATTAGATATTGCTAAATTAATTTACAAAGTTTAAATGAAAACATTTGTAACTAGTGCAATTTTAAAGTAGTATCTTGAAGAATTGTTTGTTGCCGTTACGATCCACTAAGAAATACTTTTTAAGGTCATTAATGATACAATCCAGGATTATTTTTATTTACAAATATTATTGGCTCTTGTTCTGCGATGTGTCTACAGTTTATGTCCTTTACCACTTGAGAGCTAGCAATCTCTATTTTGGCTGAGAAGAGAGATGGTCGTTTTTGCATTATTAAACGCCAAGTGACCGCGGTCATCACACCGCTACAATGCAATTTTAGAGAATGAAAGTTAATTAACAGATATTTTATTCTAAAATTTTGTTTCGGGGAATCATTACATAATTATGTTATTTGTACAAATCTCGCATCTGCTAGTAGAGAAAACTGACCACCTTCTGACGAAAGAACTATAGAAAGTTATGAAAATTGAGAAAGAGTAATAGATGCCACGATTACTGGAATTCTCAAAACGTCCATTGTGACATACCCTGATGACGAGAGATAAATCGAGGTACTGAATGTTTTTACGAAATTAAAATTTTGTTACGTAATAATACAAGTTTTAAAGATAAAGTCCAATAAAAATATGGCAAATCTTAGTACTAACATATTTTTATTCATTATTCCCATGTACGTTACTTTGTAGTACTTACTGTTTGATAGTATCTATTTATTCATCTAACACTATCCGTAGGAAAAATTATATTTTCTTTACATCAAGTTTATATTAAATTTTCGCCCTCAGTATATACTGCTAATATTTCATTCAGTGAATTATCCACAAATCTTGATGATAAATAAAGTAATACTGAATTTAACCTGTATTCAATATGAACCCTTTCAATTATTCGAATTTAAGTGTATCACATTGTTTTTTACCGTAAGAATTAGCAATGAAGATGTATGTAATTTCTTGAATAATGAACATTATAAGTGTATACTAGCAAAATATGTTATCTCTTGCCTTTTTAGAGACTTTGAGGAAAAAATTGCTTAGTTGTCTCTTCTAGAATAACTATCCATTTCGATATTTTCGACTTTTCCTCCTCCCAACTGCGACTGGTTGGTAAAATACCATAGCACTTACCATGGTTCTCCCAGTCTAACAGGGGTCTGAATTTTCGGTACGAACTGTAATGTCATAGCATTTTGCTCATCGAACCGAACAAGGCGTTTTGCCGGCGAAGGATGGGGTTGGTCCAGTCGCCGGGCTGGTGGAGCAATCGGAGCTCTGCCGCCTTAGGAGGGTGCAGGCTGCCGGGGGCGTGCTTTTGATTGATTGATTTTTCGTGTTTCCGGGCGCGTCAACTGCTTTGGTCATTATTCCCGTTAGTGTAGTGCATGTTTTTTTCTCGGGAGATGGCGGTGGTCTTCCCCCGATGCATGGCGAGGTCCGGCGCCGACCTACCATCGGTTAGTGGAGTTTCCCCCTTACCAGGAATCTCCCACCAGCGGGGCACCGCCCCAGCCGGGACAAGCTCTAAGCTCCCGACCACTCTCCCGCAATATGTGGTAGTGTAGTGCATGTAAGTGTGTGTGTGTGTGTGTGAGGGGAGAGGATAGGACAAGGAAGAGGAAGGAAAGATCGCGCGCAGTACGTGGCCCGTTTGTTAGGGTACTGCTCCGGCATTCACCTGATGTTGATCGGAGAAACCGGGGGCATGATCTTGTAAGCGGCTGTCGGCTAGCGCAGAGGGGAATGATGTGTGATGGCACATTCGGACTGCAGCTGGCCGGCGAGCTCTGTTTTGTGCCCGGGCCCAAACTTCGAACTGAGATGAGGTGGGACGGAGGTCGACAGCATCTGTCGTGTTATTTCTCGGGGAAGAAGTTAGTAGAGGAAACGGCTTCATTCGAGTTTGAGACGAATCGCGGTACGGAGACACCTTTGTCACCCATGAGGGGGTTATCGCAGGTTTGCGAAGTGTTGGCCACGGGACTAGAGGCCAGGGGCGGCACTACGATTTAGCTCGCTGGGGTACTCAATGTCAGGCTGGGACGGCTTGCCTCAGGAATTGCAGTGCTGTGGAGTCCAGCGGTAGTTTCCATAGGAGTGTGAATATAGCATAGTAAATGTAAATAAATCGGTGCTTAAAAACCTCTGTGACTGTGTCTCACTCATGCAACGACGACGTCACAGTATTTACTAAATTGTACAGCTTCAGGGTCCCTACCATGCCAATTAGTAGATGGACCCTACCTGTGTCTAGGTAGCGCTCCGCTGAGTTCTTTAAGGTAGAGTCCCTAGATACAGATAGAAGCGCATTCCTCTGCGTCATCGATTCTACCAATTTATATCCAGTTGATCTGTGCAGGATTGTGGGCGAGGTAGGAACTGCCAACATACAAAAAGAACCATGGTTAATTTACTCAGATCTTTCCACAATTTCGATTGTTATCATTTCTCCTTAACTCCTGAATTCTGCCTGGCGAGGCTGTGAAGAGAATATGAAATGGTGGCGACCGTTCTACCTTACAATTAGAAACTTACAGTACCCTTTCGCCATCCTCTCACTGTTCGCAGCAGGAAGACAGGTACTCGGGTGTAACCTCACCGTTTGCAACGGCATCCTGGCTCACTGTCAAAGTTTCTTTAGCTGTGGCGTAGCGTAGTGTGGCCTGCCAGTTCCGGGCGGTATTTTTAAGGGCAGGCAAAATTTCATAATAAATATATAGTTTCTTATAAAAAATTGAACTACTTAACTTCATATATTTGTTGCATTCAGACCGATTAAAATAAGCACGGAATTTTTCATTACTTATTCTGTGACGACTGTTTTAAATTAATGTATATGAATGACATCTTGCTCATTATAGCGACTTCCAACACCCTCTATATTTACTTGTAGGGATTCGCAGTATTTTGGGCTTGGATTGTTTGACTAATATTAAGTGAACATGACTTGTATCATACAAAGAATATTGTTCAAAATTGTGTAATGACATCTGCAAATTAGATCACAACACGAACAAGCCCCTTCAGAGAAGCCCGTGAGTGACGCTTTGACAATTCAAAAAAAAATTTCATTAATGGTTCGTCAGTCGTCCAATTCACACCAACTTAATCGTGTATTTGTTTGCGCTTTCCAAATTGTGATTTTAGTACTCATAAGTACGTGTAGTGATTGTTTAATTATTGAACGCAGTTGTAAATTATATTGCACGTAAACGTATACATACGACTCTGTATTAAATATTTTTCTAGGTTTTTTATTTATGTATTTTATGTTTGATATTGTCCACACTTGTATATTTTAATCTTTTAAATTGAAATACTAAATAAGGGGACTAAAGTTTCCTCTGCCCTAGGCAGCTGACACCCACGTTACGCAATTGTCCTAGAAATCACATACTAAGGTCAGGAAGGATGGAAACTTATTGCATGGTACTAGGTAATGCATGGTAAGTGGAAGAGCCCACCATGATACAATACATTGGTAAACATCCATGCCCAATCGAGATTATAACTCTCCACCAATCTTGACGAGATTGCCACTGCGCTCACACTTTTGCGGTCTCCGCCACTCTGGCAGGACGCACAAGAAAAATAATTTTATAAAATTTATGTATTGGTGTTTACGGTAAATGTTATATTACGAAGGCGCCCTGTACAAAGAATTATTACAAAAGCGTAGTCTGGCAGACTACACTGAATAAAAATAAAGAAAAACACAATTTCATAATTAAACACTAAACTTAATAGATTGAACACGTACGATATAGAGTTACAAAATTTATTTGAAAGGTTTTTATAGATGCACCTAAATAACTTGATTCACACAGCACACACTTGGTTGATCCTGTCCACAAAAAGGCTTTTGAGAAGCGTTCGCAGAAGTACGTCGTCATATGACCTTTGTTATGATCCCCATCGACCCATTATGATTGCTAAATCTTCAGAAGGAAAGGTAAATGCTACAAGACAAGGATTTTGTATTCGTTATTTACAATATTTGCCAATAAAATCCCAAAAATATCACTGATGTAACTACATAAGCAGAGTTTATTGGATGATGCAAGTTAAAATGGTGTATACAGGAAATAGGCACGCGCACAAAGTTACGTGTATTTGACTGGTTAATCACACAATGAGGTACAAAGGGTTTCAGAAACGGGGAGTAAGGAGAAGGAGGTGGGGGAAAATTTCGGCTCTAGTTTCGTCGTCTAACAGACGAAGCCTTTGTAATCTAGGGTTCACGTAACTGATTTAAAATACAGTACTACCAACTAGGCGATATACTTGGCAACTTTATTTATTTTTTCTTTCCAGCCAATAGAATATTCATCAATTTAAGCTCCCAGCACAACTTACAAAAGTTGTACCAACAAATATGATAGTAATATGCCGTTAAAAACAACGTATGGGAAAGCTTTTACATAATTCCGCTTCTTTTAGAAATATTTTAATTACTAAATTGCATTGAAATACATTGCGAGTTTTATTAATAAGTCTTTCATTTCATTTAATTTAGAATTTTCATAATCGGAACCCCTATGTGTAATATAATAATTTTCACTCTGTTCACGTTTGAGATTCCTCTGAAAACATCTGTGCTTGCATTATTTATGCAAGCCCATCCACATGCTCAGCAAAAAGCCATTTATAAAGAATTGGACCAAGAGACTACAGTGGGAACATGAAAGTTGATTACGTTAATAATGATAATGATAATAATAATAATAATAATAATAATAATAATAATAATAATAATAATAATAATAATAATAATAATGAGTGAATAATTTAAATTTATTAGGCCAGTGTTGTGCTTTTCGTAGTAGCTACAAAGGAAATATTTGAATACTTAATTCTCATTAGTCTTGAGGTTAAAAATGTTTACTCTCTTTTTTATGAAACTGCAAACCGCTTTATTTCTTTCTTTTAAGTTCTTTTAAGTTAAGTTAAGAATCTTTTAAGTTCTAGTATTGAAAAAAATGTTTATTAGTAATTAGAAAATAATTTATTTAAAATGAGGGAACTCAGAAACTTTTGGGACAATTATTCCATTGAAATATTGGAAAATATAACTTAAAATTGTGGCTGATAATATAAATGTGTTTCTTTTTTCCATACGAGCTTCACCATTGTCTTGCATACATAAGATTATATAATCTCGACTTCTTTCATGTGAAATATACTCTCGACAAACGATACGAACAGTTGCACAGTCGCAAGCCATTTCTTCCAAGAAAGTTGCTTACAGTCTTGTATGCACAAGGAAATTTGAGCTTCAGAACTACGAGTTGTAAATTTGTACTATTCTACACACTTGAACTTTTGTTTAGGGTTGGTTCTGCATAATCCGGCACACTCACTTAAATATTTGTTAAAGAAGATGAAGTAGTGTGGTAGTTTTGTTAACTAATAATTTTCCGACACGTGGTAGTTAATAATGATGGCAAATAACATTGAAAGGCGCATAAATAGTGCTGAAAGACAAAGGAAGAACTGGATATATACGGATTATAATATAAGCTTGTTCAAAATCAAATACGAAATGTGTGGCAAAGGGGTTTGTAGTAATCTCAGATTAGAAATGCCAGAAGTAGCTGCCTAGTTTCGACCCAGCTGTTGTTCCATCATTAAGCCTCGCAACAGGCGCCTGTGTAGCACCGGTAGCGCCGTCTGGTGGCGGCCGAGGATAATAGAGCCGCACGCAACCGACGCAACGCACCGTGGCGCTCGCCCGGGCACGCACTGGCACAGCCCCCGCCACTCACCCCTACCACTCACCCCTGCCACGCCCCCTCCTCCACTGCCCCGTCACGTCCGCGTTCCCCGCTCCGCCATCGCCCTCATCTCGCGCTTCCCCCTGTCCCCACCCCAACACACCCACTTCCCCAAGCCCCACCTTGAGCTCCACCCCTCTCATAGCCCTCCCCTACGTCTTCCCCCGTCCTCTCTGCTTCTCTACCACGTCTATACCCCAACACCCCCAGTAACCTCATCCCTTTCTTCCCACATCTCCGCCGCAGCTCTCCCTCATTCCCACGCCCCTTGGCCTCCACCTCAAATCGTCCTCCGCCTCGTCTCCCACCCAATTTCCCACCCCATCCCCCGCCCCGCCCTCCGCTCCCTCCTCCGCTCCGTCCCCTGCCCTGTCCAACGCCCCGTCCCCCACCCTGACCTTCGCTTTGCCCATCGCTCCGTCCCCAACCCTTTCCACTATCCTCCCATGACCCGTCTTCCGCCCAGTCCCCCACCCCATCCTCTTCTCCGCCCCATTCCCCGCCTGACCCCCATCCTATCCCGTCCCAACCCCATCCCCCGCCTCTTTCCCCGCCCCTTTCCCCCGTCCCTTTCCCCCGCCCCGCCCCGCGCGCAAGCACGCACGCGCGTCGGCGCATTGTGTGCGCTCAAGACGTCGATGGAGCGGCGCCCCGCTCCCCGTCCCGCCATGCCCCGCGCCCTGCGAATCTCGACGGGGGAGCTGTCAGATCGGGGCTTTGTCCCGCGCGCATCTGCCGACACCTCTGCCAGGCGCGCTCCATCGCCCCGCACCCACCCACACCCGCACACCCCCTCACGCCTTCGCACGCACGCACACATTGACGTCCGCACGCATCGCCGCTCGCCTGGCTGCCTGCACCAACGCCTTCGCGTCCGCTCGCGCCAGCACCGTGCCTTCCCGCACTAACGCGTGCAGACAAGTCGAACGAACGCGCTAACGCCTGCTCCAACTACTCTCTCCATGCTCTCTCCCCATTTCATCGCTCCCTCTATCACCACTCTCTCCGACCTGTACTCACCAAGGGGGGAATTACGATAGTAATGGTGATTCTCCCTTCAAGGGGGTATCACGATGGCATAGATTATCGTGGTCTCTGGTGGAGTGTCGTAGACGACCACTCGGACCCTGAGTCTCGCGGCGCTGCTCACTCGTTAGACTGAAAGTGCAGGTAGTGAGAAGACGATGCTAAGCTCCTGGTAGTCGGGTCCGTTCGGTTACCCACCAGTTGGACCTATGACGCGTCGACCTTTGGGCGGAATCAGGCTAAGGATGCTTTTCGGTGTACTCCGGATCCCACATGTTGAAGTCCAACGGGAAAAGTAATACCACTCTTTTGATTGCCCAAGTTCCGGCGGTACACACATCTCTAGCCTAAAGGTGTAGGCAGTGGGGAGGCGGGATTCAAGCCGCCTGGACCTTAGTTCAGGTGCCCCCAGTTGGGCTCTCGGCTTCGTCGTGGCAGTAGTCCAATACTCTGGGCAAAGAGGAGGGAACGTGTTCCAGGCGCACGTGAGTAGCGCATTGTTTTGACTCCGGCACTAGCCTGGATAGCTAGGAGCTCTGAGCTAGCAAACATTGTATGGGGACGTTGCCGTGCGGGTAAAGGCGAAAAGCCATAGATGCCCACGCCGAGGACTTGGCCCCCTGATGGAGCAAGGTTCATGTGGTGTTGTAGACCAGATGGGGTTCGTATTGAGCTCACCAACAGCCGCCCGCGATATTGCGTTTCTGGCGGACTGTTTCAACGTCATCCCGCTGCACCGACACCG
Source organism: Teleogryllus occipitalis (assembly GCA_011170035.1). Classification (NCBI taxonomy): domain Eukaryota; kingdom Metazoa; phylum Arthropoda; class Insecta; order Orthoptera; family Gryllidae; genus Teleogryllus; species Teleogryllus occipitalis. The sequence goes on from BLKR01000028.1 coordinate 1,049,525, forward strand.
TCCCTACCATTCGTTCATACGCGCTTTCCCTTGCCCGCACCAACTTCTCGCATCATTTTTTTAAACTTGTGTGTATACATGCTCACTTTTACATTTTTCAGTCATGGCCGGCGTAATATGCTTCGGTCCATGAGGAATGCTCCTACCCTGAAGCTTAGTGTGCCTTACATTTAATTTTATACATTTTAGGTGAACTTCATCTTTGTTTTTGAAAGGAGATGAAGTCCACCTAAAATGCATAAAATTAAATGTAAGGTGAACTACGCTTCAGGCTAGGAAGATTGCTCATGGACCGAAGCGTATTACGCCAGTCATAACTGGCAAATGTAAAAGTGAGTATGTATACACACAAATAAAAAATATTGCTCGCATCAACTTCTCCTACCTGAAGATCCTCAACTAAATACTGAGATCTAATCCCAGTCACTCCATCATTTCATGTGTTGAAATGCACAAACATATTTGTAGAAGGTTGAAGATGAACGCTGCTTTTCTTAGCACCTAGTTTTTCACAGAAGAACGCTTTTTTCCTTAGCTCTTATTTTTTCCATAGATAACCACTTATTTTTGTGGCTTCTAGATTTTCAAAATATAAAATTAATAATTTCATTTTAATAATTACGTTATTTTTTATCAAATTACATAAAGATTTAATCAAAACAGTAAGCTTTTTTCAATATTTTTACTGGAACTCGTTCGATTTTTATTATAAACTTTAAATTTTAGAAAAGCGCAAATATTCAATTTTCTTTCTATGACGTCATAAATGTTGTTACTCAGACCCGTACGATTGTAAGAATGGTTACGCTTACTGCTGGTTTAGTGTAATTTACCGAGCTGGAATATTGTTTCTTCTGTTAGTAGAATTATAATATTGCATAACAGTTACAAAAATGCGAGAAAGAACGTGCTTTTGTAGCTCCTCTAGTAGTCTCTTTTCCTGGATAGTATTGCTCATCTTGGTATTTAGGATATGCAAAGTTTACTGGTGGTTTGTGATGCTGCTGCGATCATGTCAAGTACTACTTTCAACACACGATCTATTTTTATTTAACTGTTTTCACTTTGATAGCTTACCACTTTGCCTTCACTTTGACGGCCGTGCTTCGTTAAAACTGAACTGCTCGTAAAGTATTGTCTTCCAATTTTATGCTGCGATACACTTTATCTCAAACGATGTCTTCAGCTTTAACACGGACATCAAAATGCGCAGGCATAATGCCTACAGAGGAGTTTATTATTTTGCAACCCATTATTTTCTGTATAATTTCACAACTGAACGCAAGTAAATAAAAGTCCTTTCAGTCGAAAGTGATGTTATACTTCCTACCCAATGTTATTCTTTTGTGTTTCACGGATGTGACAAGAGGTGGTAGGGAGCAAATAAGTACCAATAATAGTCGGGCTGTATGTGATCTTTTATTTTAAAAACAGAAAATTATTTAGAATAAGTGTTTAAATAAAAACTAGTGAGAACCCATCAAAAGTTGACGGTCAGGTCTGAGATAAATGTAAAATACTGTACCTAGACTAATGTTCTCAATATATTGCATTGTTTGGATCTTCAGGGTATAACGAAGATATTCTGTGATGTGGATTTCCAAAAATTTTAAACACGTATGGCTCATGACCAGGTGACAATGTAATATCGGCACAATATAGCTATTTTATACTGAAGGATATTATTTCTAAAGTTTTTTGATGAGTCATCATTTCCTATAAACAACTGTTTGATTTCTTCTGGCATATTGCTCGAAGGTATACTTATTTTTCAATTTAAGCATCACAGTTTGCAGAATTTCTCTCACAAGGAAAGAAGAAAGCAAAACAAAACGGATATTTCATAGACAATGATCCAATAGAAAATGAAATGACCTCACTATCACGACACCTACGCTGACTTTCTCTTTCCCAGAGTCCAGTTAATGGACGTTTGCGTCTTTTGGGGCGCGTGGACAACGATTCGGAATTCGACATAACCTGTAAACAACTTCACTAAAGTAAAACCGAGCAAAACCCACTGTGCGAATGTTCTCTACAAAATACATCACAGAAGCAAATACATGCAAACTTTCAACACCACATGCAATTATTACACTGAAACAAAACCTTGACGAATTGTAAACAAATTTCAACAATCAAAACAAAACATCAAGCAGCGTGAACACACATCTATCGACTCATATATATGTATATATATATATATATATATATATATATATATATATATATATATATATATATATATATATCGATTTTGAAACTGTCACCCTTTGAAAGAAAACAATTGCCTATCGATAAGCGTACTATTAAAGAATTATATAATTAATTAATTTACACCGTAAATGGTGGTGAATGAACACAAACAATATCTGATAACACATCTAAGGATCATATTCTTTCATTTAAAAGAAAAAATACAACAATCGGTCCAGTAGAAGCAACATCGGTCCCCAGTATGTGATACATAATAGGGAGAGCAACGTTTTGGAAAATAATTATTTCCATATTCAGGCTTAAATGTCAAAGCAAATAAATATAATATTTCAAACAATGGACAGATTCAAGCATAATTATTACATAATACGAGTACAGACGAGTAAATAATAATTTTAAGCATCAATTGTCTAAGGCAAGACCTGTATCTGATATTCCCTGCCACACTCTGTATGCTATCATCCAATTTATATTCTTTGTATAAATGTTCAGAAGTCATTATAGTTGCTTACTGTCTGTTAATCTACGATTGAAACAAATTTGACTGTTTGTATATGTTCTTCCACAGTTTCTCTTCATTCATCACTAGCATTCACAGCTAATTCTATAATTTAATTTCAGTGGGCCAGTACGAACTGTTAGATTATTAAAAAGTAGTATTTTAAATGTTGTAAGGGAATATTAATTATATAATATTGTTACTTTCATATTCCCTCTTATTATCATCTCCTATTTTAAATACATATTTACTTATATATTTGGCTAGCTTGGTTTTTCGTGAAAGGGCCGCAATGGTACTTACATCTCAGTAGTATACTCCGAATATTTCGTTGTGGGCCTGAAAACTAATCACTCTAACGAGGTTATGGCTGGTGGTAATCTTTAGTATAATGGGAATTGAATTATTCTATGGTTCATCTTAATGAGCCATTTGTAAATAGCAAGTAGTTTGTTAATTTACATTACAGTGGCATTAAGTACTAACTGAAATTTGTTAGTTTATTTTTGTCTTTTCTTTCCTTTTGAAATGACACAAATTTAATATTTAAATTAATAATTTTCCCTACCTACAATGGCCATCGTTAATTTGTTCTTATCAGTTCTGAAACTAACTTAATTTAACTTACTTTCTTAAACGACAATCTTGGCCTTGTACCGTCGCTTGCACAAAAAATGGGCGATGTCCGGAGCCGAACTATACCAAAGTTTTCCGACCCCTGCCGTGCCCTGCGGGATCGAGCTGACCAATCCGCTTTAGCTTTATTTCAGGGAGGCGGGACTATTCATCTTGAACATTACAAAATGGCGGTGATCGCGAGTTATATTACAGTAAATATTTGAATATAAATATTAAATCAACCAACAGTTTTACGTAAATTGTTGTATATACATTTAATTACATAAATAAAGTCATGCAATTTCCCAGTAAAAACATATTTCAAAACAGTTATAAAACGGTTTTTTTGCAAGAAATAACAATGGACAACGAGTATTCAGCTCCTTGTCTACATTTCGTCGTTTATTATAGTAATATTTAATATACAATGCATATAATTTGCATTGTATGCATTGTGTAACCTAGTTATTTTATTAGAAAACTTAATAACTTAAAGAAATACGTTTTAAAGTCAGTTGCACAAACACGTCTCCGAGATAGCAGCTTTCAGTTGTGAAATTCTTCATCATCAATTTCTCAGATGACCGAATACAAAAATACTATATGGTCACGAACATTAATATTTTAATAAAATAGTTTTGATATGTAAAATACTAAATAAACTAAACGTATTTAAAGTTCATTTAGTTCCAATGAAAGTTATCTACTCCAGACATTATGATTGGTAAGTGCAGCTGTAAGCAAATGAATTTTTTTTTATCTCTTGTTTTGGGGATCACAATTAATTACTTCACTTCAATATAACGTTAGGGTGATTGCATTTTACATGGAGTTCTTTACCGCAACTATTAAAAATCATATGTGATACCTAGTCATTGAGGATTTTTGCATGAGTATCAAAAACGAGATATGACTCTTATATAACATTTTTATATCTTAATGTTTGTAAAGGTAGAAACACCAGCTTTTGTCTATTGCGTGAACTTTGGAGGAACACACACACATACACATATCAATATATTACTTACATGTAATTTATGTATGATTTCCAATCCAACTCAATGAAATTAATATATTTACATTATTATAGCAAGTATATTTTTACGTTACGATATTTTTATTTTCGAGAGACGAGCAATGCACGCAAAGTTTTTTACACGTCATCGGAATGTTACACCCACTTCTTCTAGACAAGCAGACCTATGCAAACACTGTTTCCGCTAATCCATTAAGAATCACTAGAGATTCTCCTGTCATAAATTATTTCAAAATTGTAATTGTAATTGTTAATATTGTTTCAAAATTTTGTCAATCTTCGGAAATCTGTATCACGATAATCGTTAGAAAATGAATAGGGATTATCATCTGTAAAATATTGTTGCAAAATTGAATTTTCTCTATTTTCATACATTTTTTACATTTTATACAAAATTGCCAATTTATTGGATATGTGTTCACTAACGCATCTTCAGTAATATTGAATTGCATATTTATAATTTTTAAAGAATTGTTAATAAATATTGTAAACAAAATAAGCAATTAATTTTTTAATTTGGGAAACTTTTCATTCAAGTTATACATATTTATAAAGTAATTTAAGTAAAGTACTATAATATGAATTAAGGTTGAATTTTAAAATTATAACGAAAATATTTATTATTGTTGAAACGCACCGCTACTATATTACAATGTAACGCTTTAAAATGTACTGCCCATTGATTGATAGTTTGTGTTCGTATATAGTATATCTCACGCAGAGACGATTTTACAAAGAAAATCTAAATAATAACACAATGACCTCAAATTCATAATTCATTCACATTTGGTCGCACTCTTCGGCGACAACTTTAATGCAAGGCCTGGAAGAAGGAGACATCTGCGCTATCGCTGTTGAGTTCGTAACCAAATCTTCAGGGTCACCATTGCGTTCCTTTTACTTAACTCTTAGGATTCCGAAAGTGATACTAAATATTTCAACATTAACTTGAGAATCATGTTGCATACCATGAGATAGAAATGATGAACAAATATCTGGAATTTTTAAAAATATCTGCCTTTGGAATACTGCATCAGAACTCCTACTGGCTATTGTAATTATATTTTCTGTCATTCGTCGATAAAATGCCGTACACGTTCTGGTGAATTATGTTATCGCAGCTGAAGCGAAAGATTTCGAGGCTAAATGTTATTGGTGGGTCGAAAATAGATTTTAATTGCGGAATTAACACTATTCCTTGGTGCAACATACAAGAAATGTGAATTTACTATTTGTGATAGTTTTCTCTTTTTACTTCAGTCCCGTAAGTTTTTCGAAAACATAATTCAATCATCTTTTTTTACCTAAATACTATATTTACTTTTCGACCTATAAATTCCGAAGAATAGTTGTTCCCATTGAAAAAGCGATCATGCCGATAAATGGACAAAGTTTACAAATATTATAAATACCAAATTCAGTAATATCTGATATTTGTTATCTAATACTCCACTCTAGAAAATCATCAAATTTTCTTTTTCATGTAATCTTTTCAAGTAAGAACGTAACTTTGCTTTTGGTTTGGTATTCCGGCAATGTCTGTTAGCCCCAATTTTGTGCCAGCACATAATAACAAGGTTTCTTCATCCACTATCTTTCACTTCGGGTTTAAGGTAATTATTGTTAATTCTTAAGCGAGTATTTTACAGTTCTAATGACCGTTTTCGCAATCTACACGCCACAGTTCTTTATTCCGTCAGGCATCATCCTCTATTCTTCTGCTCTTTATTGTCGAATCGAATGACGTACTTACAAGATTTCCTTGGGGTTCCTCGTTTTCTTCTTTCGAAAGTGATCCACTCAAAGATAATTTTGGATATTCTGTCAGCATGCATTCTAATTAGATAGCTATACCATTCGAATTCTTTTGATTCTACGTTTTCGATCACTTGTCTCTCAATCTTCATTATCTCTGTAATCTCTTTGTTTCGTATTCTATCAAACAGTATACTGACAACATCGTCTCCAAAAATTCATTTTCATAGCATTTCACCGAGAGTTTGTTGCATCAATTTTACCCCAAATTTCTGATCCATACGTAACACAGCTTTCCACCATTGTCTTGCATATTGTCTCTTAGTCTTCTTTAGAAAATTCTTGTTTCATAAAATATTATGAAGTCTACTAATAATTGGCCTTCCCTTGCTTATTTTTTTAATAGTCATTATTATTAGATCCACCTGCTCTAATAGTCACTCCGAGATATTTAAATTCCTTTACTACTCCAAATATACCTATTTCTGTTCTAGATCATATAGAGATTTCCCTACAACCATGTATCTTGACTTTTCATTATTTATTTTGAGTCTCCATTTTTTATGTTTTTATTAATTTCTGGATTAAATATTACTGATACAAAAAAATTATTATTTTTCTACCTATTTTTCAAGTGACATCCTGACTCCAAAAAGCGGGAAATCACTTATGTATGAATTCAAAAGGTTCTGCAGCAGTTCACGAAATGTTAAACGATATCCACCAACATATTTTAGTTATTTGGATTATGGACTAAACAAACCTTTCACTATTTTTTTACCAGACTTGCATGGCTTATTGTGTGTCTCCTAAAATAATGTAACAAATATTTCAACGTCAAGTTAAGGGTTAAAGAACTGTTTCTGATGAAATAATATTATATAAATAAAACATCATCTTCATTTTCATTACTAGTTTACCACTAGTTCATTAGGAGAGAGAAATGCATATTTTCTAGGATCAAGAGAGGGTCACGTGACCCTGAGTCTTTTCTTTTGGATCCGCGGTTGGGATAGTTCAGTGAAATAGTTGTAGCATACTCTTGAATGAATGATTGAGAAGAATATTTAATAATAGGCTTGTTTATAAATCAATATCATTCACAACAATGTAGCATTTCAGAATGTTCACAAATGGGCATGATAAACATATTTACTTCAACTAATAATCAAATATTTATTATATAAATACATGGTTTTAAAAACCAAGAAATATTTTTTTCAACTCCATTACTAACTCATTCCTTAAAATTTATCTGCGTAACGCATGTTAACAAACACTTTACATATTACTTTCTCGTATACTTACGTATTTACGGAATAATATACGTAGTATAAACTTATGTAATGGTGCGCGAAAAAACGGCGAATTTTCGGGGGAAAATTTCATTGTCGCGCTCTGGTGACGAAAAACTGAATCAAACCAATTGCTAAATTAAGAGAAAAAATCCTCTAACAAGTGGTGTAGCCAGAATACCATTTTGTGGATCCTTGATGGCGAAATATCAATTGGAAGCAAAACGTCCGTCTGTCCGTCTGGTGTAAGTTAACAACTCTAGCGCCTAAACCATGCATACGATTTTTTCCAAATTGAAGAAAATACTGTCGTTTTTGCCTGAGCTGAAGCTCTGCGATTTTGAAAAACATTCATTAGTTTTCTGGGGGACTCTATTTGAAGCCCCCGAACATTTTCAAAATTTTCTCATAAAAAGCTCGAATTTTTTTTCTTTAAATTTCTTGCAAACTTCCTTGTTAACTCAGAATTTTCAAAAATTGCGAAAGTTTGAATATTTTTCGGCGTCTTGCTACAACTACAAAATTAAAGACAGATATTTTTGCTTCAAATGAAATTTGTTGCTCATAATTAGTTCTTTTAATAAGGTCATGTAATTTTTTCTGAAAGTTTTAGTTGATTTCGCACAATATGGCGTGCAATATTTGCAATTTTAAAAATTTACATAAACAAGATTTTCTCAAAAACGGCTCCAATTTTTTCTTTAAAGTTTTGCTAAAATTAGTGCCAGATGCACCCTATCCGATGACATAAACGCCATATTGCTCTATTCTGTTGTTTCTTCAAAAATTTAAAAAAATGTATTTTTTTGGCTTGTCTCTCACTTTGGTAATATTTACATTAGAGGGAATTTCTTCACGTAATTGTATTTATGAGTACATGTGCTTTAAATAATGTGAAATAATGTTTCTCGAAATCTCAATAGTTTTTTATAAGACCTCAAAATTGCGCATTTTAAAGTAACGCTCAAACGCCATTTTCACAAAACTGGCTCCAAATTTTTTCTTCAAATTTTTCCAATGGATGGTGGTAATTGCACTGTTTAATATGACGTAAAGTTCATTATGTTGTATTCTTTCGTTTTTTTCCAAAAATTACACAAATGTAATTTTTTGAAATATCTCTCACGTTGTTAATATACACATTTGAGTAGATTTGTATACATTATTGAACTTGCGAGTAAAAGTGCTTCAAATGACTGTAAATTAAGTTTTTCGAAAACTCAATAGATTCCTGTGAAAAAGAGCTTCAAATTTCGGATTCACAGTAACGTTGAACGCCACTTTTTTTAACAACGGCTCCAAATTCTTCAATGAAAATTGCTATTTAGGACAAGATTATAGCTTTTTTAATATTCTAGGAATAATATTTCGGTTCCACTATTTGGAACCGAAAAGTTGAGATAATGTCAAAAAATGTATTTTGTGCGGCGATAGATGGCAGCTGGCAAGAGAATGGAGCGAAACCTTAAAACCAGTCCACACAAAGAAAATTCGAAACATTTGCTGGGAGATAGTCTGTGAAATATTTTGGTAGTAGCGAAGTGTGAGCTTGAAACAAAGAAAACATTTCAGCTAGAGAACTTGACAAAAGAGCAGAGAGACAAATAAATAACATTAATTATAAGGACGTAATATTAGGGATTGGGAAGGAAACGAACGTAGTAATGCAAAAACCAAAAACGGCCTATGAAGAGGAAAATATGGAGTAGTGAATGATCTGGTAAACGAGCAGTAATCGAAAGTACGTCAAATTCTTTCCGCAGTTTTGTAATGGTATCTTCTTGCAAACGAAAGGAATGTTTAGAACATTCTCGACATCGTTATTAGTAATTCATTTTCATTGCTCGTCAAGTAAAAATCCGCTTGTAACTTGCCGGATTTGAACACGCGTTCCTCTATTGTGAAGCCACGCACCTAAGCGATTGCGCTACGAACACAGACGCACGTACGTATTTCCGTGAACTGACCCAATAAAGAATCTTACGAATTTTGTCTTCAAACTGATTGCTTTGCCGCACTTCTGCAATTGAAAATATTAAATAAATTACCTCTAGGAGTCAATAAGAAAGCAAAATATCTACGCGACACCATAAAATAGTTAATTCTACTTATGAATGTTTCAGTTCAGTACTATGTAATTTTTGGTAGCAGGCGCTTCGGTTCTAACCTGACGCTCAACCCTTATCGCCTGTGTCCAAGGTGAAATTGTTAGACGTGATAACGTTGGGCTAAAAGTAGCAGACAAGTTTCGACACGGTCCGACATTCAAAATTCATTTGCTGCAAGTAATTACTAGAATCTAAGAAACATTTATTGACTTCAAGAAAAAACACCTATCATTACGCAGTTATTATATTTGTGTTCACCTACTCACATTTTAATAAAAAAAGCTCTTAGTTTCTCGTGTTATTGGTAATGTTTGCTTAATAGATTACATATGTTACACTATTACCACTACATTAGTTTTTTAAAACTCTGAAACGACGACGGCAAATACATACCTTAAATTATTGAAAAGGAAAAGTGTTAATTAAAATTTCACACATTTAAAAAAATAAAAAATTGCATGAACAGCCAGGACCTGATCTCTAGTCCTCCGGTTCCTCAAGCAAGCACCTGAACTACATGACGACTTTCCTCGCAGCCACTCATACAATGTTTCACATATTAGGATGTGTTGACGAGTGATACTTGTTGAGTTTTGCTTGCTGATGACAGGAATGTTCCTTACAACGAAAGAAACAGTAAAAAGTACGATTTCACAAAATCAGTTTCGAAACGTTTTAATAGTTAAAAAAAGAAAAACGGTTTCAATTCAGTTTTGCATTTCAAACCATTCTTTAAAATTATAAATATTGCTCGCACTTTTGCACGAAAAATACCAACATTTCAAAAAAGCCTGCATGACTGTTATGCAAGAACGATTTATGGACAACAAATTTCATTTGTAAGGAAAATCTGTTTTCAATTTTGTAGTTGTAGGTAGACGTCCCAAAAAGTTAAACTTTGGCAATTTTCGATAATTCAAGAGTTAACCGTGAAAATTGGACCTATGTCATCTTTCGAAGTGTATTTTACTCTATTCATATAAGAAATTTAAAGAATACATTTGGAGCCGTTTTTGAGAAAATTTTGAAAATATCCGAAGGGCTTAATGTAGAGTACCCCCAAATTTCAAAGATTTTTCAAAATTTCAAAGCTTCAACTACAGCCAGAAGAACAGGGGTTTCTTCAATTTGGAAAGGATGATTTGAGACGGACACAGACGGACGGACGGACGGACGTTTTCAATAAAATCACTTTTTCGGTATCAGGGGACTCCAAAACGTGTATTGCCGTTGAAATCGCGAAATAGATATTCCGCAGCTTTACATAACATACCTTTTTTGGAAATGAATGCAAAATAAATGTCAACACGTTCACTATCATAATTGCAAACGAGGTTAGGTTAAATTTTTATTAAATGAATATAAATAAATACACATTTGTATAAGTATTTGTAATAAAACGGGATAGAACTCCTGCGAACTAATTACACATTATATAGTATAAAAAATTTCAGCAAAGTTCTTATAAGCAACAAATAAATACAAGTATTTTCCGCTAAACATTCTTCTCTTTTAATTCCCAGACTTAGTTAAAACAGAACGTGGAACAGAAGAAAAAAAAAAGGTATCGCGCATAACTCGATGCTGCGTACCTCCGATCCATAACCCGATGTTAAACGATCTCGGCTACAGAGAGAGTTATTGGTCGTTCAGTAATCTGAAACCCTTAATGTATCTACGAATACGAAATAATTTTTGTCTGAAATTTCTCCATTTTCTCTGAGAGTAACATTTAAGACATAATAGAAATCGTATTCTCTAAACATATTCGTTCTCAAGCAGTACAATTTCTGGAAAATGCAATATTAGGGCATCTGATGTTTTAACAATGCATGATAATATATTTATTTATCAAACTCTGTTCTCTTATTTATGAATTTTATCGTAAGTTAAAAATTTAGATTTCAAAGACCGACTTTATCCCGGAAATTTTGAGATCCCAAATTCGCATCTCCTTGTTTTTTCCTATATTGAGAGAAAATGACAGGTGATTTGTGCATTGGATCACTTAGACAAACATGGCGAATAATCATTGGATATAACTTAATTAAGATTCCTTATTTTCTTTGTGAAAATTGGGACTGAATGAATGTTGACCACTTAGTCTCAGTCTACCCCGCACTAAAGATATGCCGTATCAAAACATTGTTTATTTAACAACGGAGATAATAATAAAAAATATTGATTTCTTTCACATGACCACGTGAAATCGTACTTTATTATGTTTTGGAGTTAATACATTTTGATATGTTGCTCCACCTACCGAAGACTTACATTAAACATTTTAAGAAGACCATAAAAGAAATACAATTATCAATTGTTACAAACAATTAGGGGATGTGTTCTGTTAGCATTTATCACAAAGGAACACAAAATGGTAATTTTAATGAGTTCGTAATAGCTTCTAAGGAACTTTGTTAAACGTGTAAAAAGGACATGTTCCTTTCTCAATTGTTTAAAGAGCGAAGAAATTACCTTTATTACAAAATTTTATAATAAACCCAGAGACTTGTTAAGGGTTCTGATTATCTCTAGAACTGTTAAATTGGTAAATTACTAGTGATTATACAACTTGGTACAAACGTTTTCATATTATTTCTAACGATTACGTAAAAATATGATAATGATATTGCAATTGAGACACTATTAATATTTTAGCTATCTCTTCCAAATTTCGTTTCGTCACATTGCTTGGAATACAAGATACCAGCACACATTCTTAATACAATCATATTAGCATTTACAAAAACAAGTTTGTTCCTCCTTGCAAGAATTTTGGAATGTCTCTCTCGTGATGACAGTGTTTAATGTGTTCCAGGCATCAGGTAAAAAAAATTCGGCAGGATTTGATCTGGCGTCCATTCCTCTATCTACTACGCTTTTTATCCCCGGAGCTATCACGGAGATACCTTGCAGCACCGATGAGGGGTATTATAGAATGAATTTTATCTTCAAATTTATTGTTCTTATGACATACTACATTTACTCCAAGTTACAGCAAACTCACATTCTTGATACGAATGTAGAGTCATCATCAGCGCGATACTATTCTATAGTTGATTCTAGTTAGAAATATTTCGATTTGTATGTTTATTGTGTACGGCATTCCAAGAAGTTTCTATCCTGCGAAGTGCTTATCTTGCCCCCTCTCATATCTTCAAGGTGATCAACACATTACGCGATAAGATTGAACTGTAACTGGTGGCGAAACACCAGTCTGAAATACGGAACCGCGTAGTATTAACTACGTGATTTTTAGAACCAATTAACACAACTAAGAGAATTGCCGGTCAAATTTGCATTCGTTATTCATGAAAACTTGTAACCTAAAATTGAATGATATAATGCTAACAATATTTTAATTATCTGCAAATAGATGATTGATTGCTTCTTAAAGAAATTATAATGCTTATAATGTAAACAACGAAGTAGTTGTACTACAACAGCACATACTTTCTCTAATTTGTCACTGCTACGCAATATTATACTATTACATGAATTGGGAAAAGAATTTTCAACATGTAAGATCTCCATTTTCAATTTTGTAGTTTTGAAAAGTTAACTTTTTTCAATTTTCAAAAATATATAGATTTCGTCGAAAATAGGAACAACGGCGCCTCGGTGAGGTAGTACAGAACGGAGGCTTCCGGTTGTCGTACTGATCGACGACAAAACCGGCCCTTTTTAGAGCCCCTAAGACTTTTCAAAAATTATTATTAATTACAAAATATTGAACATATTACTACTGAAATCACACCGTAACGGAAGAAAAAAATCTCGCTTCCTGGATTCGAATTCACAACGTTAGCAAGCCGACAGGGTACCTATGACGTTAACTATTCGGCTAAAGATGTTTCTATATGAGTTACCACTTAGAAAAGTAGTTACATATAATAAAACCTATGATAAATGGAACATAATCGTTTCAATATATTTTCTTCGTTTTCAGAGGTCGATCCTTTTTAAGTTCAAATATAATGTAATATATAATATAATGTAAAAATATATAATATAGGAAAAATATAATATATTAATATAATATAATTATATTTTAATAGAATCTTTTCTCTTTTCTCTATAGAAAGAAAGTACAAGAATTTTACTTTTTCTCATGCGTACTTCAGTGCCACATTGTCATAATAAAACTGGAAAGGGACTTGCAATTATTCGAGAAGAGCCTAATGTCTAGAAGGAGGACAGTTTTAAAGAATACTAGTGGTGCTAAAACAGCGCGTACTTTCTCACCCGTATTTTCACGGAAACTTACACGGAAAATACTAAAATGTTCAAAAAATTGTACATGATCTTATTTAAAAATCTCATCTTTAAGGAATAGATTTCATCAAGGGAAAAAATCTCAAATTTCAATATTTTAGTGGTAGGAAGACTTCGAAATAATTTTGATCTTTTGCGATTTTCGAAAAATCAGTTTACAGCGAACATGAGACCTGCACTATTCTCTTAAACGCACTTCCCACTATCCAACAACCAAATTTAATCAAAAATTATGGAGCCATTTGTTTGAACATTTCAAAAATGTCCCAGGGGCTTCATGTAAAGTATCCCCCAAATTGAATATAGGTTTAAAATGCAAGGGGCTGCGACATCAGCCAGATCGATCGGGGAGTATCAATTTTGGTGAAAATCGGCTGAACGGTTTAGCCGCTAGCGTTGTTCAGGGACGGACGGATGGAGGGAGGGACGTTTTGCCGTCAGTCGTTTTTTCGCTATCAACGACCCACAAAACGTGTATTATGGCTTTACCACGATTTGGAGGATTTTTCTAAATTTAGTAAGTGGATGTATCCATTTTTTCGTCGCAAAGGCCTTGTAATACGCGTTTTTCTGCAGAAAATTCGTCGTTTTTTCGCGCAGCATTACGTAACTTTCTCTACTCCTTAGAGAGAAAGTACAATTGATCAACATATGAGAAAATTTAGATTATGCGTTCACGGAAAATTTTTATGCTTTCACTGCAAAGCAATTTTCCAAATTTGTACAACATTGATACAATTTTTTATAACTTTATTTGTCGAATAAGTTATACTGAGAAGAAGAGTCAAGAGTTCATGAGAAATTTGAAACAGATTAATAATTTTAATGTTGAAAAATCCCAGAGATATTAATAAAATGTGAAATTTACGACAGTGTTTGTAATAACGGTATAGTGTATTCGAATGAGGAGTGTAAAGTAAAAATAAAGAGTTCCTTTTCAGAAAGTTTCAATAATGTAATATGAGCATAATGTAACATACCCCCCAGGAATATTGGATTCTCATTGAATTCAGAATCCCAATCAACTTGCTAGGATAATATCAATTTTGAAAAAGAATATATAAATTTAGAAGTCAGTAATGTTTTAATATATTTTTAGCGGTACCATGTGCACACAGGAGGTCTTTTTCCTACAACCAGTCTAAAAATAAATACATGTTCGCAGAGTCGTTTTGAAAAAATATTTTTTGGACTTCAGGATTTCAAAAGCCCAATTTTCCTTCAAAACCCCGAAATGCCATTTTTACTTGATATCATTGTTTATGTAGCATTCTGCGCATTCGAGAATGAAAAATACAGTAAAATATTGAATGAAGTCTCAACTCAATGCACCTCAGCTCAAAAACTATGGAAATATTGTAATGAAAGAACATTCATAAATTCAGTGGTACTCAGTTTAAAGTAAAATGTTCATTTCGCCAACGAAATAGAGAAAGTGTGAATAAAATAGAAATTGGCTACAATGAATATCATTGCAACATTGTAGGAAATCTCTGAGAGAGTTGAAATATTAAGTTATTAATAATAATCAAATTATCAGACAATATATGAAAAATTAAATTTGGATTAAATAAATTTCCGTTTTATAATACTATTTTGCCCAGGGAAATAAAGTCCTTAGGTTTTATTAGGCAACGATTATTGAAAGTCCGAACTCAAATATGTGAAATTTTCTTTGACAATTGGAAGTTGTTTTTTGTATATATTTTTAATGTCTCTTTTTAACTACTAGGTCATATAACGACCACTGTGATTGTTTATCTTTGGGGTTTTCTGTAGGGAGAATACGTAAGGACAACACGAACACACATATCTATGTCCGAGGCGGAATTCGAACCCGCGGCCCTTCGAACCCAGGCAATTACGGCCTGGTCGTCCATTTCCTCTTTCTCTCCTTGTAAACCTTTGACATCAAATATCCAACATCAAATACATCGAAGATATCGCTTCATTTTCCATCATTTGAATTAGGTTTTTTCCTGTGCCCTTGGCCACGTGGGGATAAGTGGAAATGAGACCGCTGACTAGGTAGTAATGTTGGCCACGAGGAAGCCAGAAATACATCTATATGGTAATATCTGCTCTTACTACCAAGATTTTTATCCAACGTTGCATTTTGAGTGCAAACAGAGTGGCAAAACTCTTTTCAAACTCACAAGGATCATAAGACCCTTGTCGTGGTCATCCCATGGCTCTAAGCCCGAGGCGATAATTGTTATTCACCGGATCGGGCACTGCCAGTTCTCGCACGGACATCTCGCGCAGTTACCCACCCCCTATCCCCCAGAGATGAAGAACAGACCTTACCGTAAAGCATGCTCCTGTGCACTGCGATAATGAAAGAGCAGAAGAAGGCATAGCTTGTAGACTACGGAGGAGATGCTGGCTACTGTCCTCCGCAAACTCTTTAAACTTTCTTAGAGAATATGGATTTATAAATCTAATATGCGTGAAGGGGATGATTAACATGCCTTTTATACACTAATTTTGCGTTGTTCGTGTGACACTGTCTTTGTCATTTATTTCATTTTAAAATTAGTCACTTTTACTATGTTTTTTACTCTTTTAATCTTGTAATTAATAAAAATTATTTTAACTGACTTCTATACTAATTTTCAGAACGTTTTGCGAGTAATATTGCACTTTGAAATTGTCTAGATATTTGAGCACAATGCACATTTATTTTAGATTATTAAAGAAGGTATGAAGTTTCATTTCGTGTAAATAATAAAGACAGTAGTTTAGTTTTTAGATTTGAGGACTTGTGATCTCATTAAAACTCTTGTGTTTTCCGTGTTGATCTAAAACCAAATGTATTTTCAGGTTCGATATGCATTCATGTATTGGGATCTTATGAGCACAAAATATTTGTCGTGCGTATTTTTTACAAAGGCTAAAATCATTTCAAAATTAATTATTAGAAAACAAGGACGGTGTATTTCCTGTGAATAAAAAAGGTTTCTTACTTCAATAGCGATAACCGTGTCAAGGTTTTCGGATGTTTGAATTGCGAGAGAGCTTCTCGAATCGAACTAAACACTCCAGAAACTGTTTCTGGGGGTCATACAAAAACCTAACATAAATTGGAAAGATAACACGATTCGGAGACACTGTGTTCCGCTTAAAAATTTTAATTGGAAAACTGTCCCGGCATTGATTTTTTTAACTAAATACTCAATCTCTTTAAAGTTTATTCAAACATGTTTTTGTTTCTTTCTTAACAGCTCGTTTTAATAAAATTGCATTGATTCGTAACATTTTAAGGTTTTCAAATTTATTCTTTTTTTTAGTATGTGGGTATTCAAAAACATTTAAGAAAATATTTAACTTCAGTGTAGATTTCCACAAATTAAAAAAGTTAAAATTTTGCTGTTTATATTATTAGCTGTTTATTAACGATATCGATTATTACAATGTTGCTATTAATATCACTGGAAAGGGATAGATATAATCTTCTCAGCAGTGTAACAGAAAAATAGCGACTTTTGAAAAATATATGAAGAATAAAGATAATTATGTTTTCGCAATATTTCTAATGAGAGGTTTCCTAGTTCTTTTTAACCGATTATCACTATAAAATTGCATCAATTTTACAATTCTAATTTTGCAATAATAATTTACTAGGGACATTCGGCAGTGATTTTTAATTGGTTAACGAAATCACTGTTTGCATGCACCTTCTCATGTAGAAAAAATGGGCGATTACATTTCCATCATGCGTAATAAAATGTGTGTATTGCTTGCATTTCCTTAATAAATGAGTAGTAATGTCAAAATACATTTTTTTTAAAACGTGAACATGAATTTCAGTGTGCTTGATAGGAAATGTCTATATTATGTAAACGTATTATATTGTGTTTACCGAAAATGATTATGTAATAATTAGTATTCCTTGCTTTAGAACCATTAACATTTTAAAATTGTTTGTAAGAAACAAAACTTTTAATACTATTAACTTAATCTGACACAAATTCCTTACAATATTAGATACCATAAATTAGACTTAATATTCATGGTAAAGAACTCGGTCAAAAACGTCACAGCCGCTTCCCGTGACCCGCTGCCCCTTGGTTCGTCAGCGTCCACGGGGTTGACAGGGTTGCCAGCGTCCAGTGCAATTGGCGGGGTGATCCTCGCGCCCGCGCGCACCAATCCGTTTCGTTTCCGTGCCCTCTCCTGTTACCTCCTCTTACTCCCTCTCACCCCTCCCTCTCCTCTTACCCCCTTCTCACGGTTGCGAGGCAGCGTCACTGACCTCAGAAATTGCTCCGCCCCTTTGAGATAACGAGGAGGAAAATCTTCGAGGGAAGGAAGGGGGAAGTGTCTGAAACTTGAAGCAAAAGCCAATGATAAGAACGGCTAGGCCTAGACGCCAGGATTGGTCAAGTGTCCAGCGGTGGTTGTCCAAGCTGTGGAAAAGCCAGATTTGGCCGCATAGGTCATCGCCCATATTCTGTGAAAGGGGGTATACAAAAAATATTCGCAAATGAGATTTTGCCTTCAGCATCAACTTCACATTTTCCTTCTCTAATGTTTAATAATCATTAGGATATTTACCTGCTTCTAAATCATTGTCAGTAAGCCCTCTAATATTTTGTGCTAATTGCAACGTTTTGACGTCTCCAAAGGAAAGATTTCCTTATATTTATGCATTTATGTACTTCTGGCAAGAAATGATAGCTGACGCTTGTATTCATGTACAGTACTGGAAACATAAATTGATCGCGGCCGTCTGCGGCTAAGTTCAGCTTTTGCACGGCTTGGACAGCCCTTGTCATGACGAAACGTCGCAGGCGGAGCCTCGCAAACCATCGTAGCCAATCACAACGCAGGGGGGAGTGCCCTAACAAAATTACGTCGTACAAAATGGCGGGCGCCGCCAGTTCAGATGTGGAAGTATTTTCAAATGAAAAATACATGAAAGAAACACTTCAATGAACATGAAAGTAAATTCATTGAAATATATATGAACTCATAGCACTTAACCACTGTTAACACAATTCTTTTTAAAAGAAATTACATTGATAAAATAACACTAATTTTAGAACAATTACGTTCTTATAGATATTTAAATTCTAATATTCTTGTCCAAACGCAATTTATGAACTTTATCAAATGACCAGTTTACTACAGAATTTTGCGATAAGAAAAACGATTATAATTGCATATTTTCAATTGTTCATATGTATATTACATTTGCAAAAATGCAAAATACTGTCTTTCTCGAATCGTTTCGATTTCCAGGCAACCATTTCAATAAAAGAAAGTAAAATTCAAAGACCAGCTGTATATTTATCATTAAAGTAACAATTAAACTAGATATTAAGCAATTAATTTGCATCTCATGTCAAAATTGTTATTTTGCTATCATCAAATCAGGGGCAATTTGGGGACACTCCCCGAAGGAATAGCGCATATTTCGGAATTGTTTATAAAATTGTTAATTGTTGCAAAATTGTTAATTCGCAGTTTTTGGTTCTGGGACATCAGAAAACCCTTCCCACTTTAGAATTGCAAAAATTGGAAATTGTTTATAATTTTACAAATTTTGCAAATCTTGTTTTATTCTCTCATCTCATTTCCCTTTACACAAGATGCAAAATTCCGCAATCCAACCGGAGCTATCGCCTTTCGTTTTCGAGATATGCAATTGTTTATACGATCTTAGCGTCTGATGACAACCCTCACTTGTTTCCAACCCCCAATTCATTCGATCTTGGCTGTCAAGTATAAAATTCAAATAGTTTTGCAGTGTCTTGCTTTCTGCTGATTAAATTGTATTAACGATTTGTGACTTACGACAAATCGGTGGAAATTTTTGCTCATAAGCTGTTTTTTAACTTTCGATTCTTCATGTATCGTTGACACACGTTTTATTATAAATAAATTCTCTGGCAAATTTCAAAACGCTGAGACGAACTGTTATCCTGCAAATTTGAAGATTTCTTTGTGGTTGAATGCATTCTATTCAGTGGTGCAAAGTGTATGCCAATATGTTTAACGTCTAGCGAGGAAATTCATTATCAACAAATTATTTTGCAAAATGCTTTTGAACAGAGCGGTTGCATGAGAGATCATTTTCGTATTTATTCCACGAGGCAAGTTTTAGGCGGCAGATACATTCTGTGTATTAATTTTAATTTTGGTGAAATTGAATCACATGTGAATTTTCAAATACAACCATACATTTTTTACCTGTAATGAATATCTCAATAGAGAAATTCAATTATGTCTCATTTGTTAATAATTTAAAGAGTAATAATGTATATTTGACACCAGGCTTGAGCAATCCTTAACTCTAAGGCAAGCAACGCTTATCATTGGCTCTTCTAGTAATTCAAGTGGCCTAGTCTCGGAAGATTTCCCCGTTCTCCTCACCTTAAAAGGCATAAAAGGCGGAGTCTGTAGAAAGTGGCACCAATCCAATAACACTTCCCTCCCCTGGAGAATGCTTCGTTACTCCCTTTTGTAGGAACACGTTCTTGTAGTGTATTAAATTGTGAAAAAATAATTTAAATTCAATATAATAAACGAATAAGAGTTTTGTTTGCATTGTAATGCTACACACATTTAAATATAGAAATAAAACATGCAACTAAACAGTATACACATGTTTTAGGAAGATAAACTTCTTTCTTATTATAACACTCATTTGTATACTTTTCACAGACAATATTGAGAAGTTCACCATCAATCTGATGATTTGTTCTGTAATAATCGATCTTATACCTAATTGACATGTAATGATAGAAATTTCTAATGTCTGTTATGGGAAATTAAGCATGAGCTCAGTTAATTTTAATGAGAGAGCAATTTTGTGATGAAAATATTTTTTAATGCATATATTCCAAATCCATATACTTCCTTACATTAATTAACGTTGTTTCCATTTCCATTGAAGGCAAGGACATAACATCCCTCACGCGCCTATGTTTTGAAATGACTCTCAGAGAGGTCACTTGCTCTAGTCGACGTGTTATTGAATTGAACTCTTGAAATGTTCTGTTCATACAGTAGTTCCCGAAACACGTAAATTCCAACAGGCGATCTCAAACTTATAGTAGTCGCACCCTACTTTCAAACATTAGTGGGTACCGCGGACTGTGAGACCCCACGTCAAGTTCGAAACATACTTCATTCTCGTTCATGAGCATGTGTTAATCTGTCCAACTTTTTTTGTGTCGGAGGGGCTGTGATTCTTGGAGAGATAATAGTGTAGTGGACATGGAAACCACTCTCTGCACCTAAGCGAGTTCGTTTCCTAGTGTGGACAAAACTTTGGGGGATTGGAAACCTTTCTGCGGACTTCATGAATGATTATAATACTGCGATACCAAATAGTGCGTCCTATTATCATTATAGTTTAAATTCAATTTTTTGTCTTTCATTTTGTTTGCATTTTAATCAGTTTTCTGTTTCTTATATAATTTTGTTAATGTATTTTAGGAATGGGGTTTAACTGATGCCAATGTTATTCTTGATTTAAGCTAGATTGCTGTTTCCAAGTACTCGCGGTTCAAGTCACGTCTTATTGGGATCGGTGAGCTGAAGAATACCTGCATTAAGAGTGGACTGACAATATGCCAAGCTTCAGAAAAAAATTTTCAGAATCTCGAAGGGACTATTGATGACTAAAATAAAAGATTGTAAAACGTCGCGATCGTAATAGTTGGGACTGTCAATCAAATAATATCCTAGCAGAATCTATAGCAAGGGCGGTCAGTTTTGCCCGCATGGGCATTCGTGTTCCTATTTATGCCTCGCGGGTGCTGCCACTCAAAATCGTCGCTGCAGCGGGCAACGAAAAAAATTTGAGCGCGGAAACATTCCTGGGAGGTGGGTAACTTAATTACAAAAGAGAACAATGTTTTCATGAGGTTTTTATTAAATAAAACATAATAACTGTTGTAAAAAGCGCTTATTTATTGGAAAATAGAAAAATTCGTAATGAAAATTTTCTGAGAAATAGAATTATACAGAGTCCCACCAACTATGGGCCACCTCATAACTTCTAAACGGTTCCCGATATCGAAATGCAGTTTTCGCTTAACAATGCGGAATCATGGGGGAAGTAATGTGCGGTAGAGATATAATTCGAAATGTTTTTAGTTTTCGAAAAAAATAATTATCTTTGATTTTTTTAATGGGACCATATATTTTTTTCACTAGCGATAGATAATCATAAATAGACGAATGCATTGATGTAACATACGTTAATATTTTGATAGTATATTGAGTAAAAAATTATACTTTCAGACATATGATTTTGAACTAAATGTACGAGATTTCCAGTTAGCAACCGTTGTCATTGTCGCATTAGGGGAAGATTGCCTTCGCGGCGCCGCGCCGGCACTTTTGCGAGAACAGGGGAAAGGTCGCGAAGGCCACTTTACCCAAAAGCGACAGTGTCGACGGCTGCAAGAAGAAAAATTGCACGTATAATTTCAAATCTCAAGTCTCATAATATAAATATATAAAAACGGGTTTATAAGTTTATATTATTATCGGTTTTTTACATCACTACCAATGCGTGAACTATTTTTTTTATTTAATCGCAAAATATCAAAAAATACTAATACAGCCTTACCAATCGGTTTGAATTCATGTAATTCTGCAATTACAAAGTTAATTGTGAATTAACTTAAATTAATTAAGTAATTTAAATTAATTAAATTAAGTTTAAAAAATTAAAGACTATTGTAATATTTTATTGAAGTTTCTCAAGAAAATGTTTCAGTCTATCAGAACGGAGATGGGGAGGTAGTTTCTTTCTCTAGTTGTAAATTGGGAGTCAGAAAATAAACGGACGCAGAATATTGCCTGGGAAGTGGGAAAACGAATATTACGCAACACTGTCGCTTAATGTCATCATTTGAGGACTTTCCTGCTATCGAAACATCAAAATATTTTAGAAGATAACATTATTATTCAGCTACATTTGTTAGCATAAACTACTCGATAAATGGATTAAGACGTACTTTTTTCGTTGGGACTCATCAGGGCTCTAACTTATCGCACGGTAAAGAAGTTATTTCGCTCAATGAAAGTAAGTTAAAATTAATAGTTTTTTACGAACGTTATTCTGGTGTTTCCATCACCAAACAATTCTAATATCAAAAAACTAGACTATTACCATGCATGCCGCCATTAGTTTTTATTAATCAAAATTTCGAAAAAACGTACTGCTAGCACTTCGGTTAGAACATTATAATATGTAATTTCAGTACATTGTCCATAATCGTTACACTACGCAAAATTGTGTGGAGTGGATAGTTAACGTCAGAAAATAACTCCAGTTACTTGTATTGATATACAGGACTGTTTGGTTAGCTGGGCCAGATATACTTTTTACTTTTTTTTTGCATTTGTTCATCTTAAGTTAGCCAAACTTATTGTATAATAATATGAAGTTAATATAAGAAACAGTAATACAAATTATTAATTTTCAAGTTTTAGCAAATTTCGTGGGATGCAGAAACGTAGACGAAAAAATGATTCACTTAACTGCAGTATGGGATTAACTGATGCTCTTATTGTGGTGAAGTGAATTATTAAGAGCATGCTGAACACAGTTATACGAGTATATTATAAATAGGAGACAGATTTTAATGAAATATCATTTTTACTTTCTTGCATACCTACGTATATACGGAGTAATATACGTAATGTAGAGAAAGTTATGTAATGCTGCGCGAAAAAACGGTGGATTTTCGGCAGAAAAAAATTCATTGCCGGATCCTGATAACGAAAAAGTGGATAAATGCAGTTGCTTAATTCAGAGAAAAAAGTCCTCTAATATGTGATGTAGCCAGAATTCCTATTTTGTTGGTCCTTGATACCGAAAACTCAATTGCAAGCGAAACGCCCGCCGTCTGTCCGTCTGTGAACACTACTAGCGCTTAAACAATGCGTAGGATTTTTTTCAAATTGAAGAAACATCTATCTATCTGTAGTTGAAGCTTTGAAATTTTGAAAACCATTCTTTAAAACTTGGGGGTTTTTAGATCAAGCCCCACGGACTTTCTCGAAATTTTCTCAAAAGTTTTGCTCAAAATTTTTTCTTTAAATTTATTGTAAAAACATAGCAAAATACACTTATAATTGTGGCATAGGTTCTATTTTCACGGTTAACAAGATTTTCAAAAATTGCAAAAGTTTGAATATTTCTAGCGTGTTTTTACAACTGAAAAAATTGCAAATTCTTTTGCGAAAATTGACCAATTGAATAACAAAAAATTAAACTAATGTTAAAACGATAATAATATAGAAGATGTAGCATTACAATACTATGAAAATCGAAAACAATACACTGATTTTTGGAAGGTTTAGATACATGTAAGTGCCTTTTATCCAAAACCACAAATTTTTGGAATTGATCACTTTTATCAATATTCCTGCGATATTTAAGAAGCTATTTAAACAGTAAAAAAATGCCTTTACATATTTATGGGCTTTAAGAGTGTAATACAAATTTATTGGGGATCCTATTGTATTTTATTTCAATTATCTATGTCCACGTCTGAAGCTGGGACTCATGGCAGTTGCTTAGGCCAAAGGACGGCCTTGCGAACAACTAGAAAACTCTAGCAGAAACTTCTACGAATCTAATACGAACGATATGTTAGAAAGAATAAAGATATCAAGTTTAGAAATTAAGAATACTCTTCTTATTCCCTTATATTACAAAAGTTCAAAATGTTACCAACTCTCTGATATTTGGAAACAATATAAAATGGCCGTTTTTGTAAGCTTAAAAAGTCTTCGTACACACCTGTTGAACAAAACATATTACGTTATTTAATACTAGGTATGAATTCCATTTGCTTTGATTATTGTCTCTAGTCTTTGCAACATAGATTTCAGCAACGTTGCCGTAGTCGCAGGGTCAATTAAACTTGGGTCTCTCAGACCTCTCATGTTAAATATGTTTTTATTAGACAAACTGTATTTTTTATTTTCAATCCCATAACTGACCACATATGACCTACGGGGTCCTATGTGATCAGTGAATGTTAGGGAATTTAAGACGTGAATGAATTTGCTTTCTTAGTGTTTTAAGGTAGCTATGATCTAGTGGCGCCTCTAGGGTGACCAGATTAGTAACCAGGGAGGGCACCAAATATAAGAATATTTACCGCTTAAATGTCCGACCTATTTTCATTACTGGACATTTGATTGATGCACAAGTCTGGTCTAAGGGATCCCAATTCTTTTGTTAATATTCTGTCTTCATAATTCAAGTTTCTGTTGGGTAAATATATTACTTTATTCATGTTAAAAATGGATGACGATATTCATTTTGTTTTGTGAAATTTTTAATTTAAAACACGTTTACGAATTCTCGTACAGATCAAAATACAACCAATTTCGCACAGAAGCATTGAGGAACAGATTTTTTAAACACCGTGCTAACATACGTTCGTAACGTGTTTGCAAATGTCAAAATTCAGGCAGACACATGGCGCGGTCGCACATGATTTGTGACCGACGAGTGCAATAAGCTCACATAATTCCCTCTCACTTTCTTCCCTACAATGAAGAAACCATCCTTGTGTTAAAGGGCCAAGCGGCGGCCACAGGTCTTCTGTGTCCAATGCCCTGTTGCCAAATCCTGAGCTGTTGCCACTTGCTCGGTTATCGCTTCCCAGCTAGGATAACAAAAATTACACTGCTCGCTTGAAAAGCCGTTACAGCTTTCTTTCGGAAAATAAGGGTTTCAGTGCAGCTGGTAATTAGTCGATTCTCAAAAATATTTAATTGAAAAAAGCACCTACCATTGACGCAGTTATTCACCTTCTATTCATCTGACTACCAATACAAACAATAAAAAACCGGTCTTATTTTCTTGTTTTGTTGGTAACGGTTACATAATAACTTACAACTTTTATACTACTAACACTTCATTCTTCTAATAAACCTTAAGGAAACGACAGAGACACGGCTGAGAGACAAAAAAAATATATAATTATTGAAAAGTAAAACGATATATAAAATTCCACGTCTACAACTGATTTCAAGGTCATTTGTCAGATACATTTATTTATTTATTTATTTATTTATTTATTTATTTATTTATTTATTTTACGTCAAAAAAACAGTTAAAAACTGCGTATGACGTGCTATGGGGAAAAGTGAATTCTGTGCACATTTTCAAAATTCTGTGTTCCCTACACTAAGTCATATACTACTTAAAAATTGAATTTTTGAAAGGGAGAAAAAAAACTCCCATGTAATAAAATCTATTTTCAAGGATAAACAAGCAATAAAGTTTGAATTTTGAAAGAGAGAAAAAAAACAAAAAACTCCCATGTATAAAAATCTATTTTCAAGGGTAAATAAGCAATAAATTTTGAATTTTGAAAGGGAGAAAAAAACAACAAAAAAACTCCCATGTAATAAAATCTATTTTCAAAGATAAATAAGCAATAAATAAGCAACAAATAAGCAATACATACTCTAATGTACAGAATAAAAAATGAGTAGTGCAGGCTAGGATTTGAACCCAAGATCTTCAGCACAAGAAGAAGCCACCCAACCAAATACGCTACGATATTGTACTTGGGCAGGTCACTTATGTAGTGTTTTGAATACTACAATGTTCTTGATGCCAGAAAATTCTTTCCAAAAATCGCAAAAGCTACTATTTATTTCAGACAAAATTCTAAATAAAACGTATTTTAAAATTTAGTATATAAAACGATTGCACTTGGAAATAAATCTCCAGCATGTGCATTGGTGGTGTTCGAAAACATATATATTGTCACTATATAACTCAAACTTTTGCGAAAAACACTCATATTTTAAGAAATGTGCACATGAGATGATTTGAAAGACTAATAATGAAGAGCAGATTACATTAAGAAAGAAATATGTATAATTATCTTTCGTCTAACGCAGTGTATTCTTCAGACAACGTTCACAGAAGTAACGAATAGTACACAGAAAACTGCCAGAATAGCAAACATTCGTTTCGGTACATTTTTCAGTTTTAGAGAAATATCATTTTGTCACTCAATAGATCTTCATTGTATTAATTGTAATAATTAATTAATTGTATTGTAATAATTTTTTTCAAATATACAATCTGTCCGATTTGTTACACACGATTCAAGCAGAAAGCTTTAAGTTAAATTTACTATGCGCACGAATAATATGAAACAATTGAATATTTGTAATATTGAAAAATTAAAACTTTGTATGGAAAAAGACAATGTTTTTAAGTACACGTTGCAAAGGTTGCGATAGCTCAATGGCATCGTTACAGTTTTCCCTGTAACGTTACTGACCGCGAGGCCCGAGAGTTCGAGTTCCGACGTTGGCGGATGTTCGACTGTGGTTACATATGTAGGTCGAAAAACTTTGGAGCCGTTTTTAAAAAAAGTTTGAAAATGCTTCCCAGGGGCTTCAACTAAATTACCCCCAAATTTAAAGAATTATTTTCAAAATCGCAGGGCCTCGATTCGGGCCAGATCGTTAATGGAAAATTAGTTTTGACAAAAATTCTACGAATAGTTTACACACTAGTGTTCACAGAGAAGCAGACAGACAGACCAGTGGACACATGGACGGAGAGACGGACGTTTTGATATAATAACATCACTCTCTTGGTAACTTCAGACCCCAAAACGTGTAATTCCATTAAATTCTCGACATCGATTTACTGCAACATTACATACATACCTCTCTAAATATTACTTTTGTTACTCCGAATGTTTACGAGGAAGTAAAAATAAATATATAAATAAATACACTTTCACACACAACAGAGTAGGTTACACGCAAAAAAGAATAATTACAGAGCCCGAATTCATGCCCGTGAGAATGCAGTTCTAATGTTATTACATAAACAGGGGGTCCCACCAACTATGGACCACCCTCACAACTTCTAAACGGTTCAGGATATCGAAATGAAGTGTTTGCTGAATAATGCGGAATCATGGGGCAAGTAACGAGCCGTAGAGAAATTATCTATAATATTTTTAATTTTCGAGAAATATAATCATCTTCGATTTTTTAAATGGAACTATATATTTTTATCACCAGCAATGGATAGACCATGAAAAGAGGATTAAAATGATGTATCATTAGCTAATATTTTGATAGTAACTTGAGTATAAAATTAGGCTTTCTGACATGTGATTTTGAATTAAACGAGTAATCGTTGCAACTCTCGCTTTTGGGGAAGGTGGCCATCAGGACGTCTAGACTGTTGCGTCTTGACTGAGAGGGGTGGCAGTGGGGGATAAGAGGCATAACTGCAGTAATTCTTAGTGATGGCACAGACACCACACTAAGAAATACCAATTTTGACAATCAGAATGGGAGACATTTTCCATTTATTTATTTGAATTTAATTGCCTTCTACTAAAATTTCAAAACATTGATCGTTCCAAAGAACGATATAAAAAGTTGGTAGCGTAAAGAAGATGTTAATAATAATAAATATCATTTTCAAACTGAATAAGAAGCCAACCACCGTCTCTTCGTTGGTAAATGTCATTTTTAATTAAAATGATCACTCGTCCACTTTGCAACCATACGACTGCTGTTCTTGAATGAAAAAGAAAACTGTACACTTCCGTCTTCTGCATTTTCAAGTTTGAGGCAGCACTTGGCGCTTTGAAATGAGAAACTCTCTAATCAGAATGAACAGTAGCGAATGCAGATATGCATTTTTGTTAAAGTTTGGTAGTTACACTGATAGAACTGTCAAGAGTATTTCAAGTTTTTTATTACTTTGTTCTTCTGGTAGTACGTGTTTAAATAGGAAGTTAAGTTACTGTGAATACTAAGAGAAAATGTCTACCTATCTATTATTTGATGAATTTATCAGGATATTACAATGAAAATCTTTAAGAATTCATTCGCTTCCCATATATTAAAGTGATAGCTTGTTTCTGCACTGAGTTCGAGTTTTGTAAATTTAGAAATGACCTTTATAATAATAATAATAATAATAATAATAATAATAATAATAATAATAATAATAATAATAATAATAATAATAATAATTATTATTATTATTATTATTATTATTTTATTATTATTATCGTTTTCGCTACAATATTTTTATTTCGTTCTTTTCGATTATCGTTGATTAGGAATTTCAGAAGAAGAAAAGTTCAACTCAGATCAACAACTGGGAAAAAATTCTCATTCAGATAACGATAAATTGATGTTTGTTCATATGTTTTTCATGTCAAGATCATGAATTGCTGCAATTACACCTTCATCCTACACGGCCATCTCTCTCACACTCCTCTCTTCACAAAACAGTATCAACGTCGCGAAGGCCACCTTCCCAAAACGGCGACTGTTGCAAAGGCTACTCGTTTACTTGAAAATCTCATGCCAAAAAATCTAATTTTATACTCAAATTACTCTTAAAATACTAACATATGATAAATCATTTTATTCCAATATTCATGATTATAACATTGCTGATGAAAAAATATATAGTTCAATTTAAAAAATCAGAGATGATTAAATTTCTCGAAAACTAAAACTATTATAGAGAATTCCTCTACCAGCATGTTACGTGCCCCAAGATTTTGCATTGTTCAGCGAAAACTGCAACTCGATACCTTGAACCGTTTAGAAGTTATGGGGGTGGTCCATATTTGGTGGGACACCCGGTATCATTTAAACATTAGAAACCCTATGTAACTTCATCGATGATAAATGAAAGCGATTGCTGTATACTAAGCGAATGAATAGGGATGACTAAATACGTCTCGTAGTGGAAACCTCGAAATGTTTACTTTTCATAGCGTCAACTTCGGGTAGCTATATTTTCTTAATTAAACCCCAAAATATCCAAGCAATTATTTCAAATTAAATAAAACTACAATTTTATTGACAATAATACTAACCTGATATGACTTTCTACAAACAATTATAAGATGTGAACTTCTTCATCCTAAATTTTCATCCTAAATCATTACTTTTAATTGTAACGATTATGTTAATGTTTGCTACTCAGAGACACGGAGCACGCTCGAAAGAACACAATAAGTAAACGAAATTGAGGATATTATGATTATTATGTCGTAGTAGCTTCATTGTTGAAATGACGACTGATTCTTTCATATGAGATTTTCTGTGTTTCATGAAGATGACCTCGGCGAATACGTATTTCGAAGACGTGTAAACTTCCATGATTTTGACGCGATAAGCGATGACCTCAAACAATCCACTTCGATTCAGAGGGTAGTGTCAAAAAGCATTGGCGTGTTAGTGTCGAATGGAAAAGAATGCGTCTAGGAATTGTTCTGAACTTGGAATAATTGAATTTTAAAAACATGTTTATTTGCAAACTTTGCACCTTCATTGAAATTTACTTAACTGCATACGTAAGTTCACATTCCTTCAATTACAAATGTCCATAAATAAACATATGTCAATACAATATTATAATAGTATTATTACTTTTTCGCATATTCCATGCTGATGCTATATGCTTCTAAAGGCAGCACACTTACTGGTTAGAATGAAATTGTGAATGTTCTAACAATGTATTTCGTATTTGGAACGTGTGAATACTGAGGAGCCGGAAGCTTTAATGTCTATATTTATATGTCAAGACAACTAATGCAAAATTATTGTTTTCTTGTATATTTAATTTGAAAAATTTTCCACAATTTTATATGTAAAGAATTGGCTTCCTAAGATGGTGCATAAAGGCTTTCTCGAGGGAAAGCGAGTGTTACGATTTACGCTTACAAGCTCAGCCTATTTCGCCTTGAAACGTGTGGAGGAAGGACGCAATTTTCACCGGGAGGTATTTCTGGAAGCCAATTGATGACTCTTTCTTGCTCCCAAGTTGAAGATTGTTCGGTAGCCGACTCGAGTAGTATTTTAAAATTTATGCTGTAATTGTTAAACAAGTGGAACTTGAAGTATTTAGAATAAAATGAAAAATTAAGGAGCTGAAAACCAGGAATATCTAACCAGCAACAATTTTCATGGCAATTAATGCAAGCGTTGTGGACGCTTGTCCCCTCCACCCCGTTAGGAACTTCAAATGTATTTGCCGGAGAAACTAAGCGAGCCGTTGCAAAACGGCTTATAGAAAAGCTTAACGTGGGAACTGCCAAAAAAGTAGTTGCCATGACATGCTAATTTCTTATATACACTTACTTATCTCGAAAACGAAAGGAAGCGCTAATCGGATTGCGGAATTTTACATCTCGTTTAAAGGCAATTTTAAAAAAGAAATATTTTTGTAAAATTTAAAAATTTATAAACAATTTCCAAATTTTGCAATTCTAAAGTGGGAAGGGTTTTCTGATGTCCCAGAACCAAAAACTGCGAATTAACAATTTTGCAACAATTAACAATTTTATAAACAATTCCGAAATATGCGCTATTCCTGTCGGGGAGTGTCCCCAAATTGCCCCTGATTTGATGATAGCAAAATAACAATTTTGACATGAGATGCAAATTAATTGCTTAATATCTTGTTTAATTGTTACATTAATGATAAATATACAGCTGGTCTTTGAATTTTACTTTCTTTTATTGAAATGGTTCCCTGGAAGTCCTAACGGTTCGAGAAAGACAGTATTTTGCATTTTTGCAAATGTAATATACATATGAACAATTGAAAATATGCAATTATAATCGTTTTTCTTATCGCAAAATTCTGTAGTAAACTGGTCATTTGATATAGTTCATAAATTGCGTTTGGACAAGAATATTGGAATTTAAATATCTATAAGAACGTAATTGTTCTAAAATTAGTGTTATTTTATCTGATATCAATGTAATTTCTTCAAAAAGAATTGTGTTAACAGTGGTTAAGTGCTAAGGGTTCATATATATTATAATGAATTTACTTTCATGTTCATTGAAGTGTTTCTTTCATGTATTTTTCTTTTGAAAATACTTCCACATCTGAACTGGCGGCGCCCGCCATTTTGTACGACGTAATTTTGTTAGGGCACTCCCCCCTGCGTTGAGATTGGCTATGATGGTTTGTGAGGCTCCGCCTGCGACGTTTCGTCATGACAAGGGCTGTCCAAGCCGTGCAAAAGCTGAACTTAGCCGCAGACGACCGCGATCAATTTATGTTTCCAGTACTGTACGAAAATATCTCCATTTAGAAAAATGCGATCGGAGAAGCAGCTTCATGCCTGCTTTATGTACCCTTTCCCTCACAAAAAATTACCGGGAAAATTCTATCTTCCCAACCGCGCCGACAAATTTGGACACTCCTTGGCCAGGGGGAGGGCAGGGGGAGGACGCGTTGATCAATCGCTAGAAGGTAGAACCACAGTTGCCTGCGATTGGTGCAACATCCCAAGGGGCAGAAAGAACGCTGTCTCAGGGGGAGGGGGCTAGTTCGTTTACGTACGAGACGGAAATATCGTCATATTTCCCTGCCGAAGGAGAGATTTTGCCTGCGCGTACGCCACGACGAAAAAATATTTCTAAACGGGGTTTTCCGTCCAGAATTAATGTCCACAGACCAATAAATATTTATCATTTTAGCAACTATTATTCTAACTTTTAGTTATCGATATGTAACTCCTGTCAAACTGCTATTTTGAGATGTTCATTTCAGGCAGAATTTGCAGAGCCTTCCCGGCCGTTCTAACGCATATTTCGAATTTGTTTATACAATTATAAATTGTTGCAAAATTGTTAATTCGCGGTTTTTGGTTCTGGGACATCGGGAGACTCTCCCCCTTTAGATTTGCAAAATTTGGAAATTGTTTATAAATTTGCAATTGTTGTAATTTTTATTGTCTAATCTGGTGTTTAAATGCGATGCAAAATTCCGGAATCCGATCGGTGCTATCAGATTTCGTTCTCGAGATATATGTAATTGTTTATAAGAAATTAACATCTTGGTAGACCCCATTTGTTTGCGCTTAATTCATTCGCTCTATACAAGCATACTGAAAAAACAGTTCTCCAATGTCGCGCTTTTGCCTGCCACATATGCTTAAAATGCACTTGCTTGTAAACAAATTCTGTGGCCAATTTAATTATGCTAAATTCGTGTCTTTACGGCGAGTATGAGCATAACTTTTATTTTGTTTTTATATTTTCTTTTACGTCGGGCAATTTGCTAGTCGATATATTTATCAAATAGGAAATAAATTGATTATCAAAAAATTATTTTTCAAGGTGCATTACACCCAGACAATTGTTTCTGCTTTTCTATCAAAGGGATATTGAGCAACCGAATAACTGTATTATTAATTTTTTTAAAGTCCCCTGTTAACACCGAGAGTCAGAAACTATTTGTTCCTCTTGTTTAACCATTACCATTAAAAAATAAGGAAACATACTATTTAGCTGTTTGCTATAATCTGTACTGAATTGGATGAATGTAGTGTTAAGGTTTTCAAATACAGAAATATTCAATTTTGTGTTTTGAAAGACCACATGAGTAGAATCACATATCACAAAATACTACTTCATTTACACAAGTATAGATATTTCTAAATGAACGTATATAACTTTATGTTAATAATTTTAATTCAATTTATCATTCAATAATTTAGGATCATAGTTCTAAAACTGTTAATTTGGTGTTTTATGTTATAATATAGGAATGCGAGTGCATGTGAAATCGTGTTATATTCTCTCTTCTTCTAGATTAGTAAGTGTATGCAAACAGATTGTTTGTTACAAAATTAAACATTTCTAGCGGGCCTCTTAAGTATCAATGCAAATTTTAATGTATGTGTTCTTTATAAATTCAGTAAAATTGCACATTTTTTTAAAATTCTTACGTTTACCAACAGAAATTCACTAGGGATCCTCCATTACAATGTGAAATATCATAGCAAATTCTTAATACATATGAAATGACTGGCCAAGGTTAAACTGCTTTATTCGATGACATGTCATCCGCAATGAAATTTCATTGCAAAATTGTATTTCTTTGTATTGTTAATACATATTTTTAAAATATATGAATAATTATACTTAAAACATTTTTATGATTGGCAACATTTCAATGAAATTTCGTGAATTCCTAAATGGTTGAAAATAAATACATTCTTAAAATTGAAGTTTTGTAGCATCTTAAAATATAACAAAGATACGTGCTTAGAAAAACCATTTTTAACTACTAAAAAAATTGTTAAAACAATTCAAAATGATTTAGCGTTAATGTTTACAGTTCAATAAATATCTATGTCGTAGCATTTTCTAGTGAAAATACTTAGAACGAACTTGGTGGTCAAGTTATATTATCATTCCAACACCGACTACATTTCAGTTTCCATCGCACAAATATCGGTAGAGTTCGAAGGTGGTTTGGTGGACGCTACTCTCCACTCTATGAAACTCCAGAAACCTTGAATTTTGCACGACTATCTGTACAGGAAGGACGTAGCGGTTTATCAAAAGAAAGAATATTCAAGGTAACTCACGATCAATCGTTGAAAAAGTTTAACCAATAAAATCTACCTCTGAGGAAAATGTCAAGTAATCAATGTTAATTATCACCGCTTCACATTGTGTTTACTATTTCGACATTTTCAACATCCCAATAACCTATAGAAAACGAATGTTTGTCAGGTTATTATAAAAAAATTCAATAAATATATGTATTCACGTTATTATTTGTAAAACGCTGAAAAATCTAAGATGTTATTTTAAGCTGTGTGTTCATCGGAGGTCTGAGATTAAAACAAAAACTGACAAGCAGAGAAAATTAAAGTAAATGTGATTGATTGATGAAGTTGAATCGTCAAATGAAAACCAATGTTTCTTGCTTCTTATAATGTCACCTTGTTTAATGAACATGTAACTACATGTGATAAATATATTTAAACATGCAAATTAATGAAAATTTTGAAAAGTAAAATTATCAATAAAACGTCCATTCATCTTATTACAATATGAAATTGGAGAATTATCAAACAAGGCTAAGGCGAGATTGATAACCAATTGAATATAGAATATACAATTACGATTTGAATATCATAGAAAGTTAGACGCAATTTGTCAAAATTCAAGTGAACTATAATTTTTATTTAAATCTGACTTCTTGTCCTACGAAAAATCACATTTTACAGTACTTTGTTGACAGTTCTTATACCATGGGTTTGTTCTAATACTATTTGCAGTACGCAAATTATTATTTTTGGTATTAATGAAGTATCGATATGTGCAGGGCTTGATTTCTGCCGGAACCCGTTCCGCTATCTCAGTAATAATTATTAAATTATATTATATATAAATAACTATTGCTATTACATTAATAATTAATTTGGGGAGCGTTCCGGCATCTAAAATATAAAAAATAAAGCACTGGATCTATGTATCATAATAACTCTTATTACGACACTGATCTCAGTTTCGTCAAGTTTGACTTTTAGACAATGAAAGTGAATGTTCAATCAAAGTTTACCCATTTAAATTAAGTTTATTTGACTATAAATACTATTTAGACAGTGTGTCTATACGTACTATTTAGACAAAACTAGTGCTGCTTCAACAGCACGTACTTTCACGTCTTATTTGCAATAGCTACGCAATATACAATTCGGCCTACGTGAAGTTGCAAAACTATTTCAGCAGCAATTATTTCCTCCTCGCTGGTATTCGATCTCGGGTTCTTAAAATTAACATGCCTGCCCCGTTTCCCCTACACCACCAGTTACACAACCGAATTTCCCCCTTCCCGACGCAAAAAGAAAGTGAAACATTTGCATTTACAGTTCTTAAAAATTCAGAGTGTTTAATTTACATTAATTCCAGATCTAGTTTTAAAAACAGAATTCATGATGGAAAAATCTCTAAAATATCTTGCGTCAATATTGTTTTTCGAAAATGTTAGTATTTGTTTGCAATTTTCCAAAGTTCAGATTGTTCGCCCAAAATTGGATGTACGACATTTTGAACGTCTTTTGCTTCGAGGAATAGATTTATAGAAAAACAATGGGAGCTCTTTTTGAGAAAATTTGGAAAGTATGATGGGTTTCGGTGTAAAGTACCGTCAAAATTAAAAGATTAGTTTCAAATTCCAGGATTTGTGACATCAGCAGATCGTTCAAGGAATATCCATTTTGATGAAAATCGTGTTTACTTTAGGCTCAAGAATTATCCATACGTAGACGGACTGACGAAGAGGTTTCTCGAAAATCACTTTTTCAGGTTCAAAACAATCGTTTTGACAGCCCTGTGTATAAAAAGTAATATACGAAAACGATCAACAATCCTCTTTTTTCGAATTAGCAATATGAAAGAGACGTTTTTTCTATGCAAATTTCGACACTTTCTCCTGCAGTATTACATAATTCTCTCTTTACACATAGTATATGTGGCGATAAAAATATGCCACCGCTGCGAGGATTTGAACTCGGGTCCTTCTAATCTCGAGGTATAGCTCGAACGCTCTACGCTATCACAAGTACTACTCGTGACGTTCTCCAGGCGCACTTATTACCAAAATAATAATAACATGATATTCATTGCACTTAGTTTTTTATTACAGAAATGTATTCCATGTGCCAAGGACCTCAAATTCCAAATAGAAATGCAAAGGAAGAAAACAGACGCAACTACATAGTTCATTTTAGATAGAAATATTTTCAATAAAATACTGAGTTCTGTAGAACTCTTTCAGCAGGTCGTTTCCGGCCTTATCTTTCGCCGACTATCGCCAAGATTAAAGTACGTCGCAGATGAAAGTTCAGATAACGCTAGATTATCACGCGCAGTAATGCAGTCGTTCTGAAATGAGAATCGCAATAGCGGCAAATTTATACCTGATTCCTGAAGACATTAACACACTAAAATATCTAGTGGTGCCTGAAAAGCTCATTCTTTCTGTGATGTATATAAAGGTTGCGAATGATTATAACTGTACTTTTAACCGCAAAAGTGTTTTCTACCCGCAAAAACTATTCGCCACGGTTGAGATTCGATCTCAGGTACTCAAGTTTCCCCAGCAGTCGTCTTACCCATTACACCACAGACACCCTCTTAACGATACTACATCGCAAAGCTGATTTTAAAATATCACATATCACAGATTTGATTGAAAATCACGTGCGGGGATTAAGTGTTTGTGTTGACCGTAGAAGGACAGACAGACGAATTGTCGCGGTCCCTTATATCTCAAACGGATAATTTTTTTTAATTTTCGGGAGTTCTTTACATGAATTTACTTGGACATTTTCAAAATTTTCAAAAAAAGTTGCTCCTTTTGTTTTTAATTAAGTCTAGTTGTTGGATAGTTGAATGATATATATTGAATGATGCAGGTGTTAAGTTCGTCCATCTTTGTCCATCAGTTTATAGCAAACAGCTTAACAGTATGTTTCCTTATTTTTTAATGGTAATGGTTAAACAAGAGGAACAAATAGTTTCTGACTCTCGGTGTTAACAGGGGACTTTAAAAAAATTAATAATACAGTTATTCGGTTGCTCAATATCCCTTTGATAGAAAAGCAGAAACAATTGTCTGGGTGTAATGCACCTTGAAAAATAATTTTTTGATAATCAATTTATTTCCTATTTGATAAATATATCGACTTGCAAATTGCCCGACGTAAAAGAGAATATAAAAACAAAATAAAAGTTATGCTCATACTCGCCGTAAAGATACGAATTTAGCATAATTAAATTGGCCACAGAATTTGTTTACAAGCAAGTGCATTTTAAGCATATGTGGCAGGCAAAAGCGCGACATTGGAGAACTGTTTTTTCAGTATGCTTGTATAGAGCGAATGAATTAAGCGCAAACAAATGGGGTCTACCAAGATGTTAATTTCTTATAAACAATTACATATATCTCGAGAACGAAATCTGATAGCACCGATCGGATTCCGGAATTTTGCATCGCATTTAAACACCATTCAGATTAGAAAATAAAATTACAACAATTGCAAATTTATAAACAATTTCCAAATTTTGCAAATCTAAAGGGGGAGAGTCTCCCGATGTCCCAGAACCAAAAACCGCGAATTAACAATTTTGCAACTATTTATATTTTTATAAACAAATTCGAAATATGCGTTAGAACGGCCGGGAAGGCTCCGCAAATTGTGCCTGAAATGAATATCTCAAAATAAAAGTTTGATAGGAGTTGACCGGTACATTTTTGTGAGGGAAAGGGCACTTCCTGTAAGAAGCGATAGTTGATGATTCTATAGAAATTGTCATTATTTTATGATGCAAAAACTGAATAGAGCACCCATTCATGTATTATTATGAGCTTCATAATGAAAGGTCGGTTTTTTAGTCAAAAGTATATACGGGAAAATAAAGACAATTATTAAACATTACTGAACGCATTTAGTATCTTAATTAACTGATAATTTTAAGCCAATTAACCTGACGAAGTCAATTAACCACTAAACCAATGATCCTTAGTTTGTTATCATGATGTGAAATGTAAGCGAAGGAAATAATATCTGTAAAAGTAATATGTATGTTAACAATTACAGCTAAAGTAATATGATGTATTCTTAATTTCACCCTCACAAACTAAGGTTATACGTAGTCACTTTCACTTTTAATGTGACTTCTCGTTTCCACATTTCATATTTTGATGTGC
Source organism: Teleogryllus occipitalis (assembly GCA_011170035.1). Classification (NCBI taxonomy): domain Eukaryota; kingdom Metazoa; phylum Arthropoda; class Insecta; order Orthoptera; family Gryllidae; genus Teleogryllus; species Teleogryllus occipitalis. The sequence goes on from BLKR01000028.1 coordinate 1,087,854, forward strand.
AGTTTTCTATGTCGTTCCGCCAAGAAGAAAACTTTTGAATGAATATGTCTCGTGTGTAAATACGAAACAAAAATCTACAGGTGACTATGAAGTTTTCTCATCAGGAGAGAAAGAATTAATCCTGTAATTTCAAAATGAACAATTATTATTATTATTATTATTATTATTATTATTATTATTATTATTATTATTATTATTATTATTATTATTATTATTATTATTATTATTATTATTATACACTAAATACGAGGCTATACATACTCATTTAGAAAGAAGTAAACTTCGTATACAAACGAGTTTCTCCTGCATTATGATCGGAGAAGCTACATATGTAACCACACTAAAATCTATCCTACATGTACGACGAATCGCAGGTCAGTAAAATTATAAACGGAGAAGAAACGGTCGTAATCATTTTACTTGGCTTTCCATCTCTTGGATGACAGCTGCGTTCCTTTAGTCACTTTGTTTTCTTAGCTGTATTATTAAGTGTTTCACTGTAACTATCATTAAGATAATTAATTAGAGAGAATAGTGTAATGGGTTTGTTGTTAAAATACTCCCAATGGAACTTTCAAAAAATGGCGCATGTATTTTGAGTATTTTTGTTCATGAAAGTTCTTATATATTCTTCGTGATTATCAATTGCATGTAAAATGTTAAACAAACAATTACATGTTTTCGTGTTAATATATTATATATATATATATATATATATATATATATATATATATATATATATAAAAGAAAGTCGTGTTAGTTACACTATTTAAAACTCAAGAACGGCTGTACCGATTTGGCTGAAAATTGGTGAGCAGGAAGCTTAGAGCCAGGAGACGGACATAGGATACTGTTTATCCCGTTCGACAGCGTTCCTGTGTGAGAACGCACGTTTTTGCACGTTTTCGCACGTTTTCGCGTGATTTCGCATGTTTTCGCGTGAAGGTGACCTAAACTGAAGAGTGCAACCTATGCACCAAAATACAGGAACAATAATGAATGATTAATCTACTTAATTTTTTTATTTGTATTTTCTAATAAACAATTTAACTTAATAAATTCCAAAATCTGCTCATTTATTGCCTTTATCAGCCGGTCCCTATGATTACAGCTTTGTATTTCTCTCTTAAACAAAAATCAATTCCAAAAAAACGCTCTGCTACGTAATAGATTTTTTAATTATCTATTTAATATCAGAGCGTTTTTTAAAAAATCTTCTTTGTTTGAGAGAAAAACACAAATCTACAATTGCTTTATTATCACTAGTGCAACAAGGATAGTACAGTTTCTCACAGTAAGTGCGAAGCGAGAAAAAGATGGGATCGGCTGTTAAGGCGGAACAGAGTTCGCCAGGTCAGCTAGTATATATATAAAAGAAAGTCGTGTTAGTTACACTATTTATAACTCAAGAAAGGCTGTACAAATTTGGCTGAAAGTTGGTGAGCAGGAAGCTTAGGGCCAGGAGACGGACATAGGATAATGTTTATCCCGTTCGACAGCGTTCCTGTGTGAGAACGCACGTTTTCGCGTGATTTCGCATGTTAGCGGTCATTGTTGCCTGTGGTAATCCATTGTTGTAACGCCGCACTGATAACAGAAGGCGATAATGATAGCCGCATTTCGTTCGCCGTTATCTATATATATATAAAAGAAAGTCGTGTTAGTTACACTATTTATAACTCAAGAACGGCTGTACCGATTTGGCTGAAAGTTGGTGAGCAGGAAGCTTAGAGCCAGGAGACGGACATAGGATATTCTTTATCCCGATCGACAGCGTTCCTGTGTGAGAACGCACGTTTTCGCGTGATTTCGCATGTTAGCGGTCATTGTTGCCTGTTGTAACTCATTGTTGTAACGCCGCACTGATAACAGAAGGCGATAATGATAGCCGCCTTTCGTTCGCCGTTATCTATATATATATATATATATATATATATATATATATATATTATATATATATATATAAAAGAATGTCGTGTTAGTTACACTATTTATAACTCAAGAACGGCTGTACGGATTTGGCTGAAAATTGGTGAACAGAAAGCTTAGAGCCAGGAAACGGACATAGGATACTGTTTATCCCGTTCGACAGCGTTCCTGTGTGATAACGCACGTTTTTGCACGTTTTCGCACGTTTTCGCACGTTTTCGCACGTTTTCGCGTGATTTCGCATGTTAGCGGTGATTGTTGCCTGTTGTAACCCATTGTTTATATTTCCAAATAATTTCTGTAACTTTGTCTCATCAAAAGACGAACTTATCAACTACCTATTTCCAAACATTATTTCTAACTACAAAAATAATGAACGGTTGGGTGAGCGAGCAATTTTAGCGGCTAAGAATAAAGATGTAAATGACCTGAACTACATAATTCAGAGTAAGATCATTGTAACAACGCATTCATTCAAATCTATTGACTGCGTCACGAATGAAGATGAAGCCACCGATTGAATTTTTAAACTCCTTGGATGTGCCTGGCTTACCACCGCACAATTTACGCTTAAAAGTTGGCTCCGTAGTAATCATGCTTCGAAACATAAACCAACCAAAACTGTGCAACGGTACGCGTTTGGTGGTTAGAAAATTGATGAACAATATAATTTACGTGACGATACTCAAAGGAAAATTCGAAGGTGAGGAAGTTCTCATTCCGAGGATCCCGATGATCCCAACCGATATGACGTTTCAATTTAAAAGACTTCAATTTCCGATCCGTCTTGCATTCGCCATGACCATCAACAAATCACAAGGCCAATCCTTGAAAAATTTGTGGTTTCAGTCTAGAATATCCATGTTTTTCCCAGGGTCAATTATATGTGGCATATTCACGGGTCGGAAGATCATCTGCGTTGTTTGTTTTTGCGCCTGATAATAAAATAAAAAATGTCGTGTATCACAATGTTCTTAACTGAAGAGTGCAACCTATGCCCCAAAATACAGGAACAATAATGAATGATTAATCTACTTAATTTTTTTATTTGTATTTTCTAATAAACAATTTAACTTAATAAATTCCAAAATCTGCTTATTTACTGCCTTTAACAGCCGGTCCCTATGATTACAGCTTTGTATTTCTCTCTTAAACAAAAATCAATTCCAAAAAACGCTCTGCTACGTAACAGATTTTTTAATTATCTATTTAATATCAGAGCGTTTTTTTGAAATTCATCTTTGTTTGAGAGAAAAACACAAAGCTGCAATTGCTTTATTATCACAAGTGCAACAAGGATAGTACAGTTTCTCACAGTGAGGGCAACGCGAGAAAAAGATGGGACCGGCTGTTAAGGCGGAATAGAGTTCGCCGGGTCAGCTAGTATATATATATATAAGAAAGTCGTGTTAGTTACACTATTTATAACTCAAGAACGGCTGTTCCGATTTGGCTGAAAATTGGTGAGCAGGAAGCTTAGAGCCAGGAGATGGACATAGGATACTGTTTATCCCGTTCGACAGCGTTCCTGTGTGAGAACGCACGTTTTTGCACGTTTTCGCGTGATTTCGCATGTTAGCGGTCATTGTTGCCTGTTGTAACCTATTGTTGTAACGCCGCACTGATAACAAAGGCGATAATGATAGCCGCCTTTCGTTCGCCGTTATATCTATACATAGTCGTGTTCAGTGGCGGCTCCTAAACTTCAGACCAGGTAGGGCACAGAAAATCGTGAAAAAAATAAAAATGCAACATGCAAAGCATTGGAAAACATACCTCTAATTTTTATACAGCAATTCAATCCTCCTCTCCTTGGCTCTGGCAAACACTTCAATAACTTGACAATTAAAATCCCGAATGCCATGAATCATCCGTTTCTCAATAGAAAGCATGGCTAAGGCATTCAATCTGTCTGCACCCAGAGTGTTTCTGAGAAAATTTTTTATTCTCTTTAGAGTGGAGAAACAACGTTCATTTTCTACAGTGGTCATTGGAATGGTGACAATTATTTTCAAAACACGGATACACTCTGAAAAAGTACGCGACATGTTGTTTTCTAAAAAAAACTGGAGTAATGCGGCAGCGCCTGATGCACCATGAAAATCCTCACGGGAGTATAACACTTCTTATTCCGTTCTAAATTTTGGACCATTTATTTTAGAGTATAATTTCACTGTGGTTTCAAAATCACTCTCCGGGAAATTCACAGAGTACTGAACGAATTGTTCCGTCAGAAATAATTTCGCTGCACTCAAATGGTCAGAACACTCAAACCTGTCTTCGATGTTTTTTAAAATAGTATCACACACTTCCAAAGCAGCAACACGGTTGCTTCCTTCTTTGCGAGATGCATTTTCTCTTATTTTGGGGTACACTCGAAGACTCTTGTTCGTCTTCGTACACTTTACACACCTTGGTTACTTCATCAGAAAACCGTTTAATGAATTCCTTCACTTGAACAGAATCGATATTCCTTTTCTGAACAGTGTCGAAGAAAATTGCAACATGAAGCATAATTTTATGGTAGAAGGAGAGCCAAAATACAAAATCTGGATCATTTAATGTCCGCACAAATCCTGCAGCTTGACCACCGGCTTTGGGATTCTCTTCTTCACCATCTCGAATTTGCTCGAAACATTCAATTAGGCTGTCTTTATATTCAAACACAGTATTAACAGCTCTATGCTGGAAGTACCATCTTGAAGATGGTGCAGAACACAGTTTTCTTTGCACAAATTTCGTTAAATATTGCATTCTTTTGGGCGATCTGGAAAAAAATTAGCATATTCCTTGGAGTTCTTCAAAAAATACTCTGCTCCCAGAAGATGAAGAAGCTGCTTTCTGAAGTAAAAGATTTCCTTGATGAGCGTAGCAATGAACATAGTTTGCATTAGGATATTTCTCTTTTACAAAGTACTGTACCCCACGTTTTTGCCCTTTCATAACAGCAGCTCCATCATACGTTTGGGCTATGAGTTTATCGGGAGTTTTATCTAAACCGAGCTTGTGTAATTGTTCCAAAATTTTATCAGCCAAACCCTGAGCACCTCTTTCGATTACTTGAAAGAAGCCCCAAAATCGCTCATATATTTTTCCTTCCGACTGATACCTCAAAATTAATGACATTTGGGTTTTGCATGAACTGTCCGCTGTTTCGTCCGCCTGAATGGCCACGTGTTCTGCGTTATTTACTTGCTCTGTCAAGTATTTTTGACAAACGGCAAACATTGCATCTAGTAAATCATTCTGGATGGTCTTTGATACGCCTCTAAAGGTCGTTGCATTCTCCAAATGACTTTGAAAAATATTGTCCAAAGCGGCTGTGTAATTAATCAGTCCCCTGAAAATACCTGGGTTATCGGAGTCCTCAGATTCATCATGACCGCGTAACGCTAATTCGAATTCTCCACAACATTTAATAGCATCAACAATGCGACCCAGAATGTATCTATTTTTATCTACAAGTTCATTATGTTTACGCACAGAGATTCTATATGCGTCATCCAATTGTTGCCTGATACTAACTCTCCCAAGAACAGCTAAATTCATTTCAATGTTGACATGACTTTTTGAAATGGCGTGTTTTTTGCATTTATCCGGGAGATGCTTCAAATCTTTAATACCGTTCTTGGTCCACGTTTCGTCACCCCCAAATAGAATGCATGGGAAGCAAAACAATGCATTACTCAATGGACATCCACAAATCCAATCCCATTTATCATACACTGACTTATTAAATGTTCTGTTGTACGATCTATTTTTATCACTAAAAGCTTGCTTGATGACCAGATCAGGCCTCGGTGGCCCTAATTCTTTCGCCAACATCCTGTCTTCATAACCTAAATTTTTACTTCCTAAATACTTTACTTCATTCATTTTAAAGTTTTAGCGCTTTAAATTGAAAATCACACGTTGGTTTCTCACGTCAGCTGAACGCGAAGAGAAAACAATTCGATTGTAAACACGCACACGCTCAAGAAAAACTTATTCACATTTCACAGCTGCTGATATTATCAAGGTTACAAGGGCCCTGAGCTGATTAGCATTTCATTTCTCAGACACTACGAGCGTTGTTTGTGCAACTGATAAGTAGCGCTTGCAGTGGCAGTCACAAAAAGCTTGTGACCCTGAAGGGCCTTAAGGGAACATTACCCCCTCCCTTTTTTCCGCGCACTATAAGGGAAAGCTTCGCTGAACGGGAGGGAGCTGGTCACAAGAAGCTTGCGGACTTCGCCCTGTTGCCACAACTACCTCGTAGTCAGCGCTGTGAAATAGTGTCGATATCACCCATGAAAACCTTAACGTCAATTCTCTAGAAGTATTTACTCGATAACATGACAAGCATTTTAGTCCACAATTAATACTTTTCTTTACAAGAGGGAGGGCACGTGACCATGTGACCTTATGGTAGAGCCGCCACTGGTCGTGTTAGTTACACTATATTGAGAACGGCTGTACCGATTTGGCGAGCAGGAAGCTTAGAGCCAGGAGACGGACATAGGATACTGTTTATCCCGTTCGACAGCATTCCTGTGTGAGAACGCACGTTTTTGCACGTACCCAGTGCAACAAGGATAGTACAGTTTCTCACAGTGAGTGCGACGCGAGAAAAAGATGGGACCGGCTGTTAAGGCAGAACAGAGTTCGCCGGGTCAGCTAGTATATATATAAAAGAAAGTCGTGTTAGTTACACTATTTATAACTCAAGAACGGCTGTACCGATTTGGCTGAAAATTGGTGAGCAGGAAGCTTAGAGCCAGGAGACGGACATAGGATACTGTTTATCCCGTTCGACAGCGTTCCTGTGTGAGAACGCACGTTTTTGCCCGTTTTCGCACGTTTTCGCACGTTTTCGCGTGATTTCGCATGTTTTTGCGTGATTTCGCACGTTTTCGCGTGATTTTGCGGGTTTTCGCACCTTTTCGAGGGTTTTCGCACGTTTTCATGCGTTTTCGCACGTTTTCACGCGTTTTCGTATGTTTTCGCGCCTTTTCGCCTAAGTTTTCTGTGCAGAAGCGTTCTGCAGCGGAGAACAAGCAAGCAATCAAGCAAAGATACAAATGAAGCTAATAAAAGCGTGTTAAAAAGTGAAGTGAAGTATAATTAACAATGCCGCGACCAAGACGATCGAATCTTTCCCGACAAAGCAAGAAGGATACGAAACATTGCTAATGAAAGGACTGAAGAAGAACAAGAAATTGCACGTGAAGAGCGCCGCGTTAGTATGGCTCGACTTCGTGCTTCTCAATCACAAGAGCAACGTGAGGCAGCCCGTGAAACGGCTCGGTTGGCAATGCAAAATCGTCGAGCGAACAACAGAGGTCAACAAATAGATAATTTTCGAAGCAGAACAAGAAATTCATCAAGTGCTGATTTGAATCGAGCAGCGTTTCGATACAATTGCAGCAATGATTACAGCTCGCACCCTAGCGTTTACATTGGGCCAATGAACGTTGTTTGCGAGTATTGTGGTGCATTAAAGTTTTCCAGAGAAACGCCCGGATTGTGCTGCCTTAGTGGTAATGTGAAATTGCCATTGTTAACTCCGCCACCTGAGCCATTGTATTCATTGCATTATGGCGAAACACCCGAATCACGTCACTTTCTTGCAAACACTCAAAAATACAATGGTTGTTTCCAAATGACGTCATTTGGGGCAGATATCGAAGAACGAGGATTTAATCCGACATTCAAGGTATTTATTTATTTATTTTTGTACTTATACAGAATATAATTAAAGAATAGCAGAGTAAGCAATATAATTAAAGCGAGCAATTCTTCAAGATTTGTAGCAACTACTTCATGAACATCACGCGTTGGTCAGGTTGTTAAAGAGTGCTTTAGAGCGCATGCCAAATGATGACTACAAAGTTGTGATCAGAGCAGATAAACGACCATCTGGAAACACGAACGCACATTTAACGCTCCAACAATAGACGATGTTGCCATCCTGATTGTTGGTGAACACTTGGAAACACGTGATATTGTGTTTACACGTCGCGATAATGGGCAACTGCAACAAATATCTGAAACACATCGTTAATATGATGCGCTGCAATACCCGCTGATGTTTTGGCAAGGAGAAGATGGTTATTATTTTAATATCAAAATGATAAATCCATTCAATGGTGAGTGTCAATATCATAGTTTATTTTATTTTATTTATTTGGGTAACAAACGGACTTAAAATAATACATATTAAAAAAATGTATAATAAATTGGACAAATGAATGCTAACCGGTAATTAATTATGTTAAAAATTTACATAAGAAATATTAAATCTGTTTTAATTTCAGGTGAAGAAACTACAAAGAAATTTAGCGCAATAAATTATTACGCATATCGTTTGATGATTCGTCAAAATGCTGACAACTATTTGTTGCGGTTTCGTCGATTGTTTCAGCAGTATTGCGTCGACATGTATGTCAAAATAGAGACGGAGCGTTTAACTTTCATTAGGTTGAACCAAGCCAAACTGCGTTCTGAGGAGTATATCCATTTACGTGATGCAGTTAGTTCGGAAGGAAATGCAGCTAATATTGGTCGATTAACTATTCTGCCGGCGACGTACATTGGTAGTCCACGTCATATGCATGAATATGCCCAAGATGCAATGACATATGTTCGTCATTACGGTCGGCCAGATCTCTTCATTTTTTTTACCTGTAATCCAAAATGGATAGAAATTGTTCAATTGCTGCTTCCCGGACAAACATCAAGTGATAGACACGACATCACAGCACGTATATTTAGACAAAAAATGCGGTCCCTGATGAACTTCATTGTTAAACAACGCGTCTTTGGAGGTACTCTATGCTGGATGTATTCAATCGAATGGCAACAGCGAGGCCTGCCGCACGCACACATTCTTATTTGGTTAGTGGAAAGAATTCAACCAGACCACATAGATGATATCATATGTGCCGAGATTCCCGATCATGAAGCCGATCCAGACCTACATAATGTTATTACAAATATGATTCATGAACCGTGTGGCGCCATCAATCCCCAATCACCTTGCATGGTCGATGGAAAGTGCTCCAAACGATATCCACCGAAATTAACGGCGGAGACCGTCACTGGCAACGATGGTTATCCATTGTATCGGCGTCGATCACCAGATGACAACGGTCGAACTATCACAACAAAAGTGAAAAGAATGGATTTCATTATCGACAACAGTTGGATTGTTCCATATTGGCACTTATTTCCAAAACGTTCAAGACACATTGCAACGTTGAATACTGCAATTCAGTAAAGTCCATAAAATACATTTGCAAATATGTCACGAAAGGCAGTGATATGGCGGGTTTTGGATTACAATCCTCCAATACCAACGATGAAATTGCACGCTATCAAGTTGGTCGTTATGTGAACTGTAATGTAGCGATTTGGCGTATATTCGCATTCCCTATTCACGAACGTCATCCTACTGTTCTTCATTTGGCAGTGCATCTGGAGAATGGTCAACGAGTATATTTCACGACTTCGAATGTTATACAACGTGCTGAAACACCTCCAACCATTGACCAGTTTCTTTGCGATCTGCCAAAGCGATCCGTTTGCACGAACTTTGCTTTACTCGGAGATGCCACGTTATTACACTTGGAATGCTTCATTGAAGAATTTTTAAAGACGGAAGCAAGGCGATGCGGTTCCTGGGTATCCGGATGTGCGTTCTACTGATGCTCTTGGTCGTATGTATACAGTTCATCCAAAGAATGATGAATGTTTCTATTTGCGGTTGTTGCTGGTAAATGTGCGTGGGCCAACGTCATTTGAGACACTACGGAATGTTAATGGTGTAATATTCCCAACATATCGTGCTGCATGTGAAGAACTCAACTTATTAGAAAACGATATTCATTGGGATACGACAATCGTTGAAGCTATTATCTCTGCATCTCCAAGTCAGATACGCACATTATTCGCTATCATAATTTCGACATGCTTTCCATCAAACCCATGTAACCTGTGGCACAAGGATAATATGTCAGAAGATATTTTACATCAAATTCCTATCAGTTCCAGAAATCACGATCTTGAGATGAATGAGGAGATACATAATAGGGCTTTACTCTTGATATGTGTTACCTCGTGTGTGGTAGTTTATTAGTCAGGTTAGGAATGCCAGCGCCAAATCGTGAAATGAATGAGGCATTTAATTGAGAATTGGAACGGGAACGTGAATATGATCACCAAGAATTGGATTTAGTAGTTCAAACAAATGTACCCCTGTTGAATTCCCAACAAAAGGAAGTTTATGATACATTAATGAAGGCAATTGATGATGGAAATGGTGGTTTATATTTCCTAGATGCCCCTGGTGGAACTGGTAAGACATTCCTCATGTCAGTAGTTTTAGCCACTGTTCGTGCGAGATCCAACATAGCGGTTGCAGTTGCTTCATCTGGAATAGCAGCCACATTGTTAGAAGGATACCGTACGGATCATTCAGCATTAAAATTACCATTAAATCTTCAAACTATTGAAGAACCAACATGTAATATTGCAAAAAACTCAGCAATGGCAAAAGTTTTATTGGCATCGAAAATCATCATCTGGGACGAATGCACAATGGCGCGTAAACGTGCATTAGTAGCACTTAACCAAACATTGAAAGACGGCTGCCGACGAAATAAACGCTTGCCTCAAATCGTCGAATCTATGGCGCTATGTGAAGAAACTGCAGCTGACAACAAACATGAGAGTTGTATTGATTAATGATACATCTGCTGAAGATTTCTCTGAGCAATTGCTGACTATTGGTAATGGTCAAGTACCTGTCGACGAATCGATCGGATTGATATCATTTCCAAATAATTTCTGTAACTTTGTCTCATCAAAAGACGAACTTATCAACAATGTATTTCCAAACATTATTTCTAACTACAAAAATAATGAATGGTTGAGTGAGCGAGCAATTTTAGCGGCTAAGAATAAAGATGTAGATGACCTGAACTACATAATTCAGAATAAGATCATTGGAACAACGCATTCATTCAAATCTATTGACTGCGTCACGAATGAAGATGAAGCCACCAACTATCCAATTGAATTTTTAAACTCCTTGGATGTGCCTGGCTTACCACCGCACAATTTACGCCTAAAAGTTGTCTCCGTAGTAATCATGCTTCGAAACATAAATCAACCAAAACTGTGCAACGGTACGCGTTTGGTGGTTAGAAAATTATTGAACAATGTAATTTACGCGACGATACTCAAAGGAAAATTCGAAGGTGAGGAAGTTCTCATTCCGAGGATCCCGATGATCCCAACAGATATGACGTTTCAATTTAAAAGACTTCAATTTCCGATCCGCCTTGCATTCGCCATGACCATCAACAAATCACAAGGTCAATCCTTGAAAGTTTGTGGTTTGAATCTAGAATATCCATGTTTTTCCCATGGTCAATTATATGTGGCATGTTCACGGGTCGGAAGATCATCTGCGTTTGTTTTTGCGCCTGATAATAAAACAAAAAATGTCGTGTATCACAAGGTACTTAACCGAAGAGTGCAACCTATGCACTAAAATATAGGAACAATAATGAATGATTAATCTACTTAATTTTTTTATTTGTATTTTCTATTAAACAATTTAACTTAATAAATTCCAAAATCTTCTTATTTATTGCCTTTAACAGCCGGTCCCTATGATTACAGCTTTGTATTTCTCTCTTAAACAAAAATCAATTCCAAAAAAACTATCTGCTACGTAATAGATGTTTTAATTATCTATTTAATATCAGAGCGTTTTATTTGAAATTCTTCTTTGTTTGAGAGAAAAACACAAATCTGCAATTGCTTTATTATCACGGGTGCAACAAGGATAGTACAGTTTCTCACAGTGAGTGCGACGCGAGAAAAAGATGGGACCGGCTGTTAAGGTGGAACAGAGTTCGCCGGGTCAGCTAGTATATATATATATATATATATATATATATATATATATATATATATATATATATATATATATATATATATAGCGCTGCCACGCCATTAGCTCCATGCGCCGACGTGGGCCTTTACCGCAGCGCGGAGCGGATTCCAAATAGGACGCTCCGGCCTCTTGTAGTCGATTGAGATTCCCAGTGATTATCGTGACGACGTTCGGTCATGTTTTCCCGCGCGTCAGAAAGAACGCTTGTTTACTGAACAGCATTTAGTGAGTGTGACGACCTAAGAAGTAGAAATCAACGAATTATTTTATCTAAGAAACAAGTATAGTACAATTCACACTTCAGTTTGTACATTCACTTATGATTTTGAATAGTCCGATTTACTCAACGAAACTAAAGAACGTTTAGCGAATCATACCACGAAATGCATTTACTATGTGATCGCTAATCAAGCATGTTTAGAACATTGTAGCCTACCATCACATCTGTCTCCGAAAACCCCGTTTTGGGGCCAGTTTAGAACCCGTATTATGTTTTTAAGCTGTAATCTATAAACTACAGCCGAATTTGATCTTAATTGCGTTTTTAGGAGCAGTGGCACCGCTTACAAGACGTCGACACAAAAATTCTAAATGAGCTACTGCTGGATAGATTATTACCTATTCCCGAGATCTCGGGAGATTTAAAAGAATAAATATTACAATTGTATAGAATACTTATGTATAAATGGAATATTTGTTTTTATTGTTAAAATTTGAATTTATTTCACTTTCGTATTCAAGCGGCGCTTTTGGCAACCGGTCACTGTCATTCACGAGTCTGTGATCGTGACCGTGTAAGTAACCAGTCAAGAATGACATTGTTTAGGTCAGATTCTGATAGGTTGCAAATTAAGATACATCCTGATTACTACAAATACCTTCATTTAGTTCTCTAGTGTAAATAAAAGAAACGCGTGTCGTAAATGTTCTCAAATCCACACACGACACCGTACCTATATTTTATGTGACACAAAGTTCGAAGTTAGAGTTAGTTTATCGATACTATTTTTCACTTTAAAAACAACGACATACAACGCGCGGAATGTTGCTCTTGAGTCCATCTAGACAACTTTTAATTTTCAAAGTGTTTTCATTCATGTGACTGGTGGAAGCATTAGTTCAAAAGAAATTACATTCGTAGTTTACAGAAGAAAAGTTTAAACTTTCAGTCATTTTTTTATATTATTACATTTTCTTCAGGGCACAAAAGTCTTGTCTTAATTGGTTAATTGGGAGACCAAACTTTAATGTCAAAGTTTTAGGTCACATTTAATATAGTGAGTCATTGAGTCATCCAAATTAATACATCATTTTTCCGGCCTACAATAGGATTTTTTGTTCTCTAGCGGAAGAAGTTTTGTAATATAAAATTAAAAGTCGACAAAAAAATTAAAAAACCTTCAGTGATATTTAAATTTGTATTGTAGAAAATAAGTATTCACTTTGCAGAAAATTAGCACCAGAGTTTAAGAAGGTTGACAATGGGCTACCAAAATGCCAAAAAAAATACTCTTCAGGTTGTGACGTTAGCGTTAGTACATGCTCCAAGTTGGCAAAGTCCTATTTTTCAGCCGAGATGGTCGCAATGCGCGAGCGAAGCGCTGAGAGGGCCGGGGCGGGCAGAGGCGGCCGGGGAGGGCCCAGCGAGGGGAGCGAGACCTGCGGTGGGCGACGAGGAGCGCAACGCGCAGGGCCGCAGCCAGCAGTCTGCTACGCTGCTATCGATCCACCAACCCAGGTCGCTCGTTCTGCGCCTGACCTCTCCCGCTCCGCCCATCCCTCCTCGCCCTTCTCCCCCGCCTCGCGCCCCGCGCCTCGCGTCGCCCAACGCGTCTCTGCCCTGCGTCCTCGTCTCGCTGAGCTCCGTTCCGTAGTGCTCTGCACCGCCACGCGCCGCCCGCCCACCCGCCCTTCCTCCCCCCCCCCCCCTCGCACAACCACCAGTCCGCTCCTCAACGCTCGGCCGCCTCCCCGCCCCCCGGCCGGCCGCTCGTCGCGCTCCGCATTACACACCTCGCGCGCGTTACAGCAGACCTCCACAGCGGCGAAAATAGAGTGATGCTGCGTAGCTGGCGCGGCCCCTGTGCCAGATGCGAACGCGCGTTTCAGCCCACGCCGCGACGCGCGGGTGGCAACGATGCAACCGGCGCAGGAGGGGGCGAGGCAAGAGGGCAAGAGGCTTTAAAAGTCTACACAATGAAAGGCTTTATAGAGTCATCTGCGGCGGGAGAAAATATCAAGTTGGTCAGAGATGTGGCAGGTCTACAGCATCCGAAAATTCTACAGGGAACAAAATACTATTCGTTAAATTGGAATGCATGAGCAGTTCCCCTTTGGCTATTACTCATTCGATTCGAGAGCAAAAACTGAGCATAGCAATTCAAGTCTCGAACCGATTCTCCAAAATTAGACGCAATTATGACAGCCTAAAATGATAGAATAACTAGTATGGAAGACCTTCGTCACACATGAAAATTTCGAAAGTGGTCCCCAAAGATTTATATGATAAAGTATTTTATTTTCTTAAAAAACGTGCGATATTTGACTTCACTTTCTTTTAATCTGACAATTTGGGAAAATGTTATACTTTTGGGAAAGAGCCTCTCTAAGCCACCGGGCAAATGAGTAAAGAGTTTAACATTAAATCAATTGTTTTTAATTTATCAAAGTAATAAATTGATTATCCAGTTAGTGTTTTATTCGTTTACTAGTAAAGTACTTCATATGTAAACAACAAAGTTCAAAGGAAAAGGGGACCCATCAATTTTGATGCCCCCCTCTTGTTTTAGACTGCACATTCCTATGAATCCGCCCTGTTATCTCTATACAAGGGCAGTTTCTATTAAATTTCTGGGCTCTATTAAAGCCCAGTCTGTATTTTTCTTGTTACGAGATATTTAATAGTTTAGTAGAGTTGTTGTAGAAAATACAGAAGTATATTATTTGCCAAACAATAGTGTTTATTTGAATAGCAGCTTTCTATGGCTTAGATATCATCAGTTTCTGCTGTATGGAAGCCACAAGCGTCTACCATTAGTCACTAAAGCTAGAGTAACTTGTCTGACATGACTTTTAATTTATTTAATTTATTTAATTTATTTATTTATTTATTTATTTATTTATTTATTTATTTATTTATTTATTTATTTATTTATTTATTTATTTATTTATTTATTTATTTATTTATTTATTTATTTATTTATTTATTTATTTATTTATTTATTTATTTATTTATTTAGTCAAAAACTGTATGTGACGTTAGGTAGAGAAAATCATCTGTGCACTTGGGTCATTTCTACTTTCTCCCGCTTACTTCGTAAGAATAGGAAGTAATGTAATCGTGCGCTGGAAAACGGCAAATTTTCAGTAGAAAAGTCTTATTGCCGGACGCTAGTTACGAAAATATGAATAAATCCTGTTCGTATATATAGTAAATTACTTCCTCAAGCAAGTGGTGAATCCACGTTTTGTGGTTTCTTGATACCGAAAAACCGATTGACGACAAAACGTCTGTCTGTCCACGTAGTTAACGCTAGTGCCTAAACCTTTACACGAAGACTCAAAAACATCTTCAAAATTCATTTTGAAAATGGCTCCAAATTTTTTTTATCAAACTTTGTCTTTGCATAGCGCAATGGACGCTCAAGAGTCTCATGTTAGTTGAAATTCCTCATTTTTCGAAAACTGCAAAAGTGCAATTTTTTGGGCGTCTTCCTACTAGAAATAAAGTCATGTTCAATTTTTCGAAAATATGAGTATTTTTCACGTAATTTTGCGCAAAATATAGGTAATTTTTAATTCTTTTAACAATTTTTCTCTCAAAAGCACTACAATTTTTCTTTAAATTTTTTCTTCATCTGAATCAACAGGCGGAAAAAAACATGGTAGGTACTAGTCCCATTTTCGGCGATTTCAATATTTTCGAAAGTTGCAAAAGATTAATATTTCAAAGCTACAAAATTGAAGATAGACTTTTTGCCTTAGACAAAGTTTGATGTAAAAAATCAACTCATTAAAAAGGGTCGTGTACAGGTTTTTTGAAAAAACGAAAAGATTCCACTAACTTGTGTGAAATTTATGCAATTTCTAAAAAAAATTCTCAAAAACCGCTCCAATTTTTTTCACTAAATTTTCTCCTAGTGTTAAACAAAGCACAGTAAAGAATATGGTGCTAATCTCATTTTGGACGAAATCTCCGAATTTTCCAAAATTGCGAAAAGTTAACACTTAAAAACTACAGAAGTGAAGAAAGAGATTTTTGCCTTAAACAAAGTCTGTTCTAAAAAATGAATTGTGAATGTTTCACTCTTTTGTTACGGAATTTATATTCACGGCGAACGTAGAAAATCAAACTATTTAGAGGTAAAATTGTGCAATTCTCAACTGATCCACTTTGCCTGTCAACAGGCTGATGAAACTGCTGTCATCGTAAACTTGTTTTCCTATCTACAGTGTTGCGAATTAACGTGCAACTACAGCATTTGAGCTGTTAAGTGAATGCCACTTGCTGAGAACGATTATCAACCTAATTGAATAATACGAAAAATGAAATTACACCACTTGAGCCTCATTGGGCTTAATGAGTTAAGCAAAGATGATGCAGGCGCGCACGCAGTCCACAATATCAGTTTTACTACATTTTACAGTTTTACACAATAATATCATACGCATTTCGAAATGATGAGTTCTGGGCCCTTCAAATCCGGTATTATTGTTCCTAAGTTTATCGTATCCCTGTATATAACTTAATTTTATCGTATCAATATCTACGAAATTAGGCGGACTTCTGTAACATTTCGGACGTTATGTAATATTTTTGGAGGTTTAGCTCATCTTGGTTCCATGACTCCGTAGCACGAGTGGTAAAAAAAGAATCTCAAAGTCTGTGTAAAATTAAATTGATTATTTGATATTGTGTGCAATTTAACCTCAACACTTAGTAACATTAGCATATTTACCTTCGCACAGTACGGGGCATACAATGCCATGCCACACAACTCAGAGGCTGGGGCCATTCAAGAGAATAGCTATTATAATTTTTATGTTATTTATATAATGATTTGCAAAGTGCGGAATATCCGCACGGGTCCAACTAGTATAATAATACATAAACAAACGTTTACGATTTTGTAGCAGTTATAAGAAATCGTCGGTTCACAATCCAGTACGTCTGCTACTGCTGGATGTGGAATTACCCCCTATATCTGTATAAAGACATAAGACGAAAACATTGTTCGCAAAATTTATAGATTATGGTGTAGCCAGAATCCACGTTTCGTGGGTTCTTAATACCAGTGGTTTCTGATGCCTCCCACAGATAGGGTTGAAGCTTCATCGAATGACGAAAATGTAATTTAAATAAATGCGTTATCTAATGTTCTGCTATACTGAGAGTGCATAATAATGCTAACTGTACACTATTTCTATGTGGATTATGGCTATGCGCTTCCTGTTTCTTCGACCTTTCTTTTATGTGGATTAAATGCATCAAATACACTGAGAAGTAGATTGATTGATTTTTTCGTGTTTCCGGGCGCGTCAACAGCTTTGGTCGTAGTCCCGTAAGTGTAGTGCATATTTTTTCCTCGGGAGGTGTCGGTGATCTTGCCCCGCTGGATGGCGAGATCCAGTGCCGACCTACCGTCGGCTAGTGGTGTTTCCCCCTAACCGGGGCTCTCCCACCAGCGGGGCACCGCCCCAGCCGAAACAAGCTCTAAGCTCCCGATTGGTTTCCCGGAATATGTTGTAGTGTAGTGCATGTTAGTGTGTGTGTGTGTGTGTGTGTGTGTGTGTGTGTAAGGGGAAAGGATAGGACGAGGAAGAGGGGAAAGGATAGGACAAGGAATGATCGCGCGCGGTCCGTGGCCCGTTTGGTATGGTACTACTCCGGCATTCGCCTGGTGTTTATGGAGAAACCACGAAAAAATACCGATCAGAGCAGCTGGCCGCTAGATTTCTCCTCCAGACAGCAGCTGAATTCGACCTATCTGAAAAGTTAGTGTCGAAAATCCTGCCGCAGCACAGTGGTGCATTTTGGCGATTTCCTGGCCAAAACCTCTGAGAGCTATAGTACATTTTCTACGACGATCAAATTTATTTTGGATTATCTTTATAATGTAAGGGAGCTGCTAACATAGTACCAGAATAATGCACTTCTTAAATCTGTGAAATATAAATATATATTTTTCTATATAAACTTGGTTAAATTTTATCAATTCACAAAATTGATTTTAGAAACCCGTAGGAATTACTTACATATTAATTGATAACATTTGGCATAAAGAAAAATGGTATGAATGCCATCTCATGCCCTCTGCCAGAGAAAATTCATATACAGTGTCCGAAGAACCGGAAATGAAGATCACATTTTTCACTCGGGTACATTTCTCCCTGCGGTGGTATTTGGCACAGGCAAATGACACAAAGCATATTTGTTCAAGAATTTTAACTTTCTTTTGGGAACATCCCTCAAGCTGGAAATGAAAGGAACAGAAGATCTCAACAGGCGATTAAGCATCTGCTGGATTGTGTGCAGTCTTGAACGCGAGAATCCTTCTCCATACTGTCTTATATCTTTGTGAATAGATTCTAAGCATGTATTACCATGAATATTTGTAAACATATTTCTTGGCAGTATCCAGTGCGTACTACAACAGAAAAAAAGCTAATGGCGTATCCACTGGATATTTCCAATAATTTTTTTCTAAATCTCTTAATTATACCCTCATATATCCCAGTTATTTCTGGGGAGTATTTAGATTTCTCAAAAAAGCGTCATGCTGAATTACAGTCGTTGCTATTACCATAATCTTGTTTGGAAAGCTCTACATTCAGACCATTTTTCTTTGAATTGCATTTGAATATGTTTCTTGACCATATTCAAACTGTAGTTGCAGTATTATTTCATAAAAAATAATATAATACTAATTTTATAACAATAACAATCTAATATGAATAATTGTTGGTATGTAACTTAGGAGTTAAGTAAACAAATATTACTTTACGATCAATTGTATTTTTGATTTATTTTTTAAAACTGGTATGATGAGTTTCTTTGATATCACATACGTATTTGACCTTTCATCGAGCGCATATCCTTCCTTAAGACGAGTTTTGATGACACATATTATGTAAATATTACTTTATGTACAATTGTAATGAAATAAAATGTGCGTAATCTAGTTCAGAAGATGTAATATGTACATAAATATTATGTTCATGTGATATTAGTGAATAGTCATAATCTGTTACAAAAATTATAAATATTAATTTTTTTGTTTATAATATTGAGTAAATTTGTTATTTCAGTAAAAGGGATCAAACCTTTCCGCTAGAAACAGCATTGAAAAGTAGTTCACGTTCTCAGGACGGATCTCGACGAGTCATATTCGGCGGTCACGCGTCCTTGACGAAAAATTAATTCTTTATATTTTCTAATGGGGCAAGTTGGGGCTTGATTTTACAACTGGATTCGAAAGAGGATAGATTCAGCTAGTAAATGAAATTAGAAACATCGTGGAATTCCGCGAAATTGGTAACTTTCAGCCTACGTGAACTTATGAGTAATTAAAATTATTGTATTAATTTCATGCATTTTAATATTTCATCCCACGTTGGTATTATGCATTAATGCATTATAAAGCAAACATGAAAATACTCTACACACCTTCAGAAAGAGAATCCATACTGCCAGTTTTCTCTGCACAACTTTGCATGGCCACCACTTACAAATAAAGACGGTCTCTCTATGTTACTCTCGCACGGCAGGTCTACCGAACGCCGCGAAGTTCGGGTGACTACTGGTGCCAGGGGAATTGATCCAGAGACACGAAGTGGGCAGAAACAGGTGCCCCCAAGTATACAGTGTGTCGTAGTATTTGTAAAAGTTCAGTAAACGCGATTTCATTTTTGAGGTTTTGGCCAGGATTTCGGGAAAATGCACCACCGTGCGCCGTAAGGACTCGTACATAGGACTTCTCGGTCAGAGTCGCTGCAGTGACATCAGTTGATGCACTGAGACACCGTTCCCGCTCCCGCTCCCGTAGAGATTCATTATGTTATTTGTAATACTTTAAAGTTAGTCTTCGCCAAACATCATCACTTTCAAATTTTCACAATTATCGTAAAAGCAAGACCTGCCTTTGAATCGCACCTACATTACCGTCAGCATTTACTTATAAAAGATACACTTACATTTTTTATTAAATCCTTCTTTCAGGTTTCATATTTTGAATAAAATTTTGAGAACTTTAGAATACGCCTTCCAAGTCTCTTCATTTCCAGTTTTTCTTCAATATAGTGCGAACTGAAAAATTGTATAAGATTTTACACTGAATTTATTGTCTGCTACCGGGGAAGTATATGTTGAACACTCGTAATCTTCACTAAATTAAGGATAAAAATCGCCCAATTATGCACAAACTCGGAAGATAATGTTACTTCGTTGAGGAAGAAGATTGGTCAGTGCCGGCCCGGTGGCCGAGATCGCTAAGGCAGTAGTGTCGTAGTGTCGTAGTGTATTTGTGTTCGTCCTTTCACCCCTTATCATCAATCACCATATCGTTTCATCCACATAGTTACCATACCGTTAACAGCAATAGTGGTCGCTAATGACCTAAGATGTTGATGCGACCTTAAATAACCAATAAAAAAAAAGATTGGTCAGTTCCAGTTCTCAGGCAGAAGTAACAGCTGAAGTGATGACAAACACAATGACAATAGTAAAGACGTTCTGTGAAAATTAACTCAAAATTAAGCATTTTTAGAAATCCTCAAACGGCATTTTCTCAAAAAAGGCTCAAAAAGTTGCAACAGAAATTTATATGTAGGACCAGCTTTCACTCCGACCGACCGTCCGTCCGTCCGTGAACAACACTAGCGCCTAAACCATACGTTGGATTTTTTCCAAAATGCATATTCTCCGATCGATCTCGCTTGCCTCAAGGAGCTGCGATTTCGAAAAACATTCTTTAAAATTTGGGGGTACTTTATATGAAGCCTTTGTAATATTTTCAAAATTTTCTGAAAAATGGACCAAATTTTTTCCTTTAAATTTTTGAAATGATAGAGTAACATACACATATGAAGATGGCATAGGTCCGTTTTTCTGTGTTAACTCTGAATTTTCGAAAATTGCAAAAGTTTCAATTTTTTCGGCGTCTTCCTACAGCTATAAATTTGAAGATAGAGATTTTTCCTTCAAATAAAATTTGTTCTCCATATTTATTCTTCCATTAAGTTCATGTACATTTTTTGGAAATTGTTAGAAGTTTTCGCGCAATTTTGCGTGCAATTTGTGCAATTTAAAAAAATAACGAAAAAAAAATTCTCAAAAATGGCACCAATTGTTTTTTATTTAAACGTTTGGTAGGAATAGTTCTAAATGTACTCTACGAGATGTAATAATCGTCATTTTGCTTTTTTTAATTTACAAGACTAATTGTTTGACTCTTCTCTCACGTGATTTGAACATTAGAACATTAGCGGCGATTTGCTTACATTATTATATTTACTAGTGAAAACCCGTCAAAATTTGACGGTGAGATCTAAGATAAATGTAAAATACTGTGACCAGACTAATCTTCACAATACGTTGCATTGTTTGGATCTTCAGGGTATAACGAAGATATTCTGTGATGTGAGTTCGCAAAATTTTGAACGCGTATGGCCCATGGGCAGGTGGCAATGCAATATCGGTGCCAAATTGCACAAAACAAAGAGCACTATTATACTGACGGATATTATTTCTAAAGTTTTTTGATGTGTCATCATGTCCTATATACAATTTTTATTTCTTCTGGCATATCGCCTGAAGGTAAACTTATTTTCCCATTTAAGCAACACAGAGTAAATCGTTTGCAGAATTTCTCTCACATGCGAAGTGCAAAGCAGAACAAAACTGACATTTCATAGACAACGACCCAGCAGAAAACGAAATGACCTCACTATCACGACACTTACGCTGACTTTCTCTTTCCCTGCGTCCAGTTAATGTACGTTTGCGTCTTTTGGGACGCGTGGGCAACGTTTCGGAATTCGACATAACCTGTGAACAACTTCACAACTTCAGTACAACCGAGCAAAACACACTGTCCGAATGTTCTCTACAAAATTCACCACAAAAGCAAATACATGCAAACTGTCAACGCCACAATGCAATAATTACACTGAAACAAAACCTTGATGAATTGTAAACAAATCTCAACAATCAAAACAAAACATCAAACAGCGCCACCATGAAGCATCTATCGACTCATATATATCGATTTTGAAACAGCCACCCTTTGAAAGAAAACAATTGACTATTGATAAGCGTACTATTAAAGAAATATTTAATTAATTAATTTACACACTAAATATTGGTGAATCAACACAAACAATATCTGATAACACATCTAGGGATCACATTCTTTCATTTAAAGGAAAAAATATTACAATCGGTTCAGTAGAAGCTCTAAACGAAGCCATGGCAAAATACCTTATTTTTTTAAATATATAGATAAGCATATGTGCTTTAAATAATGTCAGATAAAGTTTCTCGAAAACTCAACAGTTTTCTCTGAAAATGAGCTCAAAATTCCGCATTTTTAGTTACGCTCAAACGTCATTTTCTAAAAATCGGCTCCAAAATTTTTTTCAAAATTTTCTATCCGACGTCTCGATGTCGGAAGGAAATCCGTTAATTTTACATGTGGTATTGGTCGTGTTTATCATAGGATTGTCAAGACTTCCTCAATAACCGTTACAAACGTTATTAGTGTTGTTTCTTTTGTCGTGCTTTTGTCGTGTCATTTCACAAATGAAATGACATCTGTGAAAGAAAGGTAAGATCTTTAGTTATCAGTTTATTTTATTTTATTTTAAAATACTGCGTTTTGAATGATAAATACTCTATTTTCGGAAATTATATTTTTGTTGTTAAAACTAATTGAAGATAGAGTACTCGTTTATTTTTATTTGTTCCAATATTGCACAATGGGCGCAACAGACCAGGAGGTTTACAACGAAATAAAAATGTAACAATTTAATAGACAGAGGCACAATTTTGTTATTGATTTCGTTTCAGTTTCACTGTGCACCAAATCACACTGCTGCTAGAGCAAGATGATATTTTACAAGCTGATTTGGTTATAACACCTCCAAAGAATGATGCTCTGTCTGATAATGACAGTGCCGATGAAGATGAAACAGTTATTAACCGTCTGTCAAAAAATCAGTTTCTTGCAAACGCGGACGCAATAATAAAGAGATTTGAAAACGGACGACTAAGGAAGGATATAATCTCATTATGTGACCTTACTATCTACAATGAAAATGAATGCGAATTACCTGCCCAATTTAGACTGTCTTAAAAAATTAACGATTCCAGGCCAAAGGGAAAAGAAAATTTGCAGAAAAAAACAGATTAGAAACTGGAAAGAGGTAGTCTAAAAACGCAAAAACGCGAAAGAATAGAATTTAACTCCGTAGCAGATTTAATCAGATTATAGACCAGTTCAATTATTTGAGTAGTTTTGTGATGAGTCACAGTAGCTTCCTCATGTGCTCCTCCTTGCGTAACTCCTTCAAGAAAAACAAGAAGATGGAATCAGTCTCTGAAGAAAGTTGTTGAAGTAGATCAGTCAAATTGTGTTACTACTCATAATGCGTATGGGCGTGGTAGATAATTTGGACGAAAATGTGACCAAAATTAGGGTAAATATCCCTGGTAAGACGACGCATTAGCAATTACTGTGCTTCCCTTTGAATGCATTTGTAAACAATGCTTGGATTCTGTACAGATTGACATCTAAAGGCAAGGAAGAGCCACTAGACTTGTTTGGAGTCACAAGAGAAATTACACAAACATACATTCTGGCATTTGACAAGCAAAACCAAATAGGTAGAAATGTATCGCCTCGAGGGCCCAACCCTGAAGAAGAGAGAGCCTCAAAAGATATCAGGTATGATGAGAAAATCATATTATAGTGAAGGTGATGCGGACCAGATGTGGACAATGTAAAAACAACGTTACTACGAAATGTTCGGTAGGTAATGTTGCATTACCTGCAAAATGTTTTGTATTTTTTCATCTTAAGAAACTGCTACTTGTTTTATGTATTACTTTTCATCATTGTACTTAATAAATTGTTATCTGGGAACTTATAGATTATTTTTTATTTGGCGATGTCTACCCCCACATTCGAGCCCATTGTTCCAGTTTCGGAACAGTGAATTAAAAAAAGTCATTAAACTTCTTTCGCTATAACATTTCCTAATCAGGCGCGGATCCAGAAAGTATATTGGGGGGGGGATTTTTTCTCACTCTTTTTCTCTAGTATATAATATATATCCTAAACATGAAAAATAATTTATTATATAATATAATATAATATTCTAGAAAAAATTTAAAATGATTATTTAGTGAATTACTGTATGTTGTAAAAAATTATTTATTTCTTAGCAAAATCATTGAATTTAAAGTTGCTAAATTATAGACAATTATAATATAATTTTCCGTCTATTATTCAGTTGTGAATGTTTACGATTTAAATAAAAACACAACAAATTTACATAAATATTTACATTTTATTTAATCATAAAACATAAGAATTTTACATGTTTTATTTTTAGACTTTCACAATACTATTCTATGGTTCCCCATTTTCGAAAATCGATCCACCACTTCTTCTGGCTTTAATACGATATCATGGTGAATGTGTAATAACGCCAATTCAATTAATCTTTCCTGAAGCATTGTTTCTCGAAGCCAAGTTTTTAAACAGCGCAATGAGGAGAAAGACCGTTCAGAACTTGAGTTTGTGACTGGCAAAGTACTGAGAATCTGGAGAAAATTTTCAATTATTGGATAAATATCTTTATCACATCTCTCAAGAGTTTCGAGAGCAGAATCTGGAAGATTACAGTCACTTAAGGATTTTTACAGATGCCAGTTACGTTGTCAATGTGCAATTTCGCCTCTCAGTTTTAAAATTTGCATGTCTTTGCCTCCTTTCAGTAAATTGCCAAATCTTTCAACAATTGATAACTTCTCTAATTTGTTCGGAATTCAAGCTAATCACATTTTCAGGAAGCAGTAAAATTAACTGGAAAGCATCTAGTACATCCTGAGAGAATCGTGATTTTAAATGATGTATAATATTATCCAAAAGAGGAATATATGCAGAAATTCTGTAGAAATCCTGGCAATCTTCTACTTCTGGATTAGTGCGATTTGTTTGTCGACCGCAAGTTCGGGGCTTTTTCATATCAATATTTAATTTTTCTGTCATTTTCTTCGCATTGTTAAATATTTCACAAAAGTGTTCCTCTACTTCTTGTCGACGGTTCTCCAGAGTTACAATCAATGATTGCACAATTTTCACTGCTTTTGCCAGGTCTATAGTTTTCTTTTGCAATAGGACGCTGAGTGGAAGCGTCCTCAAAGCATTTGGATATAGAAGTTTTTTAACCGAGTGCATATCAATGCCTCTTGTAGAATATACATTTTATTTATGATATTAGATATGATAAATAAAATGTATCCGCTTTTTTATAATTTAATAGAGGTAACACTTGACTGACAGCCAAAAATGATATTTTTAAAGTTTGCTCTGATATTAATATAAAATTACAAGTAAAATGATTTAAAAATGCGCCCTATCAATGTGTAATTGAAAAATATACTTAAAAAACTCATTTAACGCTAGAATAAATGATATGGTACTTTTTGGTACGAACACGCACATTTTTCGAATGAATTTCAATCACATTTTTCAATACTTTCGATCAGAATCAATCAATCACATTTTTCAATAATTTCGATCAGAATTAATTGCTGTTTAAAATTGTTAAAGTTAAATCACGATACAAATTATATGAATAAAATATTGAGTTTGTATAATTATATATTCTCATTCTAAAAAAGTTTCATAATATTTAAACTTCAATGAAAATATAGTTATACCAGAAATCATTATTGTAGCTATAATCGGGATATTATGATTACAATATTATAAAAACATTACTTTTTTATATACTTGTATTATTGAATTTATTAATTGAAAAATGCATTTTATAACTTATAATGGTTATTTTTTAATAATATAACCTTTTAAGACAATCACGATTATAGGTACAAACTTATATGATGTTTAAAATGAAAAAATTCCAAAATTTTAAAATGACTCAGCATGGTTTTTGCAGTTTCAGTTATTCGGTTATATTCAACTGTTACAAGGCGATTTATTTTGAATATTGTGAAAAATCACATTTCATGTTTTAAGTAAATCTGCAAGTAACAGAACTTTTTATTTATAAATCCAAGTTCGTTAATTATCAATGGACGTTTGAAACTTCCTGACCAACTATTTCAAGGTAAATATTACCGATCGCGATTTAAATTAATAATTAATTTATTTATTATATAATGTACGTATAATATATGTGCAATATAATATGTGGTATATGTTCTATTGGGTGTGTTATACATTGATATACCCTCAGTTAAAAATGTGATTGTAATAGAAATGCGATATAAATTAATATCACATCAATATCCATCAAAAGTGCAGAGTATGTTAATTAAAAATTTACTAATCGAAAAATAATTTTCTCAATGTTTTTAATAGTTATATAAATTGAAGAAATAGAAATAGTTTAAAATGAGATTAAAAATTGATTACATACCATTCTTAATATTTTCTCCGAAAATGAGGTTTCCTAGTAATACTAGGAAAGAGTACTACGAGTCGAGATTACACCTTTTAACATCCATACTAGGCTAGTATGGATGTTAAAAGGTGTAATCTCGACTCGTCCTGGGATATCAAACAAAAATTATATACGATAAATAAATAAAATTAAGTATATGTATTACATAATACAGCAAAATCATTTTTTTAATATATATGCAGCAGGTTTAGTTATTTCATTTACTTACAACTTTATGGAATTTTGTTTTATCAGTCCACGTATATGCGTCCAATATACTTAGTTCAAAAACTTGGAAGATGCAGTAGTCGAAAACCGATTTCCTTATATACAGAAAAATACTAACCCCTACTACAGGATGCTTACAGATTTTCATCACTCAGCAACAAGTTTCCACCAGATGATTCATAAATGGTTTTCCCATTATAAATAATGGGAAACAACTATTATATAATGGATAACATAACTATTATATAAGATATTAGTCATAACACAAGGCTTAAACTATAGCTTATTAAAAAGCTGTCACCATAAATTATTTTGGGTGTTTTCTACATGTGTTTATTCAGACATTCCTCTGCAATATTTTTACGTTCACGATTTTTCCTCAACATTTGGAACACAAGAAAAATTGACATATTTGACCACATCTTAAACCTATCCTATAAGATAAGAAAACATATATACTTATAATAGGATTAGGATATTTGTTTCTGTTATCACATATTTTTCTCGAAACAACAACAACAAAACTTTACTAGCTGAAATATTTATGTTTCAAATGCCTGTGACAAATTAAAATGTACATTGACTGACAAATTTGGGGGGGGAGGGAACTTCCCTTATTTCCCCCCCGTGGATCCGCGCCTGTCCTAATACATTTTATATTGATCTTTAGAATAATATAAAATTATTGCACTGCATATTTTATGTTGTTTTCGTACTTTGGGGTAAAGCGGGTTAGCGTAGCAAACTTGATAGTAGGTAGTTGGAGTAGCAAATCTGATATTCCTCGATCGCTCTTGGTGATGTTGCGGTTCCTCGAATTCCAATCGGATATTTAAACTTTTGAGGATACATTACATTAAGTTCCTAGAAAATGATCGAAATTTTCTCAAAATTCCTCCAAATTATTTCTTTAAATGCTTTGCTCGAATAGATAAAAATATGTACAATATTCACAGAAACTTCAGAATATTCGAAAATTTCAAAAGTTAAAAGTTTTTGGATTACCTCACGCTTGTAGATAGAGATTTGTAATGAAATGTGTTCAAGTTAGGTTTTTAAACACTGTCAGGTACAATGTTTTGAAAATATGAGTAGATTTGCGTAATTAGAGACAAATTAAAAAATATAGTACGTACACAATATTTTTTCAAAAATGACTTTAATATTTTTATTTACAGTGTTTGCTTTAATAGAGTTGTTTGCTTTAATTGTTTTGTATGGAAGGTATTTATTCCTATTAATTAGTGATTTTAGTTGATGAAGTTTGTTTTTAGTTTGAATTATTTTGGTGTCTATGTGTTGTTTCCAATTCAATCTGGTGTCCAAGTGCAGTCCTAAATATTTAATGGGTTTGTTTGGGGGTACCATGGAATGGGCTCATTGTTTAATGTCAATGTTGTTGGTGGAGTGTATGGCCTTAAAGTAAAAATTTTTGCTGCGGTTTTGTTTGGATTTAGTTTTATTTTTAATTTGGATGACCAACTGTCTATTAGGTTTACATATAATTGTATGTTGTTTTTAATGTTAATTAGAGAGTGATTGGAAGCGAATATAAGGGTGTCGTCTGCAAACTGTGCTGTTTTTACTGTTGGATGTTGGGGGATGTCTGCTACATAGAGATTGAACAGTGTGGGTGAGAGGGGGGATCCTTGTGGTAATCCTGCTTTGATTAACCTGGGTTTGAATGATGGTTGTTAATTGTTACTGCAAAGGTTCTATTGGATAAATAGTTTTCGATTATTGAGGTGATATACTATGGAGTGCCGATTTTCTTTAATTTGTAAATTAGTGCCTGGTGACATATACAATTGACTGCCTGTGATATGTTAAGTGATATGCGTATTGAATGATGATTTTTCTGAAATGCTGTGTTGAGATGTTCTGTAATTCTGAGGAGTTGGCGTTGAGTGGACATGTGTTCAGTAAATCCAAACTGCTCTCTTGGAATTGCTTTTGTTAATTGCAGGTGTTTTTTCAGACGTTGAAGTATTATTTTTTCGAAGATTTTAGACAGAGATAGTAGAAGGCTTATTGGGCGATAGCTGTCGGTGTTTGCTGCATTTTTATTTGGTTTCGGAAGGGGATGAATGATGGCATGCTTCCAAGTGGATGGAAAGTGATTTGTTCTGAAGCATGAATTGTAAATATTTAAGTATGCAATTGCGAGGGCAGGTAAGCGTTTTAGAATTGAATTATTTATATTATCATGACCTGGCGCTTTTTTTATCGGGAGAGAGTTAATGATTTGTTTTATTTCTTTAGGGTTTGTAAAATGGATTTTGTAGTGAAGGCCGTAGTTTGGGTGGTTTATTGATTGAATTATTGTGTTGTGTTCCGGGTGCGGTTTTGTTTGGTTGAGGGTGAAAGTCGACTCAAAGTAATTGGATATTTCCTCAGCCTTGTCGGTTGGGGTGAATAACTTGCCTCTTGGTGAGTTGATAGGTGGAATAATTGATTTTCTTTTAAGTATTTGTTTTGTGAAGTTCCATATAGAATTGTTTTGTGTCGTTCGAGATTGTATCTTGTTTTGGAATTTGATATTTATATGATTTTTTATTGATTTCTTAACAATATTAGTTAATATGTTAAGTTCTCTTTTTATTTGTGGGTTTTTAGTTACGTTCCAAATTTTCTGGTCTTGTTTTTTATATTTATTTTATTTCTAAGGGGAGGTGAATGTCTGATGCTGTTATGAGTTTTTGTATTTTTGGGCTGAGTTTCTGTTATTGCTGTATGGTGTTTAGTAATGTTACGGCGTTCTCAATTTCTATAGAATTACTTAGGATTTTTATTTTAGGTATTAAATTGCTTATTATATTTTGGAATTTAATCCAGTTCAATTTACGAGTGTTTATTTTGGGGTTTGGGGATCGCGGGGGTGGGATTTGTTGTGTTAATATGTTTACCGGAATGTGGTCAGAGTCGAGTTCATGATATGGGATTGAGTAACAATTGATATTTCCATCTGTCAGTCCGATGTCTAGGATGTCTGTTTTTTTTAGTTACGTCTCTTGGATAGTATGTTGGTTCCGGAGGGGATAATATTTTGTGTTTGGCGTTTAGATCTTCTAGTATTAATTTGGGGTGAATAGATTAAGTATATTTAGGGGTTGTATTTTTATTGTTGGAGGTTTATATGCAGCTATTATATTCCATGGTTGATTATTTATTATTAGGCTTATTGCTACTGTTTCAATTCCTGATATGATATATCAATTTCGTGATGGTTTATATTGTTCTTGATTGCCATTAGTACCCCGCCTCCTTTATTTCCAATCCTGTCATTTCTGTAAATTTTGTATTCAGGTATGTAAAATTTGTTTTTATTGTTTAGGTGTGTCTCTGTTATGCATGCTATATCTATGTAGTAAGTATATAAGTATTGTGTCAGTTCTATTTTTTTTCGATGTAATGCCGTTGGCATTCCAATTTGTGAATGATATATTTCTACGGGCTTGTGTTGAAATTGTTATTAAAATAAGCTGTTACTGTACTCTGGATTGTATTGATTATTGATGGAATAAGGGAGTTGATGAAGTTAATTACGCAGGATGTTATGGAATTAATTATTGTATTTAGAAGAGGATTAATATTATTACTTTGATGGTTTTGTTGTGTGTGGTTGCTCCGTGAACTGTTATTGTTAACGGAACTTGATTGGTTTTCAGGGTTGTTGGACCTAGTAAAATTTCGGATTGGTTGGGTAAATGGTAGAGATGGGAATTGTTCATGTTGTTGGTTGCTAAAGGATGGGGGTTGTGCTTTTTGGGATGGGTTTCTTGTGCTATGAGGTGGGGTGGAATTCCCTCATCTCTCAAAAGAGAAATTCTGTGCCTCCTGGGGAAAAGCGAATTCAACACTGTCCCCGACCTCGTTGTAACCGGGCGGAGCGATATCGAACCCACGCAGGGAGCGGTCGCTGCTGCAACGAGTACCTGGCGGTCGATACGGAGCCCCGACATGCGAACCAAGCTCACGAAGCGCCGGCCGCAGAGCGCTGCAGGGCAAACCACGCTGCATCATTCAAACATTTGCTACTTCTTCAGCATTTCCCCACGAATAAAAGATGCTCGGAAATAAAGAACACGTTGTGTATGTATATCGGGAAAGTTCCTTATACGGGTGAAAGTTCCTTATACCTGGTGTCTACGACCTTCAGACCGTCCGTGAACTAGCCTTTTTAAAATTGATCGAAACTGACCGAAAATTGATCGAAACTTAAAATTGATCGAAACTTTCATCCATGCACTGAAACTAGTGTTAATTTAACAGCACATACTTTATCTTTGCAATTTTCGAAAATCCAGAGAGTTCAACAGAAATAAGACCTGCATGACTTGTTTTATATGTGGAAAAAAATTAAAGAACAAATGTGCGGTTTTTGAGAACTTTTTTATAAGTTGCATTAATTTCAAGCAGAAATCATGCGATGTTTTTTTTTCAAAAAGTATGCATGGCCTTTTTTAAACATCTGATTTTTAAACAGATTTTGTTCTAGGCAAACATCTCTTTCTTCAATTTTCTTGTTTTGAAATGTTCAAAAAATAATTTTCATAACCAATTTTTAATAACCAATTTTCGAAAATAGAGTGTTTGCCGGAAATAAGACTAGCACCGTATTTCGTCCTCTAATACTCGCGAGGAGAAAATGTAAAGAAGAATATGGAATTTTTTAGGGAAAAAATGTTTCAAAATTGACTATATATTTCACGGAAAATTTCTCGAAAACTACTCATATTTTCGAAAAATTGTAAAAGACATTTCTCTTGTAATGACACGTTTCTACTGCATGACACGTTTATAGCATGAAAATTGTAACAAATTTTAATAAAGAAAAAACCTCCATCTTCAATATTGTAGTTGTAGGAAGACGCCCCAAAAAATTTGAACTTCTTGAAACTTTCGAAAAATCAGGAATTTCAACGAAAATTAAACATGTCCCATTCTTTTCAGTATTCGTTACGCTAAACTAGGAGAAGGTTTAATCCCAAAATTTGGAGCCAAAAATTAGTGTAAATGAGGCTCCATGTAAAGTACCCCAAAAAATCAAAATACTCAAAATACTTTTCAAACTCAAGAGATTCTTCCGTTACTTTAAATTGATCGAGGAACATCAATTTTGGAGCAAATCACCTGGGCTGTGTAGGCGCTAGCTTTGACCACCCACGGAGTCAGTCTGTCAGTCAGTCGGATGAACGGACGGATAGGCGATTTGCTTTCAATGAATTTTTCGGTTTCATGGACCCACAAAAAGAGGATTATGACTACACCACGAGTTAAAGTAATTTATTATACATATAAACAGATGTATCCACTAATGACTAAGCGGCAAATTTTGATGACCTACACCAAAAATTATCAATAAAATGTTCGTAAAATGATTTTAGAATGCCCTAAAAGCAAAGAAAAATGACGTAAAAAATGTGATCAAAACCAGTACGGATCAGCAACTCAACTCAGATACATTAATGATGTAATCGATCCTGCTTCTATTCGTTTAATTCGTAAAACTGTCAAACTTTTGATTTGGACTGTTCTTTAACCAATAAATGTCTGCCTTTACTTATCCCGAAATCGGCTGAACCAACATTGGCGCTGATAGGCGTAACAGGAAACTTAAATTACATACACACAACGGCTGACATTACAATTTATGAGCGAAGAAACCGAATACGCTAATCTGTGGAGAATGTTTTTCGCATTCCGTAAATATTATTTAAAGGAAGTACCATTAAAATGATTTTAAAGTGATGGAGTCAGCCAAAAATGTTTTAAAAATGCCGGAAAACGGTAAACTAGTAGCGCTAAAACAGCACGTACTTTCTCGCCCGTAATTTCACGCAAAATAACGCGAAAAGTACTAAAATTTTCGAAAAATCGTACATGATTTTATTTCAAAATCTATCATTAAGGAACAGATTTCATTAAAGGAAAAATCTCTATATTTAATACTTTAGTGGTACGAAGATTCCCAAAAACTTTTAAACATTTGAAATTTTCAGAGTTTTCAATGAACATGAGACCTCCATCACTCTTTTAAACGTTCTTCACACTTTCCATCAACATAATAAAAAACGAGGAAGCCATTTTTTTAAAAATTTGAAGAGTTCCAGGGGCTTCATGTAAAGTTCCCCACAAAATTAAAATATCGTTTTCAAATTCAAGAGGCCGCGACATCAGCTATACCGATTGAAAAATGTCAATTTTCGAGAAAATCCGCTTCACGGTTTAGTCGCTAGCGTTGTTCACAGATGGACGGAGAGATAGGACAGACGTTTCGCCGTCATTCGATATTTCGGCATCAAGGACCCACAAAACATGGATTCTGGTTACACCACGTGTTAGATTTTTTTTCAATTTAGCAACAGGATTTATCCACTTTTTCGTTACCAGAATCACGTAATAAGAGTTTTCTATCGAAAATTAGCAATTTTTTTCCGCAGCATTACATAACTTTCTCTCTACTTTGTAGGGAGAAAGTAAGAATGACTTATTAGTCGAAATCGATGAAAATGCAAAAAAAGACATACGAATGGGTAATTTCCTTTTGTCCTGACATAAAATTAATTTTAATACTAAACAGCATTTTTTAAAGTGAAAAGTAAAAAATGGCATTTCATTAAAATCCGCCCCATAATAATGACAAACTATTGTAATGCTGCTGCGGAAAGTGGCGATTTTTCGGGAGAAAAATTCGCCTCGCGGGTCCCGGGTATAGAATAAGCTTAATAAAACATGCCCCTCATGCAGACTACTTCGTAGTCGTTTATGTGACTTCCAGACAGCAGAAAACTGATGATGATTGCTAAGCCATCGAAAGCTGCTCTTATTGAAATAAATAGTATTGTTGACAATCACAACGCCTTCAAAATTTCAATTCGATAGAAGTGTAACCAGTTATTCCTCTAGCAGCACAACATAATGAGCGCCCAACGCCAAAATCCCGCCAGTCGTAATTAAAACCTCTGGGGTTACAGCAAAATCCACAATGAGGGCCTTCAAGACGTTGGGTATCACGTCTTGAGATCTACTGACTAAATTGTTAAAGGTTCTCAGAGGTTCTATTGAGCTCAACATGTAAATTATATTAAGACAATTAAGCATTGAAGTTACTAAGTCCACAGAAGGAAACTCTTAGTCCTCTGAAACAATCTAGGAAGCTCACGGAGTTCTGAAACGCTTTAGAACTTCATTATCACGTATTTCAGTGTTTACTACGCAATGTGGTGCATAGCGAATTGGTAGTCAGAAAGCACGGTTTTTGCGTCCTAGTCACAAAAGATATATTTACAGAAAAACGCTCCACCGTCCGTTCCTCCGTCCGTTCCTCCGTCCGTTCCTCCGTCCGTTCCTCCGTCCGTTCCTCCGTCCGTTCCTCCGTCCGTTCCTCCGTCCGTTCCTCCGTCCGTTCCTCCGTCCGTTCCTCCGTCCGTTCCTCCGTCCGTTCCTCCGTCCGTTCCTCCGTCCGTTCCTCCGTCCGTTCCTCCGTCCGTTCCTCCGTCCGTTCCTCCGTCCGTTCCGTTCCTCCGTCCGTTCCTCCGTCCGTTCCTCCGTCCGTTCCTCCGTCCGTTCCTCCGTCCGTTCCTCCGTCCGTTCCTCCGTCCGTTCCTCCGTCCGTTCCTCCGTCCGTTCCTCCGTCCGTTCCTCCGTCCGTTCCTCCGTCCGTTCCTCCGTCCGTCCTCCGTCCGTTCCTCCGTCCGTTCCTCCGTCCGTTCCTCCGTCCGTTCCTCCGTCCGTTCCTCCGTCCGTTCCTCCGTCCGTTCCTCCGTCCGTTCCTCCGTCCGTTCCTCCGTCCGTTCCTCCGTCCGTTCCTCCGTCCGTTCCTCCGTCCGTTCCTCCGTCCGTTCCTCCGTCCGTTCCTCCGTCCGTGGTCCGTTCCTCCGTCCGTCCGTTCCTCCGTCCGTTCCTACGTCCTCCGTCCGACCCTCCGTCTGTCTGTGCATCCGTTTGTCCGTCCGTCTGTCAGTCTATCTGTTCGTCTGTCTGTCCATCCATCTGTTCTTCTATCTGTCCGTCCGTCTGCGTGTTCGTTCACTTGACCGTCCGTTCGTTCGTCCATTTGTCTGTCCGTCCGTCCGTGTCTGTATCTGTCTGTGGTAAACGCTAGCGCCTTAACTGTTCATGCGATTTCTCCAAAACTGGTATTCCTCAGTCCATTTGAACGAACTCAAAGCTTCGGAAGTTTCAGACGGATATTTTGATTTTTGAGGGTAGTTTAGATGAAGCCTTCAAAACATTTTCAAAATTTCCTAAAAAATGGTACCAAATTTTTTGATTAAATTTTGTTCTCTGCGTGAAGAACGCTGAAGAGAGTGGCGCAGGTCTCATGTTCGTTGAAATCTCCGAATTTTGGAAAATTGCAAAAGTGTATGTGTTATATAAAAGTGTTATTACAAAAGTGTATGTGTAATATGTATTTTTGGGCATCTCCATACCACTACAGTATTGAAAAGAGATTTATTCCTTAACGAACTGTTTTTTAAGACATTTAATTAAAGTCATGTTCAATTTTTCGAAATTATGAGAAGTTTTCATGTATTTTTGCGGAAAATTAAGCAATATTTTATATTTTTGTTAAACATGTTTTCTCAAAAACCACTCAAGTAACGGTAAATCTATGGCTCTAGTCCCTTTTTCGGCGAACTCTCCGTATTTTCGAAAATCGAAAAAGATAACATTGCAAAACTGCACAATTGTGGATAGAGATTTTTGCCTTAGAGAAAGTCTGTTGTAAAAAATCAGCTCTTTAAAAAAGGTCAAGTAAAATTTTTCTAAGGAACAAGTAGTTTTCGCGTAATCTGTGCTTGAAATTAATATAAAATTTACACAAAAAATTCTCAAACAACCCTCCAAATCTTTTCTTCATTTGTCCCGCGCTTAAAGGAATGGCTCTCTCATTTTCGTTGAACGCTCAGAATTTTCGGAACTTGCAAATTTAGAAATAATGCGAGAAAGCATATGCTGTTGTATCACCACTAGTTTTTAATTGTGGTGATTGTCTCCGTTCGCCTGTGATTGGCTGTCTATCATCTGTTAACCTACCTTACAGTACAGTCTATCTAATTTAATAAATATTTATAAATTACACTTTTTGCACTTCGTAAACACGACAAAGTTAAAATAAAAACGTATTTACTTTTGCCTGGCGCCATATAACCACTAACGTCGATATTTTTATAATAGCACTTCTCATGTTTCGAACTATGATCTTTATAGTTCGTTTATGA
The DNA here is from genome assembly GCA_011170035.1 of Teleogryllus occipitalis. Classification (NCBI taxonomy): domain Eukaryota; kingdom Metazoa; phylum Arthropoda; class Insecta; order Orthoptera; family Gryllidae; genus Teleogryllus; species Teleogryllus occipitalis. Next base: position 1,123,872 of record BLKR01000028.1, read on the forward strand.
GATATGAATTATCTTAGTATATTACGTAATTTGTTTACCACGAAACTGTCAACAAAAATAATTGTCAGCGTAATTCATTCTCTGGCCACAACGAAAAATATGTAAAAATTCTCTTTTGGAAGAAACTAAGAGGGAATTTCGTATTTTTTAAGAAAAAAAATTAGTAAACCATCTTGCCCTAATCAAAATCAAATTTTATACATCCCGCTCATTTTTACTAAAAACTTATCGCCAAATGTGAAACCGGTAATGACGACACTACCTTAAGCAACATGTCTCCTAATTTTCCACACCGAGCTTCCGGCGTAAAATTACTTTCGCATTGTCTTCATTCAAATTCAGAAGTCCATTCGCGCACAGTTTCGCAGTACAGTTACGTCACAGCCGCACACATTCAGATACGCCAAGGAGGCAGGAGAGTAGGCGATACCTTGTAGTGGAGTTGGAAGGAGGCAGGACCAGCCTCCGCCCCACCGACCCCTATAAGAGCAACTCTCCTCCAGGTGGCGCCCGACGCCGGACGATCGACCAGGCACACGCAGCACACGAATCATTATAGCATGGGTGAGTTTCCGAGTCAAGTGCTTCAAGGTGGAGGAGACATTGTTGGTCACGGAATGAGCGTCTTCTTGTGATGTATTTGACAATGTTTATAAGTGATCGTGTTATTAAGTGAATATTTCATACAGTGTCATGTGAATTAAAATTGCAGCGGGAGCAGTGACGCGGTGTGATTCACGCAAAACTCTTAAGGTCGTCGGTCTTCTGATACTAGTTAGCGCAAGCTGCTCCGCATTACCGGAAGACGCCGAATTTTATGTAAGTGAAAACATTCTTTAATTAAAAGGAATACACCAAATTTAGGCAAATATAAACACAGAAAAATTAACTCTTATATTTTTAAAATGTGCTAAAAAGCTAAGTGCGAATTAACCCTCCAGCACATTCGACTTTTGTTTGCTAGTAAATAAAATATTTTTACTTCCCAGAAAATGCGAAAAATATTCTCTTAAATTTCAATATCTGAATTGATACTAAGAGACTTATTTTGAAATCACCAGCACGATCATTTCTTATGTGTTACCGTGAATCAAAAGACATAGAATGTTCAAATTTCAGAAATAAAGTGGAAGTCTGTATAGTGTTTTCTCACGCTCTTCTATATTCTGAAAATGTATCACCAGCATTGAATTATTTAAAATTCGACTCCTTCTTTAATTATATTTGATGATTATTGCTTTTTGGAAGGCACAAAAAAAATGAAATTTGCTTTGAAGGAACATTCAATGCCATGAAAAGTACATGTGATCATATGAAGAAAAAAGAATTTTTTTTCGAAATATAAAAAATCATCAAATCATCAACATTCGTTTTACGGAACGCAGGAAACTCAGATAGAAATGGAGGTCGTTGACCGAAGCACAGTTACAACATTCAAATTCTCAGTGATCAAATGGCAAGGCAATATAAAAATTTATAAAAAAATTCTCAAACACCGCTCCCAATTATTCTTCAATTTTTTTCGTGCTTAAAAGAATGGCACGACTTAAAAGAAAGCATAAAAACATATTTCTCACATTTCTGAATTGCAGAATGCGACGTCCATGAAATCAAAGTGAAATGAAGGGAAGGATTTTTCAGAAGTCAGTGAAGCCACTTACAGAAAATACAAATATTTGATCGTATTAATCCACAGTTTCTCATCCCTGATGCTACGACTATATTTTCGTACTCAGTGCGTGCCTGGTGGCTACGTAGTTGACGTCGTGCGTCGAGGAAGGAAGAAGCGTCAGTTTCACGTGTGCCGATTCAGAACAGCCATTTTTTGCTGCTTCAGGCCACACTCGGCAGCAGCATTTTTACTGCTGCAGGCTATTAATTTTTATTACACAAGACCCAATGTCCACGTCATACATGTTTTGTCATTTTTCTTTTGTTTTACAAATTTGATGGGTTCTCCGCATGAAAGCATTTAATAAACGACTATTCAAATCATTTTAAATCATCTCTACGTCTTCACGCAAGCGGTGTTGGTATTCCACGAAATACCGCGAAAACGAAAATATAAAACATATCTACCAACAAATATTAAAACATCACCAAATCAAAGTTTTGTACAATCATTTTAAGCCGAACTACCACACTAGAAATGTACCTACTATAATTTTAATAAGAAAGACGAAGAGCTCAGATTGCCTATTACTACATTCCACCTGAAAGGACATTTTTCATTATTCTGTTAATATTTAGAGAACTGTGAGATTCCAAAGGTCTGAATCAGAATAGTGCTACTCTTTCTCAGGATTAAATAAACTTTTCTAGATTCTACAACAGCAACAAAAAAGTAGCTGTGGATGAAACGATATGGTGATTGATGATAAGGGGTGAAAGGACGAACACAAATACAACCATGCCCGAGGCGGGACTCGAACCCGCGACCCTTCGGTCCGAGATCACTACCACACTACTGCCTTAGCGATCTCGGCCACCGGACCGGCATAATCGTCAATTATTCAGGCCGATTTCTGAGAAAACTACGTAGATCACATCTTTGGTCCTTCTTGCCGATCTCACAGAGGTTGATGGGGGTAAAAGGCGTTTTACTCTATAACATAAGTAGAGAGGAGCCACTCGTACCTGGGATCTGAAAACTATTGTATTTTCAGTTTCATTTCGTAATTTCTATGCCGGAACAGTACTTGTTAACATTCAAGTTCTGGCCGCCGTATGTAGGGATCAAATTGACGGGGGCTATGCAGAAGATCGCTCTAGTGTGTTTCGTGTTTGGTGTTGAAAGAAGTATTGATTTTTTCCTACTAATTTCCTTAAAAAAGTTCTCATTTCTTCCAGGGACACAGTTAACCACTATCTGCGTTCCTCTTTGTGATATTAAAATTGAAGGAAAAAAACTTCCCCACAATCATACACTTAGGATTTACCCATATCATGATACGCAATCGAAGATCGTCTTCGTTTCACTAGTTAATTGGTCGATCCTTGGAGACAGTTTAAGGATTATAAACCAGAACGTGATATTCCATATGAAACCAGCATTGTTCCATCGGTGCTGCAACAGTTAGTAATAAATCTATAATAAAATTTACTTTTATCCAAAATTTAATAATAAGAATCATCTGGAAACGTCCTCTCTAGGAACATATACGAAGATCAAACTTGCTGTGCTACAAAAACACGTACTTTTTCGTATTATTTCTAACTTTTGCAACTTCCAAAAATTCAGATTTCATTGTTTTAACAGAGAAAAAGTAATCAAAAATTTGGATCCAGTTTTGAGAAAATTTTGAAAATGTTAAAGCTTCATGATAAGTATCTCCAAAATCAAAATATCCACTTCAAATTCGCCGGACCTCCAGTTCGAATTGGAATTTTGGAAAACATCGTCAGAACGGTTTAGGCGCTGGTTTTGACCACGGATGGACAGACGGGGACACTGACGTTTTGCTGTAAATCAATATTTCAGTATCAGACACCCATGAAACGTGGATTCTGACTACACAACGTGTTATAATAAATTATTACTTATAATACGTGATTGTATACGCGTATATACGTGTATATACGAGTATAATACGTATATTGAATATACACGAATATAGGAATAAGATTGATTCCCTTTCTTCAATACCAGGAAAAGTAGCGACATTTCTGATGAAAAATTGACGTCATAAAATTTGCTACTTTCCGTTGTAGCATTACAATACTTTCTCTTCACTACGTAAGGACGCTTGTAGGCGACGAAGGAAAGTTAGAAAACGATTTCCGCGCAGACGCTGCAAGGTGCGAATGACCCAGTTTTCTTACGCATCTGCATACTACATTTTGTATGTAACAATTTGTCAATAATTTGTTTAATTTATATTTTTATATTTCATGTATTCCTGTAATTTTTTCAGATAGGTCTGATGATGATTGCAACGCGATCGAAAAAGATCTTAAGCTTAAATATGTATTATTGATACCGGACAACACATTTTATTTACTTATATATTAGAAGGTATATATCTCACCAACGATCTAATTAACCCGTAGAAATAATTTCATGAGCTTAGATGGAATGGTTATTAGTACTTAGGCACACGTTCTTCGCGAGAAGTCGTTCGTTCCAACACCAAGCGCATACATACGCTCCTGAAGAATGAAGAAGTTGAATTTTGACAATTTTTGATAGGCACAGGTTTTAGTAAGCATCGAACCTTTTAAGTAAGCATCGAAGGTTTTAGTAAGCATAAAAATTTTATTTATTATATAACTTGGTTTTACAAGCATCAAACAATGTCAGTATATACTACATAAATAGTTTAATTACATTCAATTACATCTTGAATATTAACTTCAATGGGTAACATTATAAGATGTACAAAATGTTTAATCAATACAACTATGTTACTAATATTAAATACAATGATGATAATAATAACAATAATCCTCATTTTATTTCAGTTGGTTTATATGGGCAAGTCTCAATAAGGTAGGTTTTTAATAATCTTTTGAAACTGTCTTTACTTGTTTTAATATTATTAGGTAATTTATTATACAGTATTATTGTTTCTGTATAGGGATATTTGTTTCTTCACGTTTTATCTACACACATTCTGTGGTAGTTTAACTCTCCCAGAGTATGGTGATTATGTACTGTGTTGTTTTGTATGGAGCAGACAGTGTTTTTTATCATGCGAAGCATCGAACCATAATATTAAGATAACGTTTGCTTTATTTGAGCCAAATACCATACAGAAAACAATTGAAACCACTTCGGAGAAAATTTTAAAAATATCATATGGGCTTCACAAAAAATACCGCCAAAGTTAAAAGACTCGTAATTCGAGGGACCGCCACACCAGCCAATTCCACCGAGGATCATTTTGGTGAAAATCCTGTGTACGGTTTAAGGGCTAGAACTGTTCACAGGCGGAAGGGCAGTCAGACATTTTCAGAAAACACATGTTTATTTTCAAAGACTCTAAAATCGTGAATTATGACCATAATATCTTTAGGAAAAAGAAATATACTACCGAGTACAGGATGAAGAAATATAAGATTTTCGACATCATGGACCCACAAAAAAGTTTTTTGTCACAATATCGGTAGTGCAGAATTGCTTAACTTTCACTACACGTACACTACAACCTACTAAACGAGAAAGTACAATTCGCCATATATTTCGCAGACCCTTTGCATCATTAATGTTAACATCAAGTGTTGGGTAGTACTTAAATACTTGTATTTGAGGTAAGTATTTTAAACCCATTTTATATTTGAAAAACTGTATTTTTGAGTTTTTTGGACATGAATTTTAGATAAATATTTAAATACATAAAATAGGTGCATTTAAAAACGAAATACTTAAAATACTTTAAATACAGATGAAGATAACGAGGATAGTTCCATTATGATTGATTCTGCTAGTGAATGGACCACATTGAAACAAAAATAAAAGCTTCTTTCAGCTGTTAAACTTGAATTCTCTTAATTTTTAAATGATAAACATAAATTATTAAAAAAATAGTAGACAACTATCCGACAATAAAAAAGCGTTTATTCCTTATAACACTTGTTTATGTTCATCTGCACCAGTTCAAGAACTGTTTTCCTTTGCGGGTTATATACATTCGCCAACTAGGGGTTTATTGTCTGATGATTTGTTTGAAAAACTAGCCGTTTTATTTGAGTTAGACACAGTTTTTATATCATTTCATATTTGAAAGTGTTTTTGTGAAAGTATAAGTGAAAGTGTTTTATATTTGAAAGCTTTTAGTTATTTTTCAGAAATTTATTTAGTTAGAAAGTTATTGTTCAGAAAGACTGTCAATTAGTAATTTATTGTGATTGACAATTACAATATATTTTTGCAATAAAAACGTTAAAATGCAAAATTACTGTTTTTAATGTATTTTGAGTGTATGAAGTATTTTAAATACGTATGTATTTAGCAATTCAAAACCTATATTTTGAGTACGTATTTAAATACTTTTATTTACGAAGAATTTTAGCGAAGTATTTGAATTCGAAATTTAAAGTATTTTGTCCAACCCTGTGAACATCCGCACATTGTCAGTTACCATATTGTTACACCGGGCCTTTCAATTGGCACCGCGCGAGTGTTGGCGCCAGCCGTGGCCTTTCCGGCCTTCAGAGGACGAGCGGTCGGGGCATCGGCCGAGGCGAGGGGGCGGGGCAGGTGGAGCGAGGGCGGGCCGGCGTTGCGTCACCAGGAGAAAGTGACCCCGCCCGCGCCGCCGCCGCCGCCGCCGCCGCCACCGCCGCGGCCGTTGGCGCCCACGCTCAGGGAAGCGAGGCGAGTCAGCGGCCAGCTTCCGCGTGGGGCGGCTGCACTGGGGAAGGCGGACAGTGGGTTGGCGCCGTCGTCAGATGGTCACGAGACGAAACGCGCTACATGTAAAGGCGGCTCCACACATTCGTTACTCGGCGAACAGCGAGCAACCGCTCGCCGAATCCCGAGTAGTGTGGATGTGTTGCTTGCTATTTGCCGAGTGACGAACATTCGGGGTTCGCCCTCCCCACCGCGTGTCGGTCTTTTGGACACATCTAACGGAGCGAACATTCGCCGAATACGTCAGCTGCTCGGGATTGGGCGAGCACTAGCTCGCTGCTCGGCGATTGCCGAATGTGTGGAACAGTCTTAAACGAGACCAAACACGGGCTATTCCTATTACAATGTAGGCGTACCCTATCGCGGTCAACTGAAAGATACCGCACGGCTTGGGCCCTCGCCCGAAAAAAGGTATAATATACGATTCATAAAAATAAAATTTGACCCATGATAATGATCTTTGAATGGTAGGAAGCTCAGGAGTTCTGAAGCAGTCAAGGAGATTTTATGAACCTGCCGAACTCCTTTGCGTATGGGGTTGCCTAACATTCAGGGGCAAATAATGGGTAACTCCGTTATACGACTGTTTTGAATGAGATACCAAACCAGAAGGATTCATTTTTAATGGGAGATTTTAACAAGAGTTGGAAGCCTTGCGCAAGACGAAGTTGTAGGAAGGTATGGCCAGGAAGTGATAAATGGAAATAATAAACGTCTAAAAGAATGCTTTTCTTAACATAAAGAGATCCACAAATTCACCTGGTCTAGAGGAACTAGTCTAACAGTAATAGATTATATTATTGGCAAACAACAACAAAATAAAGGTGAGTGCATTATTTGTTGAAATCAAGATTGTATATTCCTTATGTAAACAAGACATAATCAGAAATTCATGTCGTATCCAGTATGATAAAAAAATACAAAATGTGCTTGAAGATCCATCTGTAACCTTCCTCAACAAATAAGTACGAAACTGTAGATGTGAATCATACAATCATACAATACACAATCACTCTACGATGGAATTGTAGATACCGTCCATCGAGTATCTTTTGAGAGCCATGGAGAATAGATTATATTGGAGAAAAAGAAATAGGTGAATCGTCATGGAATAATTATTTGGCGGGCAAAATAAGATAAAATAAAATTCTTCATAGTTAAGCACCCCTGAAAATAGAAAACAGTATAAACAGATTAGTAGAGAACTAAAACAGGATGTACGAACTAGTGGTGCTAAAATAGCACGTACTTTCTTGCCTTTAGTAATGGTTATGTATTACTATTTATTCCACAATTTCTCTCCGAATTAACACATCCTAGTCATCATTGTTTGTAAAACTCATTTGAAACCGTAGAACATTTGATGCGAAAATTAAATAGTTTCAAGCGATAGAGGTTTTCTTAATAAAAGTTCCAATAATTACTTTTTATTGATAGTCACAAATACATTTATTAAAACAAATTATTTTTACAATACAATAGTATCTTGAAACAAGAAACAGCGTGGCAACATTTCAGAGGTCGAGTTGTGCCTCCATCATCAGAACTTAAAACAATATGTCAATTTACAAAGAATTGGTTGAAATATCATGATAAAATTGACCTTGATAGGTGGTATGATGTTGAAAATATATTTCATGAAAGTTGCACTTGCCATTTGTGCCAGACTTTGCAATTTATTTTAAAAGTCACTTTCTGGCATTTCAAACTGGTTGACTCCTATTATTTCCTTGTAGGTTTCGGTCTTTTTTTGGCTCTCACCGTAATGAATTGAAACTGGTTGGCGCTTTGAACTCGCCGCACAAACTTTATTTTTCCGTTTTGACTCAGGTAGTTACAAAATACCATTTCACTGCTCTGCAGGAAAAATGATGTTCTCGAAATAATGCATGTTTCTAAACGGAATTTCTGCGCTAGTTTAACAGTGCAATCTGCTTTTTTCTAACACGTCAGGTTTCCGAGAAAATTAAGGATATATTTGTCATAAAAGTTCTGTTTACATACCATTGCATAGCATGGGAAGTATCTAATATTTTAGCGCGATTACATCATTATATGCGTTTTATGATTTACACCACTTCGTACGTGCCCTAGATGAAAACAGCCTAGAAGAGTGTTTTAAGTAGTACGTATGGAGTGTTTATCACTCTAGATAAGCTGAAAGCAGGTGTTTTTCACCATACCTCAGATCAGAAAACTAAAGCGTAATCCAAATTTTGAGAATACAATAGGCCAAACAGAAAAACAAGCCTCCTGTACTTACAAAGAGGTAAAAATCTTCCTAGGAAACAGGTGTCCAGATTGCAAAATCATCGTAAAAACTATGATGGAAAATTTGAGAAGTCTTGGCTATAACACGAGTTAAATATACACTTTCTACATGCTCACGTAGACTATTTAACAGATTATCTTGGATTTGACAGCGAGGAACATGATAAATGTTTTCCCTAAGATTTGTAAAACATTGAAAGAAGATACCATGGTGGTTACACCATTAACAAGATGACAGACTACTGTTGGTCCTTGAAAATGAAAAGAACTTCTTATGCTTACGGATGAAGTGCAAAAAGAAGAAAATTTCTGCCTATAAAATAATATCAATTATATCAATTGTTAGTAGTTTTTGTGAAATGTACGTGCAATATGCTTACAATTAACGCTTTACCTAATTCTAACGTACACCACTTTCTTAAACATGACCGTGTTCTAGTAGAAGAGTATAAATATACTTATCAGTCACGGGTAAATACGAAAATTTTGTTTTCATTTTTTAAGAAAACTGGACGTGATAAGAGGACAACTGATAATATTTTTGAAATAAAATCAGCACTCCAAAATTAGGGGGTGGGGGAAAGCGTTCAAAACTAAAATATCGATTTTTTTTCAAAATGTAGAGCAGTGTTATTAACACCTCGCAACCAGCCTAGTGTAATTTTGGAACTGATGGCAATATCGATTTTTGAGCGTCTCGATTGTTTTTGATTGAAAAGTTCATTTCTTCTTCGTCTTCTTACCAACATTTGACTTCTTTTCGCAGAATACATGTGACCATGTAAACGATACATCAGAGCTTTTAAATATACAAAATTATTTTTCATTGATTTCTTTATTGCTTGTTGATATTATTGATTGATTGTTATTGATTTATTTCTTTATTCTTTGCAATAAAGACACCGTAAATAGTACAATATCAGATGTTTCAAATTCGTTTCGTAATAACAAACTAATAGCAAATGAAAAGGAAACGGTTTCAATGCAGTTTTTCTTCTTCTTCTTCTTCTTCTTCTTCTTCTTCTTCTTCTTCTTCTTAGTCTCAGGTGGATCTTATGGCACCCAACTTCTTCCACTCTTCTCTACTGCCCCAGGAGGTATCTGTCATCCAGCTATTGTCTTCTCTATGTTGTCTCTCCAACCAGGTCGTAGCCGGCCTCTTTTCCTTCTTTCATGCGGTTGCTAATCTAAAAGCTTTTTTGGAAGTCTATTGCTCTGCATCCTCTGCACGTGTCCAAACCAAAACAGTTGTTTCCTTTCAATTTCGTGCAGTATATCATGCTCCAGGCCCATCATTTCTTTAATTCTTTCATTTCGTATTTTCTCTCTTCTTGAGATGCCAGCGGATCTTCTAAGAAAGTCCATTTCCACGACCCTCAACTTTGTTCTCATTTGTTCTGAGAGTTTCCATATCTCAGCACCATACAATACAACACTTTGGATTATTACTCTATATATCATTAGTTTTGTTCTTTTACATATATTCTTGTCCCTTAGGATAGAATTCAGGAAACCGATGAGTTTTCTGCCTTGTGTAATCCGTTCCAAAACCTCTGTCTCATAAAACCTCTGGTTCCCAATTTTTACCCCTAAATATTATATTTCTTCGGCTTTCTTAATTTTGTATCCTGTGCCCATAGTTATGTAATTGTTATTACTATTTAATGCCCAGTACATTGTTTTATCTAAGTTGAGTGTCAGTCCCCACTTTGCGTATTCATCTCTTATTCTTATCAGCATAAATTCTATATCATCTTGGTTGTGCGCCACGATTACCTGATCATCAGCGAACTGTATAGTGTAGAGAGTGGAGTACATATCCACCGGTTTTCACATTCCCACACAACTCCTTTTCCATTTTTGCAGGACCTCATTCACATAGATTTTCATTCAAATTATTAATGCAAGGGCGCCCAACTCGAAAGCCACTTTGTTCTTCTTCGAGCATCACATACTCCTTTTCTAGGCGATTTGTCAATATCCTCCCATGTACTTTACTAAATGTATTCGTTACTGTTATCCCCTTGTAATTCCTGCAGATGTCCTTCCTTCCTTCCTTCCTTTCTTATGGACAGGTGAGATGTGCACTACTTTCAATTCATTTGGTACATCTCCGATATTTATGCACGGAGAAAAAAGAACAGTTGCAGTATACCTGATCCATTATACTGCATCAAGGGAACGCATGATAATATAGGCCCAACCAGGTTCACTGTTGCTGTTTCGTGACGGAGATAGTTGGAACGAAAAGTTGCATCGTAAAGAGTCCCTTGTTGCACTCGTCTGAATTCACCTTGTTAGAGTGCACGGGTAGAAGCTGCCGAGCCCAAGCAACCTTGTTGGAAGAGTTGGCTATCTGCGCGGCATAAGCGAGCAATACAGGTTGGAGGATCCAGCCTATCGTCATGACGCATCCGGGCCAAACAGATAGAAGGAGCCGGCCTTCCGTGTCGGCTTGCACAGCTATACTGGTTGAAGGGCCAGCCATACGTGTTGCCATATTGAAGCATTTCTTATTGGTGTTACAATTACTGATCGTTGACGGGTATAGGATGGGTTATACGTAGTACTTGCTATTAATAGAATATTCATTATTTTTGATCCAACAACAGATCTGTATATTTACCTACACAACCAGACACCGTAAAAACGGAAATAATTGCACAAAAATTATGCATTTAGTGATAATTAAATTTCACAACAAGCCTCAAAAGCCTTTAAATTCAGCAGTCTGACTGTTATTACGGTAGATATACATACATCAATATGCCTGCATTGTTGTTGAATGAAAATGTTATATATATATATATATATATATATATATATATATATATATATATATATATATATATATATATATATATATATGTATGTATATATATATATATATATATATATATATATACATACATACATACATACATATATATATGTGTGTGTGTTTAACAGATGTTGAATGTTTTTCAATGTATATTTTCTTCAATACGTAATTAATCTGACAAGGTACCTGGCTGCTGTGGCCAGCTAGTGCTTTGCAACATGATTAGGCTTGATAAGGCCGACAGGTCCGTTTATGAAGCAACATCAACCTCTCAAAAATCACAGGCCGGTTGGTCCATCAAGGTTGGTCTATCAAGGTCAGCAATCTTAGATGCTGTTGTAGCTAGGAAAGGGAGTAAAGCAATAAGGTATCTGTTTCGCATACGAAGGTTTTGTGTAACTATTAAAATCTTGTTGGCAATTATGGTATCCTTTTTTTCAGTGTGCACTTGCCCATTAATAATCATTCGCATTAGTTTAGGTGTTCCATTTTTTAGAAGCTCACCTAGGATATTTCCATGTCCTAGGGCTTTTCCACTTTTTAGTTCTTTTACGTTCTTCTCTACTTCTTCAATTCTTTTATTTATGGAACAATCCCTTGGACATACTAAGATCTCGGTATTAAACAAACTCCTGCCTGTCTTCCTTCAACAGTTTACTGAGTACTCTTCCCATTGTTTATTTGGAATACTGTGGATCTGAACTTTCTCTCTGCAGGGTGATTTGATATTCCTGATATATTTTCAAACTTCAGTCGTTTTTTCCCCACCTACATACATTTCTATTTCCTTGCATATCCTTTCCCTAGGCTGTTGTTTTTCCTTCCTTATCAGATTTCTTACTCTTCTGGCTGGATCATGTAATTGCATCTGTCTTTGTCTTCATAGGTACTTAATCACTTTTCAAATAGATGTTTCTTTAATTTAATCTCATTTATCAATTCTTCATTAATCCAGTATTTAGTTTTTTTGTTTCTTCCATCGGCCGCTTCTCCTAAGACTTCTCTTGCAGCCTGGTAGAGGCATTTTTTAAGTGTTCATACATGTCAGTATTTGTTTGTTCCATTCTTGCATTTAATAAGTTATCTAAACTATTTTGATAGAGATAATGGGTACTACTATGTGCCAGTCCTTCCAAGTTGTACTTTATTTCTTGTTTGTTTTCTTTCTTTCTTTCCTAAATTCTTAGGATTCTCTTTACGATGCTTCCTAGGAGGGAATATTATTTTTTATTTCACCATGTAGTGATTAGAGCCACATTCTGGTAGTCGGTGTGCCCGAACATCTAACACTCTTCCTTGGAAGTTCTGCGGAGTAATCACATAGTCCATCACTGATCTTCTACATCTCTGTTGGTCCTCCTAGGTATACTTATGCTCATCTCTGTGTTGGAAGAAGCTATTTCTTTATCATGTTCTGTTGTCCACACAAAAATACCAGTCTTTTCCCATTTGAGTTACAGACATCCTCGCAAAATTGTTGAATTACTCTTGAATCACTTGGTTTCCCCACCCTGGCATTAAAATCTCCGAGAAGAACTATATCTCTTATCTCCACAGGGCTGATCACCTCGTCTAGTTTTGAATAGAATTCTTCCAGGATACTAGTTTTTTTCGTTTTTGTTTGATGCATAGATTCCAAGAATGGTCAGTTTAAATCTATAGTTTTCAAGATTTACTTTAATAATTCTCTCGTCAATCGCTTTCCAGTTTTTTAGGTCCTTTTTATGTTTTTTCTTAATAACTATATAATAACTAATATACATCTTTACTTACCCTTTGATCTTTTTGGGACACCACTCCATATGTGTATGGATGGGCCGATTTCCTCTGTCCCTGAGGCTTTCTTCTTAATTTCGCTCATGGATGCGATATCCATATCCATCTCTTGTAATTCACGTATTACCCTATGTTCCCTATGTTCATAGTCCATTTCTTTTGCCAAGTTCGTTTCCAATATCCCGCTGGCTTATCCTTGTTAGGCTTTTTAGCATTTTCAATTTTTTCTATGACAATGGGGAGCTGGTTCATCGTTTCAACCCCCTGCTCGGAGGACCAGGGTTTTTATTAAGAGTTTTCCTTCTCTTAGATGAGCTGTCTTCTAGGACCATCTAGTCTCATCTACCCGAATTTAGGAGAAATAAGGAAGACATTATAGAAAATTGCAGAGTAGGGTAGTAAGGAAAGAAGAAACGTACTAGAATAGATAAGAAAATACGATGAATGGCACCCTAGCCTTCGAGACCTAAGAGCTTCGGGATCGAAAATACAAGGGACCAAGAGAAGTCTAGTAGAATAGATAAAAGAAGTATGACACAAAGTATAGTTGAGCAGTGTCACACAGATACAGATATTGGGTGGAATGTGGAAGTGTCCGGACATGGAAAGGGACCGAAGAGTCGTTGTGAGACATCCCTTCGTCTGACTCCTCCGCAGAGTTCGGTACAGCTTGGGTGACCCCTATCAGTAGTAATGTTAATCGCTTCTTCAACCGATCAACACTTCTACACCTGTCATAGCCCTCAACTTCATGAGAGCACGCAAACCACCTCGCCCGCACGGTCAGTGCTACTTTAAGGCGGTGACTCCTGGAGGAGGCAGTTTTATTTTTCAAATAAACAATTCTGTACTCCATTGAAAAAGAACGGTGTGCCATTAACGGATGTTAAGGTAACAACATTTTTAGGTCTCTCAACTCAGTCAAACCTTAAATGTAATGTTTATTTAAATGAAATGAACACAAAATTATGTTCATTACGCTACGCGTTCAGAATTCTTTCAAATTCAGTCAGCCTTCATACTGCCCGTAGTGTATATTTCGGGAATGTTCATTCCCACCTGAGATATAGCATAATATTCTGGAGAAATACATCTTATAGCTCCCAGTCTTAAATACCACCCACGTGATTATTGTAAATCTCCCTTTATTACTCTAGGTATACCATTACCTTGTGACTTGCTGCACAAATCAGTGGTTTTTGTCAAAAATGACTTACTTAAGGGCAGGAATATATTTTCAACCAACACCGATGTCTATAACTACTACACTCGATGTAGTAATCATATTAATCAGGTGACAGTATCAACAGCTCACAACAAAAAATTCACATACAATACCTGTGCATTATTTTGACAACACTTTGTCAGATGACATTAAACGATTAAATTCGAAACAAAAGTTTAAGTCCCAAGTAAAATTTGTCTGCTGAATGAGTTTCTATACAATTAGAGACTATACCGAGCATCAAAATGGTAAGTAATATTAATTTGAACAATGATATTTAATGTATTATGATTAGATTGGACTGTATAATTCTAAACAATCTGTAACAAGTATTGTACCTCAGCAACTGGGTCAATGATCCCCATCTCGATCAATTTTTACGTCCAGTTTCCCTGATCATCGAGCAAATGCTGAGATGGGCCCTTATTTTGCTTCTAGACATAAATGTAATTACATTATCTGTGCACGTCTTCTAGAACTCAGTGGAAAATATAGCTATTCAAAGTATTGTTCCTTCATGAAGGACATGATGAGGATTAAGAGCCCAAATCTACAGCTGATTTACCCTTGAAACTAGATTTTATTGCATTGGAGCGAATGTTTTGTTAAAATTCTTTGCAAAAATCGCTCATTTCTTTCTATATTCAAAATTCAACTGAAATATGGCTTAGGATAGGGATCACAGAATTATGAAAACGTGCACTAAATTCGCTTTATTCCGTAGTACGTCACACAGTTTTTAACTATTTTGACATAAATAAATTTAATCAATATTTATCGCACTTCGAATATGTTATCTTCAATATATATTCAGTATGATCAATTTTAGTATCTTGTTCGAAACCGGCTCATGGTTCAGTGAAGCTTCCAGTCAATAATTGATCAATCCAATGATCAGTTTCCTTCAATTTTCTCTGAAGCATATAGATGAATTTTTCTCTTTATTCACAACTCGAAGGTTTAAATGAGTTAGTTGGCATCAACAATCAGTGTTAATAGCGCACTCTCTTTACTGCGTACAGTAAAGAGACACATAACATATTTGTCACACATAACATTCTCAAGGAACTGAAATGTGTAATTATCGACTTCAAAGAGGTAACACACAAAAAATTTAATGTCGCAAAGTTGTTCAAAAATTTGGAGCAATTCCAAGCATTGCGTACTTCTTAAGATTGACAGTAAAGTAGTCATTCCCATATGGAAGATTATCGACAAATAAATCACCCCAAACGCAACTTAGGTTTGATAAAACTCAGCAGCCTATTCCATTGTGTATGAAATGTAAACTTTTCCAAAACTAGATATGCTAAAAATGTACGCACTATATCGCCCGTATTTTCATGCAAAATTATGCGAAAAGTACTAAAATTTTCCAAATATTTTACATGACCTTATTTCAAAATCGATCTTTAAGGAACAGATTTGATTATAAGAAAAAAATCTGTATTTCCGTAATTGTAGTTATAGAAAGACTCCGAACAAATGTTAAGCGTTTAGAATTTTCGAAAAATTAGGATTTTCAACGAACGTGAGACCTGCACCATTCTCTTAAACGTCTCTTAAACTTAACTACTAACTACTACTTAACTAAACTTAAACACAACAATAAAAAACGACGGAGCGATTTTTTTGAAAATTTTGAAAATGTCCCAGGAGCTTCATGTAAAATTAAAATATCGGTCGAAGCCGCGGCATCAGCCAGACAGAATGACGAATATCAATTTTGAAGAAAATTAACTGATTAGGCGCTAGCGATGTTCACAGACTGACAGACGTTTTCCCGTCATTCGATATCAAGAACCCACAAAACATGGATTCTGACTACACCACGTGTTAGAGGATTTTTTTCCAAAATTAGCAACTGGCTTTATCCACTTTTTCGTTACCAGCGCCCTGTAATAAGAGTTTTCAACAGGAAATTTGCCGTTTCTTTCGCGCAGCATTACATAACTTTCACTCCACTCCGTAGCGAGAAAGTAAAATAACTATAAACACCTAAAATTAGCTTGAGGAAGAATTTCAAGAAAGATTTTTAAACGATTCCAGTTTATATATCAGTGCACATTACTCTCACTTCAGGCCTCTCTCGAAGCGCGCTCCCGCGGCTGTGCTCCACTTTCCTACGCCACGAGCGGAACGATCCGCGTTCCTGACTTCTTCCTTCCACCAGCCTTTCCACCTCGACAACCGAAGTAGCCGTGATCGTCTAGTGGTTAGGACATTGCGTTGTGGCCGCAATAACCCAGGTTCGAATCCTGGTCACGGCACTGAGCTAATTTTGTTTTTACATTTTAATACAACTCTGGCACGTTTTGTCACCTGTGAACTTCGTTACATTCAAAAAGCTAGTGGTTCTATAAAATTTTGCAGACTTTTTCGCACTAATTTGTTTTCAAATCTCTATTCTAGGCTACCTTTTCGGTATCTCTCCACCCTCTTCGTAGCAGCGTCTAAGGCATTTGTATAACATTTCTCAATTTTGCGGTCCTCTAGTAGAATTAAAATAATAATAAATACTTTTAAGAATATATAGATGAGTAAAGCTTGGTCCTATACGCAAATTGTCATTGACAAATTTGCAGGCATTTTTGAGAAAATATCAATAACAATATTACCTTTATTTCATGCAAAAGTATGCGAAAATTATATGATGTAACACGCATCAAGAACGATTCAAGTATTGATTTAATCTAACAATCCTGATATTTCTACGGCATAGAACGCAACAAAGAGCTGCGTGTGAGCAGAGAAAAGTCTTGCCAACCTAACCGGGTCGCACACAAGATGGTGCTACTGCGTACTGCGTAGTGGCCGTCAAAAGCTGAGAAGTCCACAAAAAATATTTTTCAACCTTAAGTGTACCTAATGTGGGGTTGGGCTGCAAGCCCTATGTGAACAACGATGTTTAGGACAAGTCTTGTTGGTTGGTTGTTAATAATTCGGGGCTCGTCAACTACAGAGTTCATTGGTCCCGTAAGTGTAGTGAATGTTTTCCCTCTGGAGATGGCTGTGTTCTTCTCCCACTGGATGGCGAGAACCGTCGTTGACCTACCGTCGGCTAGCGGGGATTTCCTCAACCAGGTATCTCCCACAACCGAGCACCGCACCGACCGGGACAAGCTCTATGCCTCCGACCGGTCACTCGGCATGTGTGGCAGTGTAGTGCATGTTAGTGTGTGTGTAAGGGGAGAGGATAGGACAACAAAGAGATAGGAAAGATTGCGCGCCCCGTGTAGTTTTCCGTGGCCCGTTTGTTCGTGTACTGCTCCGGCATTCGCCTGGTGTTGATCGGAGAAACCATGGAAAACTACCCATCAGAGCAGCCGGCCTCTAGAACAAACAGCTACTGAATTCGACCCAGCTGTCGAAAACCTTGCCACTGTCAGGACTCGAACCGAGGACCTCCCGGTGAGAGGCATTGCAGTGACATCAGTTGATACACTGAGCCACTTCTCCCGGTATAAGCCTTGTGAAATTGGCAGAAAACTGGGGCAGACACCTCGTCATGGTGGCCTCCATAAATTCGACAACCCGAGGATAATTGACAACTAGTGCTGGAATGCTCCTTGGGCGAATTAGGCACGTGGCAGGGGCGTGCACGTGTGCGGGAGAAGCATGTGCTGGAAGGGTGGCGCTCTGATTCCGAATAGCAAATGGTAGGAAAGATTGTAGTTTAGGCCAAGAACTCCAAAAATGATTCGCGGAAATGGGTGGGGTGGTGTAGCATCGTGACCGCCAAGATAAATTAGCGGAGAGGAGAAGAGGATAGTTTACTTATTTATTTATTTTACGTCAAAAAACAGTTGAAACTGCGTATGACGTGCTATGGAGAGAAGTGAATTCTGTGCACACTTTCAAAATTCTGTGATCCTTACACTAAGTCCTATACTACATGAATTTTGAAAATTAAAAAAAGGCTCAAATAAAATCTATTTTCAAGGATAAATAAGCAATAAATTTTGGGCTCTTATCCATGATGTCCTTCGTCAAGGAATAATACTTCCTACCTCAACAACATGGAAACGATAATTTGAATAACTATATTACCCAATGAATTCTAGAAGACGTGCACAGATAATGAAGTTACATTTATGTCCAGAAGCAAAACAAGGGACCATCTCAGCATTTGCTCAATGGATCAGGGAAACTGGACGAAAAACCTGATCGAGATGGGGGTCATTGACCCGGAGGCTGCAGTACAATAGTAATGAGTTTGTTTTAATTGCCTCGCGTGCGGACGCTACTGCTGCCCCGGGAGGGGCGGATGTGTATTGCTCGTTGACACTGCGAGTGCGTAGCACTGGGTGACTGGACCACTGCGCGGTTAAGCGTTTGGGGGATGCATTAGCCTGGAGGCGGGGAGCAGTGTGCGTGGGAATCACGGAGGTAGGTTGCGAACGTAACCCCAAAGCTGTACATAGTGTAAATGTTGTAAATACACAGATTTGTAAATGGAGCTCGTGTCTGTGTTGTCATTTCGCTACCACGACGCCACAATGTCCGAAATGAACCATCACAAGACTCCTTTTGAGTCGAATTCAGTCGCTGTCTGGAGGAGAATTCTAGCGGTCGGCTTCTCTGATCGGTAGTTTTCCGCTGTTTCTCCGATTAACACCAGGCGAATGGCGGAACAGTACCCTAACAAACGGGCCACGGACCGCGCGCGATTTGTCCTTCCTCTTCCTTGTCCTATCCTCTCCCCTTACACACACACTTACACGAACATGCACTACACAACCACATGTTCCGGGAGACCGGTCGGGAGCTTAGAGCTTGTCCCGGCTGGGGCGGTGCCCCGCTGGTGGGAGAGTCCTGGATAAGGGGAAACCCCACTAGTCGACGGAGGGTCGGCGCCGGATCTCGCCATCCAGTGGGGGAAGACCACCGCCATCTCCCGATAAAAACATGCACTACACTAACGGTACCAATGACCAAAGCAGTTGACGCGCCCGGAAACACGAAAAAATCAATCAAACTCCTTTTGAGACCTATATAACTCCATTTCGCGGCGCTAGGGCGCCTTTCTTCGGCAACATGGCAACCAACTCCACACTAACATGTTACGTGTTCCTCCACAGAGAGTTAGTCCTTCAAATGTGAATATGTAATCATTTCGTAAGTACCATCTACCTTCTTGCTAAAAATGATCGCAATTCGCCTTGTTTTCGTGAGTGCAGCTTTTTCTGTGAACGATTATATTTTATATTGAATAATAAATTATGCTTCTTTGATTGTCCACAAATTTGCGAATTGTGAAAGGAAGAATATGCGACCGAGTACACACGACACATGCGAGCAGAATTGCACATGAAATGAAACTCCGAAGAGCAGCAATTTTATCAAATTAAAACTGTACTTTGTGTATATCGTAAAGTGCAACAGATTCAATTTCATATCAAGGATTTGACCATCCTACATAATTGATTTTTGTGTTGCAAATAGCTTAAATAATCCACACTACATAGGATGTTATGATCTTCCAGAAATACTGTGTGCCATAGTGGAGTGACTTAACCTGTGAACGTTAAAGGAACCGAACATTACGTAGCTAAGGAAATATGGAAAACGCCTCTACACCTTTCTCCTATTCCTCTCACATGGACGTAATTCTGTCGAGGTGACGATAATGAATTACGTATTAGGCAGCTGAAATGACTCAATGTTGCAGGGCATGGGCCATCCCAGCCCCAGCCTCAGTCGCGGCAAGCCGACGCGCTTGAAGAGGCAGGTGGACCGAAACCAGATCCTCAATGACATCTTCCAGGTGAGTTTCCAACCCCACAATTTGTATTGCGTGGTCTAACTTCTTACACCAACCTAATGTTTTTTATAGCCAACGATTCCAACCGCTGACATAGAGATTCCCTTTCAAATACATCTTTAATCTATGTCAGCAAAAATACTCGTAAAATCAAAGAATTTTCTAATGTTTTCACTTTCGCTACCATCCTAGCACACTACTCTGCTTCTATTTGGGGCACAACAAGATAATAATAATAATAATAATAATAATAATAATAATAATAATAATAATAATAATAATGACTACTGACACAGTCTTAAAACCAACAATCCTCTACGCAAGTGAAACACTGAACCTTAACAGAAAACACGAACTTGAACAAATCAAAAAAGAAGAGAGAAAGATCATTAGGAAAATTCTAGGAGCAAGACATACCCAAGACGGTTACAGGCTGCAAACAATTAAAACAACAGAACAGTTTTCAAACATCGAAATTGATATTAGGAAAAGGCGAATGAAATTTTTTGGTCATCTCAACAGACTACCGGAAAATCGACTGACAAAAAGGATACTAAATTATATAACGTCACTTAAAAATTCCACACCTTGGCTAGATAAAATTCGAAAGGACCTCAAAAACGCAAACATAAGACCAACAGACATTTTAGAAAGAGACACCTTCAGACACAAAGTAGACAAATGGGAAGTTATGTCAGAGCAACCTGAACAAAAACAGTACAGACCAAAATGGTCAGAAAAACGTAAACGAGTCTTCTCGGAAAGAATGAAAGCCTATTGGATCAACAAGAAGAACTCAAAGAAACATTGATCGAGTTACTTGCTTAACATCTTCCATTTCTGGGGAGAATTCGCCAATAATAATAATTATTATTATTATTATTATTATTATTATTATTATATTATTATTATTATTATTATTATTATTATTATGACTACTGATATGGCGAGGCTTGAGCCATCAGGCCCGCTCTTCCGCCTAACAACATTTAAATATACAAATGAATAGAACAAACCCATATAGCATTCAATTGTAAAAAGTAGTATAATATACAAATATAGCTATTTCGATTGTGAATGCTCACTACAGAACACACATAACTGTTGGTATTAATCTGTATGCGCTGAATATGCAAAAAAGAGTAGAAGTAGGCACGTAAAAAGACATTTAATGTGTCAAAAATTAAAGTCCAAGTAGGCGTGTAAATAAGACAAATTAGCTAAAACAATCGGTAGAAAAATACATAATTAACATTATTCAAAGTTTTATTCTAACACTGTAATTTGCAGTAGCACTTGCATGGAAGACAATTTCACTTTCTCGTAAACGTACGTATTTAATATACGTAATACTAATATACATAATATACGTAGTACAGAGAAAGTTATGTAATGCTGCGGAAAATCGATTTCGAGATTTCAATGGAAATATACGTTTTGGGATCCCCTGATATCGAAAAAGAGTTTTTGCTTTTTCAAAACGTCCGTCCGTCTGTGAACACTACTAGTACGTAAACCATACGTAGGATATTTTCCAAATTGAAGAACCCCCCCCCCCCTGTCCATCTGGCTCGAGTCGAAGCTTTGAGATTTTGAAAGCATTCTTTAAAATTTGGGAGTATTTTACATGAAGCCCCTGGGTCATTTTCAAAATTTTCTCTAAGACAGCTTCCAATTATTTCTTTAACTTTCTTACAAAAATAGAGTGTAATACACTTATAAAGGTGGCATAGGTCCGATTTTCACGGTTAACTGTGCATTTACGGCGTCATCCTACAACTATAAAATTAAAGATAGAGATTTTTCTTTCAAATTAAATTTGTTGTCCATAATTAGTTCTTTCAATGCAATCATGTACATTTTGTTGAAACTTTTAGTAGTTCTCGCGCCATATTGCGTGCAATACAGTTGACTCCAGTTATAATGAACTCTGATATAGTGCACCCTCGATTATAGTGAACTTAACTCACTGGTACCGTTTCACTTACATTACAAATAAACATAAGAAAACTCTGGTATAGTGAACCTGAACCTCGGCTATAGCGAACTTAGGAAATAAAACGTCCTGGAAATTAATTCCATCCCGGACAGAATATATCGCCTCAATGCCCCAAATCCCAACAGTAGGCAGCTTGAAAAAACTGTTGTCGGCCAAAGCCCATGATAGAAGTCCCCCCGAGGTGAAGGTAGTGGGGCGGGAATAAGCACCTTACTGATGACCTTATTTCACTCAGTTTCACTGCGAAGGCAGTGTCCTGAGTGGGACAGAACTGGCGGCGGCGAAGCGTATTTGCTTGCTTCTGTTTCAATCTTGGTGTTACTTGATATTCCACGGGAGAAAGCACGTTGACTTCTACGTAGGCGACAGGAAACACGAGACTGACAGCCTGGCGATATCCGTAGTCTTAAACTATACCTTCGCATCTGCTTTTGCTAACACAATAGGCCGCTGAAACTTCATAAATATTGCTAGGAACATCTGGTACAGACGTTGATTAATTAAGTCTCATCCTCTTCAAGCTGAAAATCAAAACAAATTTCTTCACGTTCCTATTACGACCTTGTGTCTGTTTCTTTGATCATAGACCATCTAATTGCCCTGCACGGAACATACCAATTTGGACAAAATATATAATTTGTGTTTCATATGCGCGTGTCCGCTCCTGTCCTCAGATCCCCATCCAGACGCTGACTGCAGTGCAGACTCTGCTGCAGCACACACGCCCGGTCTTCCCGAATCTCTACACCTCCCCGCCGCCGCCTGGGAGCGGGGGTGCGGCCAGCGGGGGTGGGGGCGGGGGCGGTGGGTTCTTTGGGCAGGCGCCGGGGGCGGGGGCGGGGACGTACACTCGGCCGCGGCCGCCCGTGTCCGCCCCCGCCGCCGCCCCTACCTCCAGGCCCCCACCCTTCCTCGGCGACTTCTTCGGGCGCCCCAGGCCCTCGCGCGGCCCGCTCACCTTCGGCGCCAACGCCGTGCAGGTGCGCCCCGCCAGCGACGGCTCTAGCTTTAAGATCTAGCGCGCACGCCGCGCGAGCAGCTGGGCGAGGAAAGTAGATGAAGAGAGGGACGAAAAAATATTATGCACAAATATATACAAAAATAGACAAAGAAAATTATCAAGAAATTATACAGAAAAAATAAAGAAAATATAAAGAAAATTACAATGAAGAATCAATATGGTAAGGAACAAAAGCTAAGAAAAGAGGGAAGAGGCATTCTAGAGTGGCGGGAAAATGACAAAAAACTGCCCCTCGGTGCAATTCTGGACTTAGCTCATCATCAGTTGACATCTATTACAACAAAAGGTAAGCGAAAATGCACACTTCTTCTGCCTCTCCATCGGCATTGGCCCATATTATATTTTGGAAGGAAACATAAAAAATAAATTGTTCGCGCATATATACGTTAGTCCCTGCACAGAAAAAATAGAAATGAGAAAAAATAAGAAAAGTGGAGAAGAAAATGTAAGATTTTAGGACAATGATGGAAAAGAACGACAAAGGCAAAAGGACAAAAAGAACAAGGTGGACGGATCGGAGGAAGGCGAGAACTGGGGTAAGTAGAGGAAGTAAGAGATGACAGTAGAAAAGACAAAAGTGTTTCATACCGCAAGAAGACTCCTAGAATATATAATTTTGCAAGCGTACAACGTCCTTTGGTAATGGTTTTAAATTACTATTGGTAAAGAATTAAAATCGAAGGAGGTTTGACAGTTGTTTTTACAGATGACATCTCAAATGAAGTATTACTCCTAGAAGGAGAAGTAGGACTAGTTTTACTTGTACGAAAAGCTAAAGAATAATTATAAATAGTTATAACATAGGAAAATTACATATAGATCAGAAAATAGAACCAAAAAGGAAGAAAGACTGAAGTGGAAAAAGCGAGGTGTTACTTACAAGGAACAAAATGGTAATTTAAACAATCTCCAGAATTACAGAATTACATATGAAATTCTCTTTAAGTAAGATTGAGGAATTCGATTTGACTAGAAAATAAGCTATTTCTATAAGTTCATGGTTAGTGTTTAACGTAGAATTATCATTAATGAAAGTATTTATATTACATTTATGATTAACTATGTTAAAACAAATTTCATATTGAATGTCAGATAGAAGTGATCCAACCATTCTGAAAGCATTTCATGCTCAGCTTCCCTCCACCTATCATTTGCCTCATTATAAATGAATTTATTTCTTGATTATGAGAGAAAACACCTTCAAAATTTGTAATTAACATTTAAAGGCATAAAGTGATGGAAATAGTACTTACAGTCATATGTAAAGATGAGTGATTTCAGGCTATTTTATAAACGGTATATTAGGGAAAATATCACATACCATTTTAAAATAAAAATAGATGAGAAATTTATTTACTTTCTAGCCTTTAGTTTTGCTTTTTATGGTGTATGCTGTAGATTCCTGCATGTTGCTGATAAGCTCCCTAACTGTCTCTTCATTCCTTCAGCAAGATCAGATGAGTCAATTAGAACAGATCTGGATCAAAGAATTTCAGCCATACTATTCATGTAAACAATGAAATGAAAATCACTGAAATATGTGTAACTAATTTCAAAACAAAAGTTGTTACAATGTGTATTATTTATTTACTGGTTTAATAAAAACTAATATTTACCTTCGTGCTCTCTTTATCCCAATAACTGCAACATAACACTAGTTCTTATTGAGATCACTTATTTGTTATGGTTCGCTTGAAACCTTCTGCTCCTGATTTTTGAATTTAAGAAAAATAATGGATAAATATTGATAGATTATTTCAATACTATAATTTTGTCAGCAACGGAAGAAATATAAGAAAATTGTATTTACAAAAGAAAATTAGTTCTTAAAACAATGTTGAGAACAAATAGCCTTCCTTGCTTCCCTGATTTTAATAGTTCAACACGTAGAAGTACAGCATAGGCTATTATGCATACTGACACTAGAGTTCTGTAACCCTCATAACACTATTTAATTTCCCAATATAGCATTTTTGTAACTGGAAAGGTGGTTTTCTATTTTATATCCAGTCTTATAATTGAATGTATAATTGGTTTTTCAGCACTTACATAATACCTACTTACTTCTTTTAAGCACATGCCATAATACTGCTGAGACACTAACATAAACATTTTTGAAGCCCATTAAAATTAAATGAGTTTTCATTACCTTATCACAAAATTAACTACACAACACCCCCAAGCATTATCGTAAATATTTCTACTTTCATATTGAATGAAAATAATATAATTCGATAATATCTCCAAACCTTCGTATCACATGCTCACATGGCTTGTAGTCACATGCACAGAGGCACTTGCACCCTTTTCATTGCCAACTGTGATGGAGTTACTCCCGAATCGATCTTGTGATGCGTACTAAACCGGGAACTCTCGCATTTTGGGATATTCTACAACTTATGTCAACCCTTCAAATTATTACATAGAATATAGAATTATCGAAGTGAAAATAAAAAAATTTAAAAAAATTATTACTTGTAAATCAATACAATCTTACAATGAATTTACCCTTCTTTATTAATTATGCAGATCAGATCAAAATATTAAATTAAAATACAACAGCACTGCTTCTTATGAAACCCATGTGTTAGAAATGAAAGGATACTCATTTTAATAGGTGGGATACAGGCAGAGGGTTTAACAATGTTCGTTGTAGAATTGCTTCAGAGACCAATACAGAGAATAACGAAAATAAAAACCGTATAACATATACGCCATATTCAGAGATAAACATTAAGGCAATTTGGGCACATCCCCCGAACGGAAAACTAATAATCAATGCGAAGCCCGCCTGGCACACGGCGAAGGAGAAAACCTCGACCCGAATTTATTAATTATTTACCGTCAAAGGGCTTTGGATGAGCAACTAATCAAAACGCATATTGTCTACTTGAAAAAATTTAGTTTGATATGAAATCATGCAGTTTTTAATATGCTCTACACGCTCTCGCTTTCAGATTTCTTTAAAACGTATTTTAACACATTAATTTAAAAAAGTTTTGAAGAAATCTGAAAGCAGGAGCGTGTAGAGTGAATTATAAACTACACGATTTCATATAAACTCAATTTTATTTTCGTCAATGGACAAAATGCGTTTTGATTAGTTGCTCTTCATTTGAGAAACTGACGTTTGGGGAGGTCTGATCTTACTTATTTTTAGAAGCTTAAAGTGAAGATATGACATGGTAGAAAGTAATTTAAACGATTACGATAGGAGATTAGGAAACTGTCATAAGATGGGAGGAAATTTCGTAATTTACATGAAAGAATTGTATACCATTATTCGTCACGCAGGGAAACTCTTGTTTAACATCTCTTCTACGGTGCGTTGGTGATGTGATGAAATTGGAGAGATTAAGATAGTATTGGCATATCTATCAGATAGAAGACGACTGATGATTAACCAGAAGTCCAGTTCTTGATTACTTATTTTTACATCCATTTACATTTCACCTTCAGGTATTACTTCTACTTTGTTTGAATCTTTAAATTTGTACCTTTTAAATTCCTTTTACCATGGCATATTCTTCGACTGCACTTTTTTCATGCTCTAATTCACAAATATGAAATTATTCGAAAATATTTCCACTAACAATAAGCTTCGAGTAACATCGCGTTTTTCACAGCACTGTATATTGTAATAGTTTATCTGAGTTCAATAACAACCCATCATTAAAAAGGTTTTAACAAAATAATATACTACGATAGGCAACAACGAAGGTCAATGTTTGATGTGTAATAAAAATATAAATAGCAAGGAAATAATGGGAAGAAAGGATAATAAAAACAACGAAGAATAGTGTTAATTTTAGTAATAATTTTAGTGATGGACACGTGCGAAATTTCCGTGAAAAATAAAAGTAATTAAACAATCGTGAGGAGATCGGGTGTTAAAGAGTAACAATGCAAATAGGTAGTTAATATATAGGTAGTAACATGCAAATACGTAATTACGAATACGTAACGTTACAATACGTAAATACGAATTGGAAGAAGCACGTACACTTTACAATGTGGGGGAAGTGCACAGATAGACCAAGAAGACACGATTTTGAGACATTACTGCACTTAGTAGAAGGATGCTCGCTGTCACAGAGGACAGAAGGATGTGTGCTTTCGTAGAGGTCAGATCGATGCGTGCTTTGATCGAGGACAAACGATTTTAGTCGTGATTGTATAGAGCAGAATGTGGAAAAATGATCATGTATAGTTATTAGTTGCGCGCTTAAATGACCAAGATTCGTATAGAAATTTTAAAAATTTAATGGACGAAATGGAACAGGACGGGATCCAGCGCCATGATGTGACATCGCCGATGGCAGGAGGTGAAATGTCTACAGCCGTCGTTTAAGTAGGCAGTAGACTCGAAAAGGGAAGTGATAAACAGATCAATAGATATATTTTACATGTATGAAGATGTAACATACTTCGATCTTCATTGAGCTGGCGATGTTAAGAACAATGATTTCTGTGCAGATTCCCATCCAAACCCTCGGTGCTGTTGGTCAACTGCTTCAAGATCTTTCTACTATACCAATACGTCAACGCTACAAGCGCAGTATCAGCTAAGAGCTGAGCTTCACCAGATACTTCGACAATAATATTTATTAATGATTTTTAATTAACTCTAATGCACCGCATGTTACTATATCCCTTGTAAAATTCTTATTCAGTAATAATTAAATTTGTTAAAATTACAATTGCCTATCAATATACCCCACTCCTGACACCATTGTCGTGGGGGTACTCAGGCACCACGTGCGGGGAAGTGGAAGGACGGTTAAGAGCAGAAAGTGCCCTCTGGGTCGTTCCCTATTCTCTTAAAGGCCTAAGAGAGGGAGCAAAAAGAACAGGGATGACCCCAGTTATGGCAAACAGTTGTTTATTGGGGTAGTGTACTTACATAGGCACCTGACGTAGCCCAGCCTCGCCAATGACTGTTCTCCGGGACAGAGACTTAGCAGAGGCCATCGGACGGGTTAGCGACCCTCAAAGTGCGCAACGGTCAGGGGAGGGGATGGGAAGCTGCTTGCAGGAACCCCGGGAGGTCGATCTGAACTAGTGGTGCGGAGGGGCGTCGTCAGGACCAGTTCGGGCCGATCTGAACCGACGGAGGAGTGGAAGGTCCGTGCACATGGGCGACGAGCTCACGAGTAGCATTCCCCCCCCCCCTCCGCTGAGCGGAGGTCAAGCTGTTTTAGAGGCCTTTAATGCTGAGACGGTCTTTCCGAGGCGGAGCTACGCAATATGCTTACGCGGGCGCCAGCTGTCTACGGCCACGCGACACTATCTCATAAGTGTATCCTCCACACGAATCTTCGATTACCCCTGTATGCATTTTAGATTAGATCACAATCTATACTACAAAACACCCTGAATTTTAGAATAATTATCATGCAATATTTACTTGGAAGTAATCGCCATATTACAACTCACATTAATATTTATTTGAAACCTATTTTGGCAAAGATTCAACACCACAACATTCTATTCATGAGCTGAAGTTCATGAGGAAAATGGAGTTGAGTCTGTGACCAACCAGCCCGAGACAGGGTGTTTGCACAACGCAAAATGCTTTCGGGGAATGACCGACAACGACATAGATGACAAACGTGAAGGGACTTCCCCAAATCTGACGGTGACATAGACTTTGCGGTTCTCCTCAGCTGCCTAGAACAGAAATCCGCAATTCACCTTGCACGCGACTAAACGGACGAATCACGACGACTTCTCGAGACTCAGACTAATCAGACTGAACACGCGACGTGGAGGAGGGGAGACGAGTGTAGGCCAAGCCCGGAGTGACGGACGAGACTGAAGCGTATGGGAAGCGATAGACGGACAGAATCGGAGACGTAGGTGAGAGATTGGACGTGTGTGACAACCAAGAAGCCGGAAATTGAACGGTGGCCGCGGAACTGACCCCAACTAGTAGCGGTTGTTCGCGGCGCCGCGGGAAGCAGAGGGGAGGAAGGCGTTACCCGACACAGTGCGTGGCGCGGGACCCTTCGGCGGTCCGCATACGGACGGTGACGTCTCGAGGGAGCGACCAGCTGAGGAGCAGCGCCTTCCGATCGACGTGTCACTTGGCAACAGCAGCTCAGCTACAGTGCAACTTTGCGACGTCCGCGCGCATAGTGGACCTCTTCCATGTGCCAATAAATGTTCTTGTACTGCATTGCATGAAGTCATTTTAAAATCAGGTAAGCCCCTGAAGCTGTCTGGTCAGAATATGATCGCACAGGAGCCGCTCACAGGTAGGTCGCAAAAGCCTCGGTCAACAGGTCAGCGGTTCCCGTAACACCAGACCCATTATTTTAAAAATTAGTAATTGGGGGTAATTTAGATGAGATCCTCCAACATTTTCAAAATTGCGTCAAAAGTGACTTGAAATATTTTCCTTGATTTCTTTGCTCGAATATGATTTTAGCCTGCCTTATGTCTTTTCTTAACAATGATATGTATTTTTTTAAAGTAGATGAGTTATTACCTTTAGAAATGACTTACGTTTAGTTGCAACTCCGCCGTGACCACGGAGGCCGTCTTCAACATCAACCCTATTTAGGGTAAAACCGCGAAAGGATACAGAGTGTGGTGGAACAAGATGCGATCCTGTAAACAAAAAAATTGAAGGCCTCTAACGTGACAAGAGTTTTAGTTTGTCCCGTCGGAGAGAAAATCCATTAAGATTCCAAGATAAGAGAGTCGTAGTTGAAAGTTTAAGAGTTCGTTAAGAGGAATTTTTCTTTTCTTTTTTTGTTTCCGCCTCTTCTGCCTGAAGTGGCGAGTGCCCAGCCTGGATGAAGTTTCCACCGAGGCCTGCTCCTTCTGAGCACTGCTCGACAGGCTAAGAGATCGCTCAGACCGTCGAGGTAGGCGAGTTCGGATCAGGAGCCGGGGGAGGTGGTCGGAGTTTGGAGGAACGGTCATTTTTAAGCGTGTCCGGGTCGGAGGGCCGAATGGAATCAACCTCCTTGCAGGTCTGAGAAGTGGATTCTTGGAGCTTCTACTTCGTCTGAGTAGCTTTCTTGGGGAGTGTTTCGTATTTGGAGGGAATTATTGTTTTCCCACCTTGCAGAGACGATTTCTCTTCAGGGAAGTCCACAGGAGACACCTGACAACTGAAGTGAGCTTCTGAACGAGTAGCAGGTGAAGTCTGGCAACTCGCTGGTGCTTTCACCGTCTTGGTCAGAGTACTAGAGAATGAACGCCTGAGATCTACACGATTATTCGTCAGGTATCGGCGTTTCGCTTCAGGAAAGGACACTTTTTCCGTCACTTGGATCTTTTGAATCTCCCTCTCCCTCAGACAGGTATAGCATCTATTGGAATTGACCGCATGGCAATTGACCGTCTTCTTCACAGTTAACATAGCGAAGTGGAGATGTAGAGGGATATGTATCATAGGTAAATTTTCCGCATTTTGCGCAAACAGGGCTATCGGCCATGCTCCGTTGTTGAGTGTGACCAAACCTGACACATGAAGCAGCGCAGGGGGTTTGGCACATACAGCCGCACATGGAGATTATAAATCCCCAACTAATCCTCTCTGGGAGGCAAGGGAACGTCAGGACCAGGGTAGGAGTGGGGATCTCACTCCCATTCTCTTTCCTCTTGATCCTAAACATCTCCGTTTCGCCCTGACTCTTAAAAAAGATAAAAGTTCCTCCTCCCTTTTAGATGCAAAGTCATCGTGATTCATCACTCCCTTACATAGGTTAAGGGTAGGGTGAGTGGTCACTTCCACTTCGACGCCGGCAATCTGCTTAGTCTTTGAGATATTTTCAATTTGCTCGTCGGTGCATGATTCGAAGAGAATTATTGTACCATATCTTTGGCGCACCACAGCTTGAAGCTTTCCAAACCAGTCCTCTTATGGCTCGCACGAGACAGACTGCACTGACACTTTTGAAAGTTTTACCGTCTTCAGTCCAGGCTATAAAAATGGAAGTGTCTTTCTTGGTCTATCTTCGTCTCTAAGGAAGATGCAACTCAAATCGACCGTATGCTCACAGCATCGCCTCTTCGTTCCGGAAGAGGGCAAGGAGTTTGTTTTATCCTCCACAGAATGGAAGCAGATTCGTCTCCGTGCTCTCCATCCCCCATGGAGTCCAACAAGTGGACACCCCACTGAGATATAGTGGAAGGATGTCATAGCGCAGCCCCGCCGTGATCCCCCCCTCCGCATACCCTGAAGTTCAGTACAGACAGCCCGAGCCGATTGATCGGGAGTGGGTTGGCTCCCGACCGCTCGACTAGAGTCGGAGGCCAAAGAAAGGGTATTGGGACCTTCAAGGTGCAGAGACCTCTTCTCAGTCACCAGGGCTCACCGGTGTTCGCACAGCGATCATGGCAGCGGGTCTACCCACAAGAAATCAGCGTCAAGGCGACAGTAGGGAACGCATGTACAGACTTCTCAACTCCCAGGCCATCCATTCTCCCGCCGACAGATATACAGCCCGCCCTCGGCCTCTGCCTCGGCCTCGCCCGCCGCGGGTACGCCTGCCAGCTACGCCCCTCTTCTTGAGACCAGCCGATCTCCCTAGCAACAGCTAAACTTTTTGTTTGATCCAATTATAAATAAAGTGCCATATCTATCTGTGGGACTACGTAGCCTTTTTTCACCGAATTCCCGCTTACTACTGGTATAACAATTCTTAGTCTCTAATTGTATAGAAACAGTTATGCAGCAGGAAAGATTAACCAATTAAAATCAGTTCCCAAATTTAATGTCATCTGACAATATGTCAAAAAGTCATGTATTATACGTGTTTTTTTTTGTAGCGAGCGGTTAATACTGACACCTAATCAATATGATTTCCACGACTTGTGTTGTATTTATAAATATCAGTAAGGCATGAAAATATATTCCCACCGTGAAGTAACGAAGTTTTCACAAAAATTACGGATTCGTAAATGAATAGACAAGACTATGGGAAGATTCAACCTCAATGAAGACAGGTTTGTAGAAATCACATGGATGGCCCGGAAGATGATTCGGGCGGGACATATGTAAAAATTAATAGTGGTGATCGCATTTGGTGGTAAAAAAAGGAGTGGCAGATACACTACTTTGTGTTCTTCTTCTCAGAACATTCCCACGGCACCCTCACACAAGAAAGAGCGCACAATATTATGTTAAATAATTTTTAAAATTTCTCAATAGAAAATCAAATTAACCTCGCGTATTTAACATTCTAAACGTTCACACTAATATTTTCAGATCAGGGTCAACATTTCAATAAACAAAACTACAGCTCATAACTCACAAGATTACAAATCCTATAGAGAAAGAAAATTACAATTGTATCTAACAGTCACTTTTTAGTTTACTTAATTTGCAACCAGGAAGTAATCGAGCAAATAACCTTTAATTGTAATTAGGTAAGAAAGATATCATACGTGATAAATGTGTCTGTGTGAGATAAGATAACACATGTGGGTTAGACAAACATATTTCGTCCTTTTCTGCGCTAATGATATCGTTAAGAACAACGACTTCTGTGCAGATTTCAATGAAAGCACATAGTGCTGTTGGTAAACTACTTCAAGATCTTTCTGCAATACCAATACGACAAAGCTACTAACGTATCAGCTAAGTTCCGTGGTTCATCAGATAAATTCATCATTAATACTTAATGTTGATTTTGAATGACCTCTAATATATTTTACTATATCGATTGTAAACTTATTTTTCAGTAGAAATTGAATTTGTTAACATTACAATTGCTTCTCAACATTGTTAACTCACAAGTTCACCCTCCAAACGCATCTTTGATGAAACTCTTTACTTTGGTTCACGATCAACACGTCAAAACACACTGAATTTTAGATACTTGTAAAAAGGACTCAGAAAGCAGATCGGTTTCTGCACAATAATTATGCAATATTCTTTACTAGAAAGCAATTGTCACATTGAAACACTTTTGTCAAACTAGTGGAGCTCAAACAGCACATACTTTCTTGCCCTGAGTCCAGGCAGGAGGCACATTTTACCTGGAAGATCATCAAACTTTTTGAGTGTGATATATATATATATATATATATATATATATATATATATATATATATATATATATATACCAGGAACTAGTAAATCCCCACGTTTTTGACCTCTCAGACCCTGTGCTAACTGCAGGAGGCCTGAAAAAATTGGTATTTTTTTCTTTGTTTTTTCTCTATAACTCTAACATTACGTTCAGTAGAAAATGATTCAATTCAGTTTTAAAGAGGATAACAATTCCAATAACTTCTTTATGAAACATTTTTTTGAAACAAATTACCAAACGAGCTACAGCTTAGCAAAAACAGTATTATTTCATTTCTCCGAAAGTGTGCAAAAATACTAAGGTTTGTGATATTATAGTCAACCAATAATAAATATAATTATTAATACACATAATACTATTATTTATCTTATCGTCGTTACCACAGGAGGAGGTCGAAAACGGGGTTTTAACTAATGCTTGGTAAGTACAACATGCCCAAAGAAAAAAATGTATGACCTTTTTCCATGTAACCCCTCTTTTTCTGTACCTGCCGACTGGACTACAACGAATACGTAATATTATTATACCGCAATGTGTCCATATTAACACATGTCATCATTTTTTGTAAAACTCATTACAGATCGTATAACATTAGGGGCGAAAACTAATTCTTTTAAACCTGATATATCAACACAAATTCGACAATTAACTGCGTATTTTTGCCTAAAAATATAAAAAGAAAAATTCCAGCCTTTTGAGAAAAAATTGTTTAAAATATTTAAAATTTTCTATGTCACTTAAAATTACTTGAAAATTCATATTTTCGAAAATTTATTCAAGATCTTATTTCAAGATCCGACTTCAAATAAGTTGTTTGTTTTTTTCAATAAAAAACCTCAAATCTTCAATATTGTAGTTGTAGGAAGACACCGAAAAAATTGAACTTTTCCAACTTTCAAAAAATCAGAGATTTCAACGAAAACGAGACAATTGGTGATTTTTCATTTTTTTCATTTCATTTTCGGCGAACTCTCAGTATTTTCGAAAATTGCAAACATTTTATATATAAAAATTACAAAATTGAAGAAGGACATTTTTGTCTTTAATCTGTTCTTAAAAAATCAGATCTTTCAGGAAGATCTTTTACAAGTTTTTGAAAAATCGAGTAGTGTTTGTGCTTGAAATTAATGCAATTTATTTAAAAACACTTTGTCAAAAACCACTTAATTTTTTTTCACGCATAGAACAATAAAGGCTTAAAAGAATGGCGCAGGTTTTAGAACTCTGAGTTTTAGAAACTTTAGAATAAATGCGAGAAAGTATGTGCTGGTTAACCACAACTAGTTTTTTCTCCGTTCAACTGGGAAATGTCTGCAGACTTGAAGTGTTTCGACGAAGGTGTCAGTTCCTCCTATGTCAACAATAAATAACGAGCGCGTTTCAAGGTCGCTGAGATAAAGTGCTAATGCCAAAGGCAGCTCAGCAGTTGCAGGAACTCGCGACTCGCGTCTTTGTTCAGTCATCAGAGGTGTCATATGCACTGCGCTTCAGGAGGCAAGTACTCTGTGAATTACTTTAAACAACTTTAGCCACCTGCTTCCTCTGGTGGATATTTTCATTTTTAAAATATTGATTTGTACCTTTTTTATTAATTCTCGGGAATAGAAAAGTCCATGAAAAGTAGTGTCAATTACACTTTTTTTAAATTTATATTTTATTATAATTTTAAATTTAATGATTATCAATTTCATGAATGATGTAATGACGCACGTTTTTTTGAAAATGCAATTCACCGTTACATCTCTTTAGGCGCCTTGAAATCCACGAAATCACGTTTCCTGCATTTTTTTTCGGAGTTTTATTGAAGGATCGAGCTAAAAATAGTTCCCAACATTT
The DNA here is from genome assembly GCA_011170035.1 of Teleogryllus occipitalis. Taxonomy (NCBI): domain Eukaryota; kingdom Metazoa; phylum Arthropoda; class Insecta; order Orthoptera; family Gryllidae; genus Teleogryllus; species Teleogryllus occipitalis. Next base: position 1,158,986 of record BLKR01000028.1, read on the forward strand.
AGTCTTGACGAAGGGAACCGAGAGAGAGCTCTCTCTCTAATAATCACTTCTCTAAGTGCCTTAAATCGTGTTTTTTGTGGGTTTTCGCTGCTTAACCCCTCCTCCCGGTTTCTCATAAATTCTCCTAAGGCCCCGAAGAAAAGGCCAAATGACCCTAGATGCGTCCAATCTTTTTTCGTGAATAGTAGACAGTTTTTTACCGGTCTAACCGCGCCGCACAAACTGACACACGCCGGTTATCCGATTAATATATTACTTCAATTGTTGTAAGCCTTCGTTTTAATCACCCCTAACAATTTTGTCCAGAGATAAGGAAATTGATTAGTTTATCAGATGTCACGCAGCTTTTCAGAAGTGGCGGACAAGCCATAAGAACATAATACAAAATACCTTTCAGTAAGTTTGTGTATTTTGATGATCTGCCTCTGGTGGATTAGATGGGAAAATACCAAAGTCGATTAGATTTCTCACCGAGAAATTAGTAATAGTTCAATTCTTAAACATAAATACTACATAATAATATAGTTTGACCTCGCAACATCAGTTTTAAGTTGGATATTGTAAGAAAAAACGTCACATTCACTGTAATTATTATTTATTGACTTACAAGGGTACTCGACGAGGCTATATAATGCCTGTCTGAAGCTCAGTCGCCAAAAGTTCATCAATTGCACTCATACTTATTTTCTTCTTCTTCTTTAAAGAAGATTACACAAATCTTACGTTCATAATATTAAAATGCAAACCACAGTCGTTCAATATCAGACGTTTACTTTCGTAAGTAATTCATTTAATAAATGTATTTCATATTGAGCACAAATAGTACGCTACTAATTAAAAACAGAAGTAAGGGTTTATTGACACAATGTTTATAGATTTATGAACGCTTATAGAGTTACCATTTATTTATTACTAGGGAATGGAGTTTCATGTAAATACATATTTTACGGGTGCGGGATACTTGTATTCAATAACGTTTTTCAGAGTTAACCAGACATTCTGAATAAATAAGAACCATTTTTATTTTACGTTTTCGTGTAATCATATTTTTTTCATATTTTACTCATATTAACGAAAAATGTAGTAATGAGTCAAAACGGAACATACTCGCTGCTTCGCAAATATGTTACTAGAATCATCTTTCTTGCAAAGTCATGCAGTGCGCTTCTGTCAACGCCGGATCTTTGTTATAAATTGACTAACTTCTTCTACCCCTACTTCGTGGAAAGAGCTGTGGTAGCTGTCGGGATCAAGGAGGGACGGATGCACTATGTGAAGCAGAAGGAACGTCAACCATGTGCTTGATCATAGAATTCATGTGTAACTATCATAAACAAGTAGTTTTTCGATCATTGTTGTATCACATTGCTGGATCCGAGGGGGGGGGGGATATGTTGCCTTCTCCGGGAACCATCACTGACTTCCTTTAGTGAAATTTTATTTTACACATCTTCTATTTTTTCTTACACATTTTGGAATATATATGTGTGCGCATAATATATATATATATATATATGTGCTTTTTTATTACAATACATCCAGTTTCTTACTTATTAGTTTTAAAGAATCTATTAACCCATTTTTAAATGATGAAAAAACGCGGAAAAAACAGAAACGCCGCAAATATGTGTGACGTATTATAAAAATAACATTTTTCAGATACCGGCGATGTAACATTTTGTGGATACTAAAAATATTAAATACTAAATTTAGTATCAGATTCGCTTGTTGACTCAAAAAAATTGTTCTTGTTTTGAACGTCCATTTACATTTGTAGAATCTTTACCTTATCTTACCCATTAGTAGATAAGAAATCTTGAGAATGTCAAGACAAGATTCCATGCAACTTTGTGTGCTGAAATAATAAAATGAAAAATGACAAGAGGATTGTTAAGAAATTTAAATATTTATTGTTATTGTACATTTTAAAATACGCACACCTGTCATTTTGTATATTTTTTAGACGAAAGATCACTTTTTCCTAAAAAATAACCTTCCACATTGCAGTCACTCACACATTTTCCTAACACGATTATTCATATACGTAGTCAGTGCCAGATTACCGAACAGGCTGAGTAGGCTGCAGCCTGGGGCGCGCAATTTCTGGGGGCGGACGAATTCCAGCGGATGCAAAATTTTATAAGGAGAACTTTTGAATATTTTTATAGAAATATTCTTTCCATATTTATATCCAAAGAAAGTGTTAATTAATCAAATATAGTTCCAAACGACCCAGTACAGTGAAACGTTGGCAATGGTTGTAGAAAAACGGTGGCCAAAGATGGATTTAAGCAAAATCATTAAATCTATTTTTCTACCTCTAAAGGTCTTATGCAGATCAAAGTCGACATTCATCAAAATCATATTTCTCTAAAAAATGGCATATGGTATAGTTGTTAAAAGATTATATTTAGTACATTCGTCATCTACAGATCTCTGTTAAGAAATTTGCCGAGAGTAAAACGAAAAAACCAGACTCCGTATGACACCGCATATTTTATATGTACTAAATGTTATTTTGACTTTAATATCCAAACTTTTTGTAACAAATGTAAAAAATAGAATAGAATAGTAACAAAATGTAAAAAATAGAATAGAATAGAATATTTATTTTGCTACTTAGCAATACGTGGAATACTTCCAGTGGTAGCATTTTCTAAGCAATTACTACAAATACACAAAACAAACCAATTCTCTTCCTTATACCAAAATACAGAAATTATTTCATAATTTCGTTATATTTTTAATTTATTGACCAAAAAATCTTTGATGTTATAAAAAAAGCAAATATATTATCAATTATTTATACGCATACAATATTTACATCGGTTACAAATGTCGTACAAAATATTTAATTCAAAATATAAATATGTCAAAAAAAGTAAGATAAAAAAGGGCGCAAAAATATTTGACAGCCGAGGGCGCACATAAATTAAAATCAGGCACTGTACGTGTGTGTGGATAGATGGGATAATGTGTAGTGTATATGGATTTGTTGGTTTGTATGTCGTGACAATAAAATTTGGGTTTGGTTTACCTTAATCTATTGTGAGTGGCGACACGAAGCAAAAATCAGTAAATCACCCGCATACTAACGACGTGAGAGATTTAAAAATAATTATACTTGCGTAATTTTGGAGAAACAAAAGAATACTGCAAAATGAATTGTATGTGATCTTAAACGTGGTAGGACATGCGTATGCGTGAGTGCGCTTATGTGGAGCTGTTGATGTGTGTCTGTGCTTATGAGTACATGGGGCTGTGCTATTCTTGTGCGCATTGCATGCTCGCCTGTGTGTATGTGGAGGCAAACAATGAAAACTAAAACGTATCTTGAGTATGTTGCGCATTCATCAAGCCATGGACTTGTTAATACCTCACGTCTGTCTCGCTCGAAACTATGTGCTGTAACTCCTATTTATTGAACGTGGCGCCTCAAGGTCACAAGCTGGACGAAGAGGGGGCACTATCATCCAATCGGGAGCTTCGTTACGATTTAAATTTTTATTAATCAAACAGTTCGAATTATTTTTGACATTCAAGAATAAATGTATTTAGCGTATATTATTACATATAGTATTTTTTTAATGACGTGATTTAAATTTTTGGTATTAGAGCTACCGATTGGATGATAATGTGCACTTCTCCTTCCAGCTCGTGACCTTGAGGCGCCACGTTAAATAAATCAAAGTATATGTACGAGGAAATTGGTAGTTGCCTTGCGGACGATACTCGTGAAGATGTTCCGTATGTCGCAAAGGAAAGATAAAGAAACATGGCTGGTGCTGTAAGTTGGAGGTGGTGACCAGCGGTTTGCGGGACTTTAAGGAGACGTCTCGAACCTAACCGGTTTTGTTCCTTTATTTCTAGTGAAGGTGATCCAAATGTTACCTCCCGGATACACAAAAACTCGTACTTGACTATTCTCCCGCGCGGAATAAAACCGGGTGTATCCGGAGCGGGTGAGAGCGTTGGGCGTCTGGTTGCAGCGACGCTCCGTGGCTGGTGAAGTACCGCGCTGGAGGTGGTGCGGAGCGTCTGGAACACGAGCTGGTGCCGCGATGGACATCGCCCCGGAGACGCAGGAGCTGTTCGGCGCCGCCGACTACGCCGTGTTCGGGGCGATGCTGGCGCTGTGCGCGGCCATCGGGCTGTACTTCGCGCTGGCCGCCCGGCCCCGCAAGGACGATGCTGGGATGGAGGACGAGGGCGAGAGCGAGGCGACCACGGCGGACGACTACCTCATGGGAGGACGCCGCATGCGCACGCTACCGGTCAGCATGTCGCTCATTGCCAGGTAATGGGAGTCGTTGTTTCATCTCCCTTTTTTCGTTTTCATTTATTATCATTACATACTTACACATATCTCTGGGATGACTCATGGGTAGCGTACTAGCTTCCCGTGCTGTGGTCCCGGGTTCGAGTCCCGGTCGAGGCAAAAATAGAGTTGTACCTTTCCTTTAAACTCGTCTCAGTTTCTGTAGCTCTGTGACGAAGAAAAGCTCAAGCAGGGTAGCACCGCTAGTAACGGTGAAGAGAAATGGGTCATGTTCGCCTCATGTCGCTCCTATCCCCAAGCATGGGAATTTAACTAGACCCAAGAATGGGGGACACCGGTAGCTGGCCGGCAAAGTCGGTCTACCAACCTAATAACGCCAAATACGTACATGTATCAGGTGTCCCAGCAACTACGGGCCATCTCCATAACTTCTAAACGGTTCACGGTATCGTCATGCAGTTTTGTATTTTTACACATGTTTTCTGTAAATTTGTTATTTAAATTCCGTGGTGGTAGCAGATATATTGTGGTAATCCATAATGTCTGTTAGGAAATAATCAACCAAAACTGTTATTATATTTGCTACAATATTCCCGAAGTTAACTTTCGGGAAACAATTTTCCCATCTTTAGTCGGGATATACTTCATATACTTGTGTTCATATACTTTATATTATTTTCTCATTTTGCCTTCTCCATGTTATAGACCCACTGAAGATGAGGAAAGTGTTTCCCGAAAGTTAACTCTGGGAATGTAATAAATAATACAATTGTCATTGTTGTGGTTGATTATTTCGTAACTCAATTAATTTATTATTTATTTAATTTTCTTGGGTGATTAAACGTCATGACTAATGATCGATTCTATAATCTACAGCGGTAATGACGATGAGGGTAATGAGAAGCGGAAGAAACGAGATAATCCTCAGAAAACCTGTCGAGAGCTGGCGATTCTGAGATTCCCTCCGTCGCCGCGCAGCGCGACAGCGCCACCCGTCTGGTTGCCCAACCAAAAGGCCGTATGTTCCCCGTGTTAAATCGAAGGGCCAGAGTAAAAGCGATAAATCCATTCATACAGCCAAGAGAGTGGTGCTTTCTCGGCAAGGCACCAGACACCAGAGAGAGCGCCAGTTGGACGCTCTGGTTTCAAAATGATTTCATATACATCGATATTGCAGCAAGATGTTTGAATAATGAATGTTTTAAAAGGAAAATGTATATTCTTAAGATATTATGTGATCTTTTTCATTTTCTGGAGTTTGAGCAACCGTGCAACCTAAGCACGAGCCGCCACTGCATGCTATAGTTTTCCTCGTTCAAGGAATATTTTGAAGAGGTAAAACGTGTGTGATAGTCTGACATATATGCCGCCCCCTCTTTAATTTGCAACCCACGGGCCGCCACTGCTGTGTAGATGTCTCAAACCAAAAAGTCATTTTCGGTGCGTAACCCCCCCCCCCCGCGCCAAATAAAACACATTGTTTGTACAATTCTCTTCGAAACCTCTACAAGGGTCCGAAAGAAAATGGTTAGCGCCCCCCCTCATAGAAAATTAACGGGGAGAGGTCTTGATGTGACCAAAGGACATGCACGTTACCCTATTCCAATTGTCCGATGTATTGTAAATATAGTGACTCCCCAAGGAGCAGTAAGAAGGGGGGGACACTACCATTCAATCGGAAGCTTCGCTGCGACTTAAATTTTTGATATTGAAGCTCCCGTTTGAACGAGTGTCTCGCTCCCTTCCAGCTCCTGGCCTTGGGGAGTCGCTATATTTAAATTGGATGATATCCGCAGGAAATTATATATAATTAATGGTGGCAGCAGCAAGCTGTTGTACACATATCTGGCAACGGTGTGATAAGATTATATAACTATTCACTTAAGTAGACTAACAAAGTTATAATTAAATCACAAATATAGATCAGAGATTGTACGTATATCCTCGATTTTCAGTTCCGCTCAAATGAAGTGTAGAGAGAGAAACTAACACCACAGAAGCCTGTACCAATTCAGTCAACGAGAACACCAATCATTATACTTTTTCGCGCGCAATAAAAAGTTGTCATGCTATTTTCTGACAGAAATTACACATAAAGGGCGATTCCAAAACAAATGCGCCTTGAATTTGAAGAATTCTTTGAGGAGAAATTTTTACAAGGGTAAAAAGAAAAGAAATACATTACGTCGTAGATGGTGACAGCGAAAGTACACAGAAGCTATAGGGTGCACATCAACACAAAAGTTGACACATCGTTTATTAAATTTATTTATAAAAATATAGAACATTTAAGGGATGGGTACATATGCAATTCAGATTAGAGGAGCTCAAACTACAGTTTGTCATTTTTACTTTGCCTTCGAATGTAAGGATCCCATTATAATATTTTGCAAATAATTTAAAAATATTTTCGCCAAAGTCGCCGTTTATAAATTTTCCTACTAGGACTGAGGTTTAAAGCTCTGCCATAAACTCATTTTACATTCTTAAATAAACTAGTTTTATACTCGTATGTCTACAATTCTCTTTTCCTCATTCTCTAAAACTGGTCGTAACAGGGTTAAAAAACTTCCTGCGAGATAAAAATTATGTTATGATTTGATTGTGACTTCTATCATGTAGTTGCTAATCCTTTAAAATGGCTTTTAGTACCAATATAAAATATTTTTTTGCAGTTATAATCAGTCATGTATTCTCTTCACGATGTTCAACAACTAACTGTTCAATTTTAATTGCATGTGCAAGCAAGATTTACAAAGCTTGTAGGCACGCACGCATTAAACGTGAGCAGACAAATCAGTTGACTGGGTCCGCACAGGGATTTAATAAAAACACGCTATAATATTTAATATAATGGAAGCAAGTGACATAATATTGTTCTTGACATATTTAGTGTTTGTAATCAGAATGTCATCAGTTTGCGTGAGCTGACAACATAATTGTTATACTCCAGGAACCAAGATCACCATGTTGTATGATACAATAGGCGAGACGTTGCAAATTTCATCTAATTGCTCCCCCAAAAAATGCGAATAACAATTTTGAAGTACCGGGAGCGGTAACTCAGTGCATCAACTGATGTCACTGCAGCGCCTCTCACCGGGAGGTCCTAGGTTCGAGTCCTGACGGCGGCAGGATTTTCGACACTAGCTTTTCAGCTAGGTCGAATTCAGTCGCTGTCTGGAGGAGAATTCTAGCGGCCGGCTGCTCTGATCGGTAGTTTTCCGTGGTTTCTCCGATCAACACCAGGCGAATGCCGGAGCAGTACCCTACCAAACGGGCCACGGACCGCGCGCGATCTGTCCTTCCTCTTCCTTGTCCTGTCCTCTCCCCTTACACACACACTTACACTAACATGCACTACACTTCCGCACATTCCGGGAGACCGGTCGGGAGCTTAGAGCTTGTCCCGGCTGGGGCGGTGCCCCGCTGGTGGGAGAGTCTTGGTTAGGGGGAAACCCCACTAGCCGACGGTAGGTCGGCGCCGGATCTCGCCATCCAGCGGGGGAAGATCACCGCCATCTCCCGAAAAAAAACATACACTACACTAACGGGACTAATGACCGCAATAGTTGACGCGCCCGGAAACACGAAAAAATCAATCAATCAATCAATCAATTTTGAAGTCTTAACAAAGCTACTCCATGTGTTTTGCACACAGTCCTTGACAAATTTTTATTTGATATTTTTCACCACTGTTAATGTTTTTGTTAATTTGCAGCTATGTTTCTGGAATCACGCTTCTCGGCACTCCAACGGAGGTGTATCTTTACGGAATTCAGTACGTGTACATTTGCATTTCCGCTGTTCTCATGGGGCTGGTGCTGTCTGAGATGTATCTGCCAACTTTCCACCGACTCGGCATCACCTCTACCTACGAGGTACAGCAGCCAAAGTTGTATTTGAACTGAAAATATGCATAGTATACAACCATGACTGTATGCAAATGGTTTGATTAATTGATTAAGAGAACTAAAATAAAATGCGGCGGCAATAATTGTGAGTTTCAGTGTCTTACGTAATTTATTATGGCCATGGACATAAATTGTACAAAAAATAAACCCCAATATAGATCGATTCTAGTTTGCACTGCCTGTAATTTAATGCTTGTTTGTACAATAGTCATTATGTTTTAATCTTTACTTTTTGGATTACAGGATAACCAACGTTTATTAACGAAAGGTACTTTAATTTTTTACGCATTTAGTCTATGGCGGCTAGACACTTAAGTTTGGATTCATTCGCTAATTTTTTTTTTCAAATCTGGAACTTTTTCAATTTTCTTTTTGTAGAATTCACACTTCCTTCTAAGCAAGTCTGACGAAATTTAACAGATGTTGTAATGGAGTTTCTTTCTTTGCAGTATTTGGAACTGAGATTCAGTAAATCTGCGCGTATTTTTGGATCTTTCCTCTTTTTCATTGGAACGGTAAATATTCTTCCTTCAGTACTCCTGTTGGTATAAAAAGTATAATTGCAACAAATTTTCTCATTTCCAGATTATATGGCTACCGATTGTTATGTATGTAGCGGCACTGGCGTTCAATCAAGGTAGCTATTAGCAAATCAAGGTACTTTTAACGAAAAATCTATACTTCTGCTAATATAACAGTATATCACTATTCTTAGAGTGAAATACTCAGTCGACCAGAAGAAATTTATATAATACATCATGTTAAAATACACATGTTTATCTTGACCTTATCAAAAGAACATGTTACTACAGCTACAGGTTTCGGCCATATACTCTCCAGGCTTGTACAATATGGTAGTGTGTGAATTTAGTGGTAAACGCACATTAGCAATTCACACTTTTGTTCTCAGGGGGAGATAAAGTCCATGCCATCGTATTGTTACCAAGAGTATAACAATGCCTGAAAGTATATATGCTTGTAGGGTGGGTTAGACAACAAATTTTCAAGCGACAATGTTAAGATTTCAAAGGAGTAAAAAATTCAATGCAAGAAAACATGATAATACAAGAATTCATTATTAATTTGAAATTTAAATAGAATTACCCTTTTTAATTGGCCAAAGGACCTTTTAGTCCTTCCCTCTCAGGAAAAGCAAATACGACTTGAAGCAATAAATTATAGCTAATTAGTTATTACGAATGTTATGGTTTTCGTGGGTGTAAATAATGTCGTTTCTTATTAAAAAGTGCTAGGTTACGCTTAAGAAATAAATGAAAAGATTTTTAACCATATTCAGTTATGACAAACAAAATGAAATGCACTAACAAAAAACTTAGTGTAGAAAGAAATAGTAAAAATTTAAATGAAATACGTTGATTTGTAAAATCATCTTTGTTGTACACCTAAATCTCTTAAAATTCAAAGTCATAAAGACACTAACCATAACCACAGTGAAATAAAAGAACATATAATTGCCGATGACAGTTTGTCAGGTGTTCAGTTCCCTGTCTTTTACCGATTCCGACACAATTAACACCCGAGGCAAAATACCATCAATAAACGTCAAACTGTTATTAATATCAAGTTATTTATGCATGTAACATCATGGCACTTACATTTCTAGTGACTGGCGTCAGCGTTCACATTGTGTCTCCGTTGGTGTGCCTGGTGTGCATCTTTTACACGTGCGTGGTGAGTGCCTCTGCTGCATGTCGCCCTCGTTGGCCGACTCTTCGCGACTGTGCCCAGTCGGTATTATACTTATCACCAGCGCCCCCTGCCGAGTGGACGAAGAATTTAGAATTCAGTTCATACTTTCAAACTATACTTGGGTTTTTCTAACGTGGCGGCTGAGGGTAGTATCTCCAAGATGGAATTCGGCACCTTTTGCGTCTTTCTTGGCAAAAGATGGAATTCGGCATTTTCTGCCGCAAGATGTCGCATGATCGCGACCGCATCAAGCAGTGCTGCAGATCAAGCGACTCTAGCGACAGGACTGAGAATGACTCGAAAAGTCTAGCCGAATTCCATCTTGGACGTACTACCCTCAGCCGCCACGTTAGAAAAACCCAAGTCTAGTGAGCGTAACTGCTTCACCACGCTGTTTTCAAAATATAAGGAACCTCGGAGGTATCACAATTCGTTTCTGGTAAAAATAATTCAAAATTTGATTTTGGATCAAGGGCATAAAATGTTGAGAATTTTGTTTTCGTAGGATAATCTCTACACAACTTCACATCCAAAAAATGTGAGAGATACAGAATACTAATTTGAAATGAGTTATTTCAACCGAAGAGATGAAACGAGGAAGCAACATACAAGTAGAGTGAACACGTGGATATTAATAATGTAAACTTGAATGAGAGAATATGAATGAAATTATTTCGTGAGATTTATTGCATTAATACATTTTCACATAAAGTACAGAAACAAGGATTTTAAGCAATTTCAGCATTAGGTAGACAATTTATGAAGAATTAATGAAACTGGTGTACCAAATAGTAATGCGGCTCGAAGTATGTCCATTGGTCGCCAATAACATAATATTTGCTTGCCCACCCTCCAACACTGTGCAGGCCGAACTATAGCCGAGAGGTTACATCTGCCATTCCAATTGAGGTTTCCAAATCAAGATGGGTGAAACTCGCTTCACAAAACTAACAACCTACCTTAATTAATTAATTCATAAAAATATGTTTAAACTTTAGTAATGTGCTTCCAAAGCCGTGCGAAATGAGAAGGCATTCGGTAATTATCAAATATAGATGAAATAAAATAAATGAAAAGTATTTGAAATAGGAGAAAAAACTGCGTCACGTGTATGAAGCCGGGGTCCAGCAAGGCATTACAAAAATGTTTTGATGCATTTAAAAAAGTAAAAAATTTCAAAAAGTTGTTTTGTGTATAGAAGAAATACAGTCGACTTCGGTTATAGTGAACTTTTGGGGACTAACATGTTTAGTTCACTATATCAGAGATTCACTATATCCGATAATGTCAATAATAAATGGAATTTCACCAGAATTATTGATTTTGTTAATATACCGCAAAAATCATTAACAGCATGAACTGAAAATTTCAATATTTTTATTTGTACGTAAAAAATCAATTACTTTCAATTGTTTGAATCGTACATTTTTTATTACATCCTTTTCCAGAGTCCGTGCTCTCTCCATAATTGATTCTGCATTGTCCTCTTTCTCTAGGTATCGTAATGCAGTCTTGACACCTTTCAATGCATCTTGCACTGTTGGAACGCCATCCCACTCTCCGAAGGCCTTTTTAATCGTATGATAACATAAGAGATACAATTAATTTCTAGGACTTATTTCCTAGGTTCACTATAGCCGAGGTTCAGGTTCACTATAACCGAAAATTCTTATGCTCATTTGTAATGTACGTGAAACGGGACCAGTGACTTGAGTTCACTATAACCGAGGGTTCACCATATCAGAATTCACTATAACTGGAGTCGACTGTGCTTTTAAAACCTACACCTCTTACAAAATGCATTTACTAGAATTTTGACATTATTGAATGAGACGCAATGTTTTATTTCCACATATATTATTGTAAACAAGCACAACATTAAAAGCAATGAATGTTTGAATTCTATTGTGCAAGTTCAGCAACAATTCTTAAAGAACATTAAGAGCAACGTCCGTTTGAAGTCAATTGTACAAGTTTAGCAAAGTTTCTTGAAGGTATTTTTCAATACATATTAAGGCGTCAACAAATACAGAAGACATTTCCCATTAACCTGAAACTGATAAGGTGTCATCAGCCTTGAGGTGAGTGTTGTGGTGTGGCAGGGCGGGCTGAAGGCCGTGGTGTGGACGGACGTGGTGCAGACGATCGCCATGTTCGGCTCCCTGCTGCTCGTCATCATCAAGGGGACGGCGGACGTCGGGGGAGTGGGCGTGGTGTGGGAGCGCGCGCAGGACAGCGGCCGCCTCGAGAAGCCCAAGTGAGTAGCGCATGCGTGCGCACCAGTGAAGGTTACGGCCATTGGGTGTATTTAGTGCTTGCTTCATAAAATGTTCGATCCCGGTACGCGCCACAAATTAATAATTAATTTCGTAGAAATAGTAATATATTTATAACTTGTTGTTTTGAATTGTATTATTTACAGTATTGAAGTAATTATTGTAGCTTTTGTCGGACAGTCTGGAAATGACTGATTACACTGAGACTTGCCGTTGCTGTTTCCTCAAATAACTTTGGTTTATTTTATGTACTAAATTGAATTCACTTATTTCATGCCATCAAGTTTTTATGATTTATTTAAAATTTGTCCTTTTTTGAATGTATTTGCAAATGTTTGTGAATTTCTAGAGGAAATTGTGTGATGAAGAGTAATTATAAAATAATTTAATAATTGTAAATAACACTTAATAATAGTAATAATAAAATTAATAATAATAATAATAATAATAGTGGGAACACTGGCTCTATGAGCATACATTATTAATAATAATATTAAATAAAAAAATAGTTTACAATATTTTATAGTTTGTTACTATTAATTTTATTACATTTGTGAAAACAATACAGTTAAGACTTTAATTTGAAAACTTTAATTTTGAGTTCACGAAAGTTGACCGAACTAAAAATCTAAGTTGCCAAGTGTTTCTCCTCTGCATTTTTCTGTTTTGTTCCCGAGATACCGGAACGCCGTTCCATACCATTCCGCCAGAAAGCAAGCCCTTTGCTTGATTTACTCGTCCATACATTCACACAATCAAATACCATTCAATGATGATTTTATTTAATGAGTTAGAGTTATATGTAATATATAGTTATCACTCGTAATATAAAATCGATGTCACTTTTACTATTAAGTGTGTCTTGTGTCCTCGTCTACATTGCGAATCGGTAATTTGCTTCTCCTTTACCTTACATTGTACTTGGCATTTATGTTTCCATAGCGTCGCTACTTCGACAACTTCCAGAATTATTGTCGCGACAGCTACATTCGTCAACCGTCACAACTTTGTGAAAACAAATCTAAAAAGAAGTAACAAACGCTGAGTATGTAACAAATAACATAACATGAAATAGTTTCAGTTTTGTACTTGAATTATCGTAAAACTAACGAACAACTACATAGGTTCGTTTGGTTCGTTTAGTTAGAATAATTCGCAAGGAAATCAAAATGTCTGATCTGACGGAGCACTTAAACACAAATTTCCTTTCTTCAAGAATATTGTTTATTCTCTCGAAGAATGAAATGGAATGGCAATATATTCATGGAGGCAGTCGACGTAGGTGGCAGAGAAACACTGCTGACCCAACATTTCTTCTCGAATCCTTTAGAATTCGTTGATAGCAAATTTGCCAACTATTTGCCGACTATTCCCGCATTAAGTTGCTTTTTTATTGCACATCTGTATTTGTATAAACTTTTTTTAGGATTGTGAAATGATAGATTAAAGTGATGGAATTAGATAATTATGAGTTTTCCAAATGACACTTCTCTACCTACCATGTCGACTCGTCCTCGAGCCAGGAGTACTGCGAGAAATTGGGCGAAACTAGAACACAATAACTGACAAGCCGCAGGAAAACGTCGTTACCGATCTCAATCTCAAAAGATTTGTCAACCGGTCACCTTCGGCCCTCATTGGATAAAAAGTTGTGCATAAGGTACACAATAAAGCATTTATTTTGCTGATAAGACCTTAGCAACAAAAAAGTCTCTTTTTACATTCAATTCTTGCACTTCATACGAATGTTGGCGGTAATCTGTTGAAAACAAAAATAAACAGTCATACTCTTTGAATTGAGAATCTTATTAAAATACATTGACAATACAAGCCGAAATCGCAGTTCTTGATTCAACGTTCAACATGGCTGTTCCATGTTTTGTTTTTTTCAAAATCCATTGAAAATGTTTTACTTTGAACATAATCAACGAAATAATTTCTTACATTTACACATTTTACATTTACCCGTTTCTTGTAATTTCACTCATTCAGAAGTTGGCCGAGAAGGCTGAGTTATCCGCTATCTCTACAGCAACTCTGACCGGGAGGTCATAAGGTTCGAGTCCCGATGATGGCGAATTTTCCACAAGCTAGGTCAAATTCAGCCGTTATCTAGAGGAAAATTCCAGCGGCCTGTTCTGCTGCTCTCATCGCTAGTTTTCCGTTTGATTGATTGATTAGTGAATCCGAGTCATTAGTCCCTTAGGCGTAGCGCATGTTTTTATTGCGAAAAGTGGCCGTGATCTTCCCTTACATGCTGGCGAGAACCGGTGCCCACCTACGCCGGCATGCGGAGATTTTCCCCAACCAGGTATCTCACATCAACGAGGCGCCACCCCAGCCAGGACAAGTTCTAAGCTCCCGACTGGCCTCCCGACAAGTGTTGTGAAGTGTATGTGAGCGTCAGTGTGTGTAAGTAAGGAGCGAGAACAGGACAAGAAACAGTAAGGAAAGATCTCGCGCGGTCCGTCACCCGGGCCTTCATTGGGTACTGTTCGGGCATTCACCTGCTGGTGACCGGAGAAGCCATGGAAAACTACAGATCAGAGGAGTCGGGCGACAAAATTCCCTCCTCTCTGCTAGCTATGAAGCCAGTGTCGAAAATCCTGCCACCGTCGGGACTCGAACCCGAAAACCTCTCGGTTAGAGGTACTGCAGTGACATCATTTGATACCTTTTGCCAGTGATAGTTTTTCATGGTTTCTCCGATCAATTACAAGTGAATGCTGGAGCATTACTACAACAAACGGGCTACAGTCCGCGCGCTATCTTTCCTTCCCGATCCTTGTCTCTACCTCTCGACTTACACGTTCAATTACATGCAATATTTTCCCACATACGCCGGGAGACTAGACAAGACAGAAACTTATAGCTTGTCCCGGGCTAGGGAGATACTTGGAGGAGTAAATCTCCCGCAAGCCGGCGTCTATGTCATCGCGCCGGGTCTCATTGTCCATTGGGAAGGAACGCCGACAACTCTTGTGGTAAAAAATTTCATTACACCGTCTTGGTAAATGGCCATAGTAGCAGACATTAATCAATCAAGCGATCATTAATTCTGAGAATAATATTTACCTGACTTGACTTTACCGGATCTCATTGTCCATTGGGAAGGAACGCCGACAACTCTTGTGGTAAAAAATTTCATTACACCGTCTTGGTAAATGGCCATAGTAGCAGACATTAATCAATCAAGTGATCATTAATTCTGAGAATAATTTTTACCTGACTTGACTTTACCGGATCTCATTGTCCATTGGGAAGGAACGCCGACAACTCTTGTGGTAAAAAATTTCATTACACCGTCTTGGTAAATGGCCATAGTAGCAGACATTAATCAATCAAGTGATCATTAATTCTGAGAATAATATTTACCTGACTTGACTTTACCGGATCTCATTGTCCATTGGGAAGGAACGCCGACAACTCTTGTGGTAAAAAATTTCATTACACCGTTTGGTAAATGGCCATAGTAGCAGACATTAATCAATCAAGTGATCATTAATTCTGAGAATAATATTTACCTGACTTGACTTTACCGGATCTCATTGTCCATTGGGAAGGAACGCCGACAACTCTTGTGGTAAAAAATTTCATTACACCGTCTTGGTAAATGGCCATAGTAGCAGACATTAATCAATCAAGGATCATTAATTCTGAGAATAATATTTACCTGACTTGACTTTACCGGATCTCATTGTCCATTGGGAAGGAACGCCGACAACTCTTGTCTTTCACGCTTGGCTCCACATACATTAATCAATCAAGCGATCATTAATTCTGAGAATAATTTTTACCTGACTTGACTTTGCAATAAACATAAAATTTTAAAAAGATAAAATAAAAGATGAATATAGGTAAGCAAAAACAATTCAATTGAAAACGGGCAAAACACGTCATGCAAACACGTCACGCCTCCACGCGAAGATGGGTTGCCAGTCACGTGTGATTCCCAAGAATCAGAAAAAGAAACGTGGGACGTCAGGGAACGTGTTAATTTGACGAACGTCTGCATGCCACCTCTGGGCAAGGACAGCGAAGAAAACAAAACAATAGAAATAATTTTTTGTTCGAGAATGTCAGTTTTCAAGTGTTACCTAGCTGATTTTAAAGTCGGAGACATTTTAATATCAACTTTGTACGTACGGCAAAAACCTTCAACCTGTTTGATGTGGGAAACCGTTTCTACGGAAACTACGTAGTAGCAGACGATAGATAAATGTACACTACATATAAGGCTCTGCAAAAATAACGTAACACACTCGCGGATGTAAAGGCTCTTGGCATTCTTCCGATTAATGGCTGCTCGGATTGCAGTGGACGATTTCCACATTTGTGTTACAATGTTCTATTAAAGCAATGCAATCAATTGCATGACGGGATCTGTAGTGTACTAGTATTGTACTCTATGAAAAAGGAACGACGACCTCAAGAAGAAATCAAAATGAATGTTATGGAAGCAACCATAATTAAATGATAAAGGGTAGAATACGTCGTGTGACGACTGGCGCACAGCCTGACATACAAGGATTGTAAAATGAAACGTGAGACACCAAAAATCTCCTACAGCAACAAACTTAGAACCACTGTTGGGAATGTTTTGTCAAGGACGGCGAAGGAAATAAAAGAATGAAAATAAATTTTTAGCAGTCTTTTATTACACTCCCGACATTGTGATAATTTTTAGAAAAATTCAATTGATTGCAATCGATTATTAGATTATTTATTAAATTATTAAATTTCCTGCCAATTTTAAGCAAGGGTTCGACATAAAACATACACACCTTACCTGTTGCATATGGATGTGTGATTCTATACAGAACTACGATTCCTGAAAGTTCTATTAATTGGAATCAATTATTAGATTGATGACAACTACTATGAGCCCTTTTCAATAATGAAAATTTAACATTTATTCTTATTACTTGTACATGGCAATTCTGTCAAATTTACGTGAAATTTTTTTCCTTTTAAACATTGAAACACCGTGCGGGTTTGATTACAGTTCGTAAGCTTACGTTCATAATTATGTTTGTAATCTTGATTGACTTCTCGGCTGACTGGCAGAATGAAGTCCCCAGAATTCTTGATGAACCAATTTTCGTGTCTTTTCCAAAATAAAAATGTTCAGAATATTCTCAACGATTGCTATAATTAGATTTAATATTCCCACAAATCTAACACGCGGTCGCGACTTTCCCTATATGTGTTTCGTATGAAACTTGCGACTGACTATATTCATCTAATTACTGGAAACTTCTTCCATCTACGAAGCTACCTTGATGTATCTCTCCTCGAAAATGGAGTCTATTTAATTTCAACTTCCACTACTATATTAATCAACATTCCCAATTACCCTTTAATATCACCATTTACACGCAACTAAGCTCTAAAACTTCCAACTAAACAAACTCCCGGCTTACTATAATCTATATAAAAACCAGCCTATGTTGAAAACTCGATCGCACCTCACTAACCGCTAACGTGTGCTCGCTACGAATTCTTTCTAGAGAATGAATTCATGCCTCCTTCCTGACAACCACGACCCACCTTCATATTTTCTGCACATCATGTGTCTGGGGCCGTGTCCTTTTGTATCACGATCTGACATCAAGCATGGAATATTGACCTTCGTTAATCCGTTGACCTAGTAACGCGCAATCTTTATCTGTAAACGATGCCATATTTCAAAACTAAATGTTAATTTTATCAATAAAAATTAATTCCCAGGAGCTTGGCTTATCACAACATACACATCAGAACCACCATACCTGAGAAATTCCTTCGTGTGACAAATTTACTGCAGAGAAACATTTTAAATACAAGAGTTGGAAATCGAGAGCAGTTGAATGTGGAGCGTAAAAGGTCGTTACGATAGTTATCGAAGCTCTGCGATTTGTTCCACAAAATTTGTGCATGACCTTGGCTAAATTCTCAGGTCATTCAAAAGACTGGGCAGGGCAAGACATTACTTTATTGAGAACAGTCCACATTTGGCGCAAAGAATTGTAGAAGCACTGACAGTCCCTAGATCTGCTCCTTGGGAAGCTGGTTGCAACCCGGAGTAGATTTTACATTCACCCGACTTATAACATCTTCAGTTATGAAGTAGAGTAAAAGTAATAATAATAATAATAATAATAATAATAATAATAATAATAATAATAATAGTAATAATATTAATAATAGTAATAATAATAATAATAATAATAATAATAATAATAATAATAATAATAACAGCGTTGTATGCGTTAGAGCGTGTTTCTACATATTTTTCCTATTTTCTTTATTCTATTCTTTTCGCTCAATAGTCTCAGCCTGGATCCTCTGGAGAGGCATACTCTTTTAGTGTTGATAGTGGGAGGATTATTCCACTGGCTGCAATCCAGCGGTGTCAGTCAGATGATGATGCAACGATTCCTCTGCCTGCCCACGTTGGGGAAATCAAAACTGTATGTTTTGTTTCCTTAGTACAATTAACAGTTTCACATACGATTACACGAAAGAAAATGCCCTTATCCTGCATATTTTTGTGCACAGAGCAGTGTGGATTTTCGTCTTGGGAGCGGTGTTTCTTGTGGTGCTTTGTTCCTACGCTGGTTTACTCATTTACGCCACGTATTATGACTGCGATCCTCTCACAACAAAGGTGAAATTTCAAATAAAGGTTTTGAATTTTGCAGTTTTTTTTGGCATTAAGGTTATTGCGTAATGTGCCATTTTTATTTTGCAGTTAGCCAAGAGGACTGACCAGTTACTTCCTCTGCTGATGATGCGTTCAATCGGCCACTTGCCTGGACTTCCCGGATGTTTCATTGCAGGAGTTTTCAGTGCAGCATTAAGGTAGTATTTTGATTTCTAAATAATTCTCTTGGATCTTCATTGCGACTTTGGAACATTTACCCTCACGTAATCGTGTTGTGTCTGTGAAAAGAAAACTTACGGCCCATAGATTTTGCACACATTTCTTACTTCATTAAGTTGATTCATGAATCAATGCGCGTAAACAGCTAAGATCATTAGACCTGTAAGTGTAGTGCTTGTGTGAGAGCAGGAGGTGGCGGTGCTCTTTCCCGACAGAATTCTGAAATATGGCGCCGATCTACCTATCGGCTTGCAGGGTTTTCCCCAACCAGGTATCTCCCTTCAGAGAGGCACCACCTAACCGGCACAAGCTCTAAGTCCCCGACATGTATGGTAATGTAGTTCATGTAAGTGAATGTGTAAGTAACGGGTGAGGATAGGACGAGAAATAGGAAGGAACGATAGCGCGCGATCCGTTTGTTAGGGTACTGCTCCGGCATTGCCTTGGAGTTGACCGGAGAAACCACGAACAACTACAGATGAGAGCAGCCGGCCGCTCGAATTCTCCTCTAGACAGCGGCTGAATTTGACGAAGCTATGTAGCTAGTGCCGGAAATCCTGTCACCGCCGTTGAGACTCGAAGCTTGGGACTTCCCGGTGAGAGACACTGCAGTGACATCAGTTGATGCACTGAGCTACCTACACCGGTTACTTCCTCTTCTGACCGGTTACTTTCCGGTCTTACTGACTTTATTAAAGCTCTCGTTTGTTTAGGTCGAGTGGTACACACCATATAATATCAAATGTATTAATCAGGGACTCAGACCCTCTGTCAATTGTACTACAATGGAAAGGAGGAAGTGTAAATGGATATAAGAGAAAAAAGATAGGTCAGAGAAAGGGAGTTTAGAATAAAATAACATTTAAGAGGGTAGGATTGGGAATGCAAAAGATAAAAAAAATGAAGCAAAAATAACTAGAAAGTGGAGAATGGGATTCATTGAAAAACAGATTAGGGACAGGAATAAGCAGCAATATAGAGTTCAAGAGGAAATAGGATGTGGATATTGGGAGAGGGAAATAGATATGTGAGGTGGACAAATGAGAGAAAAAAGTATGGAAAGTGATAAACAGAGAGAGGGGAAGAGGAATTAGAGAGGTTCGAATAGATATGGACACATGGAGAGCATTACATGTTCCTGTTCTATGGCTCGATAGCCCGTTACGAGTCTTGGCCGACTAGCGGTGACCCAGGGCAGAGAATTACAAACACACTGTTAAAAGGGAGTGGTTAAATGGAGTGGCAATGGTACCATGGTTTGTAAGAGAATAAGAAGGAAGGTAACGAGAGGGAAAAGGAAGGTACATTATGTACTTGTCATATGCTAACGATGTTGTGATAATTACTTTCATGAAGGAGAAAGAAATAAGGGAAATGTTGACAAGTCTGAATAGTCTTAGAGAAAAGAGAGGAAGAAGATAGAAAAATGCAGTCAGTTTCGAAAAATGTATCTTGACGATATATTCAAATGGGAGAAGAAAGGAAAGAGAGATGATGTTAAAAAGGAAAAAAGTGTAGGAAAGGTCAAGGAGTACAAGTTCTTAGATAACATATTGCAGGATATTGGAAGGGCAAGTAAAAGAGAATGCGAAAAAATGGGGTTTCGCAAAAAGAAGGTGAGGGGAATTATTAAGAAGGGCTTCAGTACAGATTGGAAGAAACAAAAGGATTTCGACATTTCAGTGGGGATTATATTATACTGCGGAGCTGTGTTGTTGGGATGGGTAAAAAGAAAAATAGTTGTTAGGAGAGATCTTTGGAGATGTACATACGTTTAAAGGGGAATATATTGTAACGAATATTGCGTCATCTGCCAGCACCACCACGAACGACCTGTATGCGCGGATTGCGTCATCGGCCGGCAGCCCTCCAACTAGCTAGTCCCAGAGGGTTCTGGGCGTATCGCAAAGTCCAGAATATTCTCGACGGCACCCGCCGAGTATCACTACGCGGCGGCCGGCGACCGCGAGTGAGTCTTAAGTCTGAAGTGGAAGCTGAGCTGTGAAGTGTGTGCATCGCGGTGAATAGCAGTGCAGTGATTGTGCTCAATGACGTGAACGGTGGCCAGCGCCGTGAACTGTGGCCAGTGCAGTGGACTGTGGCCAGTGCATCGAACTGTGGTCAGTGCTTAGGACTGTGCGACAGTGTAAGAGAAGTGAACAGTGTAAATAAATAATCAAGAGAAGTGTGACGTATAAAGAATAATCAAGTGTTTCCAGTGATTGTGTTACAAAACAAAATAAACGTTTTTGTTAAAATAATACCAGAGTTTTAATTCACCACCTAGAATCGTAACAATATCAAAGAATGCCGTTAGAACAGAAGCTAAAAAAAGGGAAGATGAGGGTTTATTTTTTTTATTTAACATCAAAAACAATTAAAAATATATGTGACTGACAAACTGTGAGTGACTTGAAAATTGGTGCTATAGAGCAATAAGATAAGACAGTGTTCTGGAAGAAGAAGGAAGAATGAAATAATGCAAAAATGTGTTGGATCAAGAAAGAGAATAAAAGGACAAGGCCAAACAAGGAGGAGGAAAGAGAAGAGTATTACAAAGGAAGGATAGAGAAAGGACAGGAGAAATAAATGTGGAGGAGATAAAAAAAAAGGACTGAATGTAACGGAAATAATTTAAGGCAAGAGATAGGTAAGGAGTACATGAGCGGCAGCGACAATAACATTGCGACACTTTACTTACGGGAAGATAAAAGGGGTTACCGAGATATTTGATTGTGATAAGAAGTTAAGCTAGTGGTGCTACAACAGTACATACGTTTTGTAAAGTAAATTATTAACGGATTCATAATATATTAATTCATAACGGATTCATATGATAACATTGCAAAGTTAACACGGTTTCATGAAAATTGGACTTCTACCATATTTATTACTTTACTCAAGGCGCAAATAAATGTAAAAAAAATTTCCAGGCAACAGCATGAATCGACCTCCAGTCACGAGATTCTTAGGCTACAAATTAAGCAGTTTCGCTACAAAGGTTCAAAGAAACTAGCATGCTAAAAGACATTAGAATTGAACATTAGTAGTAAGATAATTCTGAAGAATGAACTAAAAAATACTCCAAAATTACTAATATTTGGAGAAATTGTACCTGACATTATTTAAAATTCCAAAATGGACGAATAGATTATTTAAAACAGAAATCTTTGCAATAAGAAATATTTCTCAGTATCTTTCTCAATATATTTTTGCTATTTAATAGTGACTGTAGATATGAATGAATGATTAATAAGAGATTCATGAATTAGAAATAACGAGAAAAATACCCCTGATTGTTAATTGTTTTATCATTGCTAGTTTTAGAAATCAATGATGAACTGTAAGATTATCATTTACGACATTTGTGGGGTTTGAATTGGGTTGACAATTAATTATGAATGGAGTTACAATACTTTGTACAATTTTATTGTAAGTTTATTGAAAAATGAACGGAAGACGGAAGCAAGGGACTTTTAGAACACGTGAAAGCTTGTTGCTTCTTTTTTCCTTCTTTCTTTTGGGCAACGTTTGAAAATTAATGTATAACACAGTAATGTGATGAAAGGATATTGATTTATGCATGAGAGGAAAGAGCTATTCCAACTGAATATCGGAGAAGATTTTTGTTGTAAAAAATGGATTGATTTATTGATTGATGAAACTGATGTGTAAATTAAGCTACCAGTTCGTATAAGATAAAATATTTAAGACGCAGAATATTTCAATGACAAGATCGGTTTCGATACTGAGGTACACAAGAAAAGGAGCTGGGTTGAATATCAAAGGCGCTGGACTCTAACTGAAGTGTGCCAGTTTTTTTCTTTATTTGAAGGTTCCTTGAAGATCTGGAAGTTCCTGGGGGTTTGTTACGAAGTACTTCATACTTATTTACTATGAAATAATATCTTGCACATTTCAGCTCCATGTCCACATCTCTGAATTCAATGTCTGCCGTAGTTCTGGAAGACTTCTACAAAACTTTCTTTAAAACAACTTTGACAGAAAGACAGACACAGATCTTGATGAAAAGTGTGGTCGTTATCACAGGAATTATATGTGTATGTCTAGTCGTAGTTGTGGAGAAACTGGGATCAATTTTACAGGTCAGTTTTCAATAAGCATATTTATATTGCGAACTGCTAATAATAATAATAGTAATAATAATAATAGTAATAATAATAATAATAATAATAATAATAATAATAATAATAATAATAATTTAACTACAATTAAAATTAAGTACTTAGATGTAAGCAACTACTCAAAAAATATTTATTTTTTGCGCTAGGTTAAGTCAAGTTAGGTTAAAGTTTCTTAACTTACAATGTCGAGAATCACAAATATTCAAACAATCGAATAAATATCAGATAATTCATTTTTCTCTTGAATATTTTCGTATATGGAGATTAACACTGTTGAGTGATGATTTCACAGGCACACAATAAACGTTGTCAGACTCAAAGTGTTTCTCTATGTATTTCAACGCGCTGAATCCGAATCTGAAGCCAGAATTGCGCCATCACTATCCAATATTTTTAATCGTGAAAAATCGTCGTGACATTGTATTTTTTTTTGTTTTCTTTTGGGGGATTGTTGTCAGACCCAAAGACTTGTCACATATTTCTCTATGTATTTCGACGTGGTGATTCTGAAGCTGAAGCCAGAATTGCGCCACCACACTCCAATTTTTGTAAATCGCGAAAAATCACCGTGAAATTGCATTTTTTTTTTTTTTGTTTTCGGGAGATTGTTGTCAGACCCATACACTTGACACATGTTTACCTATTAATGTTGACGCGCTGAATCTGAATCAGAAGTCTGAATTTCGCCACGAACCTCCGGTGTTTTTAAATCGCGAAAAACCATCGTGAAATTGTATTTTAGTTTTCGGGGTTTGCTGTCAGACCCGAAGACTAGACACTTGTTCTCTATGTATGTCGTCGCGCTCAATCCAAAACTGAAGCCAGAATTGCGTCATCACTACCATCCACTTTTTCAAATCGAAAAGAAAAAACCTCAAATTTACAATCTACAATTTCACGGCGGTTTTTCTCTATTTAAAAAATTGGAAAGTGATGGCGCAATTCTGGCTTCAGGGCTTCAGATTCGGATTCAGCACGTCAACATACATAGTGAAACATATGTCAAGTCTTTGAGTCTGACCACTTTCGAGATATACTCTTTAGGTCTGACAACTTTTGTGTGTGTGTGTGTGACTGTGTTATATCATACCACTTACTCGTTTAATATTTTTTTTTTCAGATGGCTCTGTCTTTGGTATCGATTACGAACGGTCCTACTCTTGGTTTGTTTTCCATGGGCCTCTTTTTCCCATGGATTAACACGCTGGTAATTAGCATATTAGTTTATATACAATATCTTTTATTAATAGAATTGAAAAGATTTTAAATATTGTCTTAAATAATTTTGATAATAATTATTGAATTATGAATTTTTGTTAAAAATATATGTCACATAGGTAACATTGTAAGTTTGCTTCCATCCTTATGGGTAAGGATTATTACTAAAACAAATTCTGTGATTGAACTCATTTCAACGTTTCATTGCCAGGGTGTGATAACCGGTGGGACTGTAGGATTACTTTTCATTGGTTGGGTGATAATAGGTACACAAACAGCGATTGCTGCGGGTACCATTTCATTCGAAAAGATGCCAGTGTCAGTGGATGGTTGCACTTACAACTATTCTCTACCGATCACCAATCAAACATTACTTCAAGAGTACTCCGACCAAACTACAAGGTAATTTATTATTAGTTATAATTGAAATAACAAATTGAACTATGGTCCAAACATTTCTTTAATGTGAAACTGCTATAATGAATGCAATCAATTTACCAATTTTCGGTCCTTGATTTTATTAAAGTGCCTAAGATTGTAATAAAACTAGACCAATTACTCTACATCCGTTCTATATTTTTATGATTTTACGAAGGAAATAAAATATCCCCGAAACATTTTAGTGAATTAACTTAATATAGCTTGATTGCCACTTTAGAATATAATTAAGAGAACGAATCTCCATTACATCCTGTAACCCACGACAACACTGACTCATGGAATTTTGCAGAATTTGTTCTTTAGTTTAATTTTCTAATGCTCTTCATTTATTTCAGCGATGTTTTTGGTCTGTACCGTATATCCTACCTATGGTATACGTTAGTCGGTTGTTTGGTGTCCGTACTGGTAGGATTGTTAGTAAGCTTTATAACAGGTGCGAATGATCCCCAGAAGGTCGATCCTCGTTTGCTTAGTCCTTGTGTTGCCTGGATATTCGCAGACGATAAAGAGAACGAAAAGGAGCAAACTATTCAGCCCGTAATGGAAAACCAAACGCCTCAAGATGCCAGGTAAAGTTCTTTCAAGTCTTCAATTATTGCCATTGTGTGTATGTAGTCCAAAAATTCGTCGCTTTCACTCTTTTACCATCTCGCAGTGCAGGACGTAGTAAAGTGAAAATAAGACAGTCGTAACTGTTACAAGCGATTCGTTTAGTGGATTTCAATATAACTGTATTCTTCCACGAGTGAATTGTTACGCAACATTATCAAGCATTAGCGTAAGTAAGCCGGCATTACCCGTTTATATATAAGCACGTAAATTAACTTATTAGCCAGCAACAGGAATGAATTCTACATGACCTGGAAGTAATTTTATTTCCATCCATTCTTACATCCTGAACCTGCTACGCTCCTCGCTTTCTCTAGCCCGCACCTCGCCCCGCCCCCTCCCGCGCCACCCGGCTCTACCCTTCTCTCCGTGCAATGTCTTGGAAACTATTTACATTGATTCTGGGAAGTCAGGCAAGGAGAAACGAAATAAGAAACACCAATCATCCTTTTCAAATATGTTCCTTTATCCAATTACGTCATGTAGTTGAGGGGCTTACAGCACAAGGGATAGAATTGCCCTAAATGTGGTATTGAGAAAATTGAGTTCAAAGTTGAGTGACCATAGAAAACACTAAGGAAGACATTTTCTTTCCGTCGATGGAACATGGAAACTGTCTGAGCTGTTGAAATACCATTTCACAAAATAATATGGATTTTTACTTTACACTCCTACGCTTAACTAAAAATTCACTTATACTCCTTGTGTTCAGGGTCCCTCAATTCACATACACATTTACCTACAAAATATACAGTTCCAATATTTGAATCGTGTGGCACTTTGTGACTGAGCCGAAGGCTAAGACCACTTCCTCGCCACGAATACAAAGCTAAAAATTATCCATATATTTTAGATCCGCAACGCACTTCGCTGAGATGTGTAGTTAAAAATGCGAAAAGGGGCCGATGTGGGTGCGTCCATACACTGCAAGTGTCATTCGACGTTTCGAAATATCTTTACATATCGTAAGCAGAGCTTCGTAATTCAGTGATGAGATCAGATGAGTCCCATTTGTTGTCTTATGAAGTGATCTTGTGTTATTTTAACCCATGAACATCTCTTATTATCAAGATCGTAGAACCTCTGTATAATGAACTCGAATTTTCTGATAAGGAATAAATTGTTTCGTTGTTTTTGATGCATGATCAGTTTAATTCAATCCCTCCAGGTTTCTCCCTTCGAAGTGTTATGTTTACATTAATTAACTATCATAAAATTAAAAGAGTAGAAATGTGTCTAAGAAAATTCACTTGCCGACCGATCAGAGCGCAGAACTCTTTCACTTTTCACACAGCTTTGATAAGCTCTTTTAAGAGTGAGGAGATCGGTTCGTATCGCGTTTTGATTTTCCACAAATCTCAATAAACATTCCTCGCAACTTACTGTGTTTCTCAGTGTAGTATCAGTGAAACTGACATTTCGTTCCGCGTAGAGTGACATCACGGCCGGATATAGTATAGTGCGCCAGGAAAGTCTCTCCGCACTAGTCCGAGTCAGGGACTCCTATTAAAAATTACATTTATGTTGCTAGAAAACAGATCGCTGGGAAACAAGTGCAAGAGACAAATCTTTCAGCATCTGTTATGACTGTGGTGAGTGCGGTACGTGAAGCTATGAATTCATAGAGGTGCCGTTACCGACCTCTTCCGTGTTCAGCAAGTGAAGCCAATCCGGCATATTGGTGTGTCCAAACCACGTCTGTCAAACCAATACCTTCTGTTACCATACGTCTAACAATACGTTATTAGCTGCTTGTGGCGTAGGAGTATGTAGGTGTGGTGGAAAAGCTGGAAAATTTGATCGAACTGTGAATTCCCGTAAACGTACACACGATACAGAAGTTCTCTCAAAATCGTGTTCTTGGAAATAAGTCGAGAATAACTTGCTGTAATTGCTAAGATGGCAATTGTCTCTTCGTACAGCTCTAATCCACAATGCTCTCCACTTTGGATCTGCAGGAAATCTTTAAGAAAAAATTCCCGAATAACAAAGTTACTAATGTTCCAAATTACATTGAGTAGCTTCTTACTAGTGGAAATCAATTTCCGATTTTCCCGTACGGTTTGTACAGCTATTACTCACACAAGTAACCATAACGAACTGTTACAAAAAGCTAGCTATTCTAAACAAGGCTTTTAAATATTAAAAACGATGTCAAACAACACAACTGAACACTAGCACAGCTACAAGTCACAGACCACTCACACGCAGTTTGTCTATGCTACTAGCTTCCTGGATTCACCAATATGGCGGGGTGGCTTCAAGTTTGTGACGTCATGCTATTTCCCTATAATCATAACTCCATGATGCGATATTTACATTTTCATCTGTTGCGCGCTGCTACCAACATAATTTTTGTTGCAAGCACCAAGATGCCACTGCGGAGAGACTTTCCTGGCGCGCTGTACAATAGTAAAAGATAAAAAGGCATTCATTTAGTTATATTTATATATGTACCTAATACATAAAGTTGTTCCAATTTGTTTAGTGAGAGTACTCCTGAGAAGAATAAAAGTATTGCAGCGTGACCAAAGATGTGGAAAAAAGAAGATGATTCATGAAGAAACAATTCGAAGTATGTTCACGATCTCTGTTATTATATTAATTTTGTTAATTATTTTAAAATATACAAGTTTTGTTACTATTTTATTTCGCTACAGCCTTCTTCCTTTCCCGTAATGTGGTCAACACTCGAATTGTTCGAAATATATCAATCAGATTCTTTCTGATGATCGAAATTGTACAAATGCTTGTGGTAGTTACTCACTTGGGAGAGAAACATATTGTTACATTGGCATAACTAAGTTCCAAAAGGAATTTACATGACCTTCACGAACCAAAATGGCTACTGTTTTATTCGTTTATTGGAAGTGCTTTTACTACTTTACACACCTCAAATGCTCATATTTTCTGAACGAAGTGTTTTACAACTTCCTGGCGTCATGCATGGCAACATAAATGCCTCGAAGCAGTTTTATTATATGCCCTGAATGTGTGTATGGAGAACGAGCTTCAAACTGTTCTCTCGACAAATTTTGCAAACGTCTGATGCTTCAATATTGCTCTTCGATCCAACTTCTATTCGACTGCTCTCCGATCCAACACCTTCAAGTAGCATTGTACTTACGAGCAATAACGCAATATGCAATTTTCAGAAGCTCTCAAATATTTGAATATAATAAAGTAATTTATTCGACCTCTTGTGCATTCTTCTTAGTATTAATGCTACTGATTTTTAGTGTAATTTAATGAGTTTTGTTGCAAAACCATTTCAAATAATGAGATTCACATTCTTCGTTATTTTAACGGATGACCAAAACTGGCACTTGGTAAAAGTGCTCAAACGCTTTCTCAATTTTCCTTGAATATTTCCTACGTAAATAAATTATCTTTATTTTGACGTATATTACACAACAGAAGTAATGTCATACATAAAGTTCAACTAGTTCAAATGTGATAAATAGAGAGGTCGTTTATCAGTTATGAATGGCCTCTATGATCCAAAAAATTATTATTAGTTTATTTAGAATTCCTACGCAATGTTCAAGAAAGGAATGACTACAATACAGAAAAAGTTGAAATGAAAGAAACTGTTTGGGACTAAAATATGAGGAAGATAACCAGAAGTACATAAGCTATTACCGTTGTCCCCAATCTGGTTTTAACACTAGACCAGTAAATTACATTCCAATTATCCTGAATTTAACCTTGACCACAGTTCAGTTATGTGTCTCGTCCAGCACCACCGTGCACTGGATTTGACTGACATTTTGATCTGCATTTGTCTGACGTTAAGATCTGACCGCAAGTCATTATGTGTTATATGTTGCTACCGTACGGTTGTCCTTAAAAACCGGCCAATTATTTAATTTAAAATGTCTAGTGAATCAAAGGTGGTGTTGACATCTCCAGAAATAAGTGAAAAGGCGTAAATGGTGACGTTGGAATTATGCCCGCAACTTTTGTTGCTCTCCTGCTTACAAACTCTCGTACGGTCTGGTAAAACAATGCCACCTGTGATGAGTAGTGTAGGATGCTGCCCGCTAGGTGGCCTTGGCTGAATCCTGCATGTGAACTGCAACGAAACAATTCAATGTAAAAGTTTAACTTATAAAAGATACGACAAAGTCGTACAAAAAGTACCGCATGAAACTCGATGTACTGGGTATTAATACACTCGTGTGAAGTTTACGGTAGTCGCTCTTATCGTAATATCACACTCGTGTATTAATATCCATCATTACATCATCGTTTCATAATGTACTAGTATTCCTAATCCTAATAGTACATTATAAAACGATGATGTAATGGTGGGTACACGAGTGTGATATTACGATACGAGCGAGTATCGTAAACTTCAAACGAGTGTGTTAATACCCATACACACACACGGACACGTACATATATAGATATTCACAAACAAAAATTTAGCTTGGTGAAGTAATTGTTCTTTTTTTTTTGTTATTTAAGGTCGCATCAACATCTAAGGTCATTAGCGACCACTATTGGTGTTAACGGTATGGTAACTATGTGGATGAAACGATATGGTGATTGATGATAAGGGGTGAAACGACGAACACAAATACAACCATGCCTGAGGCGGGACTCGAACCCGCGACCCTTCGGTCCGAGATCACTACGACACTACTGCCTTAGCGATCTCGGCCACCGGGCCGGCTGTTCATTGTTTACTTATGGCGAAATAGTACTCTTAGCAGTCATATTGTAGGGCATCTGCACATCCAATGAGTCTGGTGGGAAAATTCCACCTGCATTTCTTCTCCACCTGCGCGCTGTCGCCGTGCCCTTGCCGCCGGCCTTGATTTCGGTCGCCGCGCAAGAAACTCCGGAAATCCCGCGGCTACGCAACCGGTTCTGGGATCACATCCAAACAACCGCCTCGGCGACCCGCGCGGTGGGCGACCTTGCACTCGAATAATTACTCGTCGGCAAAATCAGGAACGCTCTTCGTCAAGTCCACATCAAGGGCATTTTTTACCGAGTTCTAGAGGCAATGCTGATCAATTTAACCGAGTGCGTCAGCGTATGTAGTATGAAGTTGTGTGTCTGCTATTTGCGCTTCGTAGTTGTGGAGGTCTCAGTGTTTTGTCCGCACGTTGGCAGGATTTTCAGCATCACCTAAGTAGATGAGTCCAACTTGCTGAATGGGAATTCTAGAGGCCGGCTGCTGTGGTCGGTCGTTCTCATTAACTCACTGATTCTATGAGTGAGTGTTAATCATTTAACAATACATTTGTTCACAATCGCTGTTTTCAAGTATGATAAAGAGACACTAGAGCGCCGTTGCGAGATAGGATGGCTGGAAAGAGCTATTCTCCCGCATTGGCCAGAAACCCCAAAACGGAACAGGTTTTCAGCGCGCTCCAGCGCCCAAAGTATGCATTTTGTTGGAAATTTTATCTACTTTAATTTATTATACATCAATTGTTTGGATAAAACGCATAGTTTTGAAGAGAAAAGCGAAAAATTAAAATCAGTCCGAAACTTTTAGTGTTTTTTTTTTCTTCTTCAATTTTCTCTGCGAAGCCGACCTTTTTTGAGGTGGCAAACATCAAATTCGAATTCAGCGCCCTCAAAAACATACCGAGTCGTTGAGAAAAACCTTCCGAATCTCTTTCCTGGATCGGGCCCTTTTGAGCACCAATTGAGAGGACTAACAGCTACTCTGATCGGGAGGTCTAAGAGTTCGAGACCTGACTGGTGGATTTTCAATATTAGTTGTACAACTGGATCAAATTGAGTCGCTGTCTCTACGAAAATTCTAGCAACTAGCTGCTCTGATCAGTAGATTTCCATGACATTCATTTCATTCCATGTCATTTCTTCGACCAATACCAGGCGAATGCCGGAGCAAAACCCTATCAAATGAGCCACGGATCGCGCGCGATCCATTTTCATCCTCTTTCTTCTCCTACCCTCCCCCCCTCACGCACGCACACACACACACTTACATTAACAAGCATTTCACTATATCACGTGTCGGAAGACTTAGAGCTTGTCTGGGGGGGGGCACTAGCAGAGTTACTTGGAGGGGAGAAATCCTCTCAAGCCGCCGTGTAGGTCAGCAACGGATCTCACCATCCGACTGAGAAGGCACAGCTACCTTCCGGGATAAAACATTCACTGCACTAACAGGACTAATGAGCATAGCAGCCGTCATACCCAAACGTCTATCAGTCCATCCATCCATCAATCAATCAAACCTTCCCTATTCTCTCATTCCCAGTCTTAGGTTTGGGTGACAAGCTTCTCCCCATCCCCAGCAACTCCAGCAACGATTGTGAGGCGAAAATCCATGAAGGATTACCAACACAAGAAGATCGTGGTTAATATTAAGTACGTATTAAGAATGTTTCTTTATTGAAATTGAGCTGTATATTGTGAGTTGAAGGTTTCATTTTAGGGAGTCAATATTACAAAGCCACCGAAAGAGATTATGCTATCATCATTATAATATTTCTGTACTTAGGTCTCTGAGTGTTTAAGAATAAGACTGGAAGGTTAATTGCGAGGCGGAACGATAGCAGAGCCGAGTAAAAGCATTCCAGCCAAGTCCTGAAGGACTAAGAGAACGTGTTACACACTATATTTGTTTCTAGTTTATCATTTATTCAAAATAAACATATAGTTAACATTTTGTGACGATAAGAATTACATGTACTTGCTTTTGAAAGTTATTTTTTATCTTTGGAGTATTTGGCGCTTGCCGTAGACAAGATTTTGCAAACATGAGTGTGAACAATTTAGAGGACTAATAGAAGACCTGTTACATGTTATTTCTAGTTTACCACTTATTCCAAATAAACATATATTATCCGCGCACATTTTCTTGAGACCTGATTTTGCTGGATGCGAAAGGAGTGGGGGTTTGATTATTTGGACGCCAGGTATATTACATCAAATCTCTAACTTGTTTTTGATCAATTGTACTACGGGATATATGGTATTTTTTGCTAATTCACATAAATTAACAATATCGTTATTGGTATAGATTCTAATGGGCATTATTTAGATTTTCTCAAGCACGAAAATTATAACGAATAAACAAAATATTTCTCTTTTTTACAATTTGTATTCCTAAAAAGTTGTACAAATATACAAGTGCAAGAGCCTTGCTGGGTTATGTAAATAATGTTGTTTAGCAGGAATGTTATAATCGTCAAGCGTTAAGAAAACACAAATAAAACTACTTACACGAACCTAAGAATTCGCATGTATACGTAATCCCCTATTGAACGGAATATCCTACATGACGAAAAATGTTTTGGAAGGATTTACTTTTTTATTGTATCGATTAAATCGAAACATCTTAATCATAATGTTAGATATGTAAAATCAAGATTGCATGTTTTAAATATGTTGAATGTTTCAACGTCATTCACACTTAATATTCCAAAGAAAGCTGCATATTAATTAGTCCATTACATTCTTGGGTATTTTTGTTTATTCCAGTATAACTTGCATACGTTTTTCTGTGTTTTTATTCGAGAAACAGTATTTTAAGTAACGTTTTTACGCGGCGCATGGGAAAGAGGAGACGATGCGTCAGGAAACTTGGAGAAGCAGGAACATTATTCGACGACAAATGGC
The DNA here is from genome assembly GCA_011170035.1 of Teleogryllus occipitalis. Classification (NCBI taxonomy): domain Eukaryota; kingdom Metazoa; phylum Arthropoda; class Insecta; order Orthoptera; family Gryllidae; genus Teleogryllus; species Teleogryllus occipitalis. Next base: position 1,192,054 of record BLKR01000028.1, read on the forward strand.
AGTTCCATCGTCACAATGGAAATAAATGCAAAAGAAGTGATGACGAAACAAAAGGTCACCTGGAGGAGACATGATACCACGGCAGGCGTTTGACAATGACGAAACATATTCAGTCTCCAAGCGTAGGTAAGGGAGAAAGCTTATGTCCAAATGCCCTCTCCTTTCCTGGACAGATGATCTCAATAGTGGTTGCCAATCCATTCCGTTGGATGAATGACGGTAAGGATAATTAAATGAAAAAAATTATGTTAAGATATTAATGATTGAGAATGGGACGATTGCCATAACATCACATTTTACGATGTGCTGGTATGACAATCCTACAATCACATTTATTGTTATATCACCCGTCTCGTGCGCAGAACTCGAGCCCACAGCATGTAGTTTGTTGGCTGCAGCTTGAAACCCTGCACCATAGAGACAATAACGTTCCATCTAGTTTCGTTAACTTCCCGAGGCTAAACTAATGTAATAAGTAGACTTCGTATTTTAGGACAAATGCCTTTTTAGTTCCTTTTGAATGTTGTGGAAAATAATGGTAGATGTTCGCGAATCAGGAAATATATATTTACTGAAAGCATCTGATAGTGCCTAAAATAGCGTTTGATGCGTATTTATTTATTTATTTATTTACGTCAAAAAACAGTTAAAAACTGCGTATGACGGGCTATGGGGAAAAGTGAATTGTGTGCACATTTTCAAAATTCTGTGATCCCTACACTAAATCATATACTACTTAAGTTTTGAATTTTGAAGGGAGAAAAAAACAAAAAAACTCCCATGTAATAAAATCGATTTTCAAGGATAAATAAGCAATAAATTTTGAATTTTGAAAGGGAGAAAAAAAAACAAAAAAACTCCCATGTAATAAAATCGATTTTCAAGGATAAATAAGCAATAAATTTTGAATTTTGAAGGGGAGAAAAAAAAACTCCCATGTAATAAAATCTATTTTCAAGGATAAATAAGCAATAAATTTTGGCTCTTATTACTTCCTGCCGCGACAACGTGGAAACGATAATTTGAATAATTGTATTTCCCACTGAATTCTAGAAGACGTGCACAGAAAATGAAGTTACATTTATGTCCAGAAGCAAAACAAGGGGCCATCTCAGCATTTGCTCAATGGATCAGGGAAACTGGACGAAAAACCTGATCGAGATGGGGGTCATTGACCCGGAAGCTGTAGTACAATAGTTGTTACAGGTTGTTTATACTCATTTATACAGTCCAAATGGTAAATAATGCATTATGTATCATTGTTAAAATTAATGTTACTTTTCTTGTGATGCTCAGTATAGTCTCTAATTGTATAGAAACAGTTATGCAGCAGAAACGATTTCACTTGGGATTTAAACTTTTCTATTGAATTTAATCGTTTAATGTCATCTGGCAAAGTGTTGTAAAATAATGTACATGTGTATTGTATGTGAATTTTTTGTAATGAGCTGTTGATACTGTCACCTGATGAATATGATTTCTACGTCGAGTGTTATAGTAATAGACTTCGGCATTTTCTGAAAATATATTCCCGCCCTTAAGCAAGTCATTTTTTACAAAAACCACTGATTCGTAAATAAAAAGACACGGTAATGGTAGAATTCCTAGATTAATGAAGATAGGCTTACAGAATCACGTGGGTGGGATTTGGTTATTATTCGTACAATTCGTTTTTGTAATCTAAAAGTCTGGGAGCTATAAGATGTATTTCCCCAGAATATTATGCCATATCTCAGGCGGGAATGAACATTCGCGAAGTATACACAACGAGCAGTATGAAGGCTGACTGAATTTGCAAGAATTCTGAACGCGTAGCATAATGAACTTAATTTTGTGTTCAATTCATTTAAATGGACGTTCCATTTAAGGTTTGACTGAATTGAGAGACCTAAAAATTTTGTTGCATTAACATGAGTCAATGGTACACTGTTCATTTTCAATGGAGCACAGAATTGTTTATTTGAAATGGAAAACTGCATTAAAACCGTTTTCTTTTCGTTTACTATTAATTTGTTATTTCGGAACCAATTTGAAACATCTGATATTGTACTATTTACGGTTTCTTTATTGCAAAGGATGTTCGTATCATCCGCAAAGAGAACCGTTCTTCCGTTTCGAATCGTCGAGGGCATATCGTTTACGTAAAGTAGGAACAGAATAGGGCCTAAAATCGATCCTTGAAGGAACTCCACATGCAATGGGCAAAGAGTCGGAAAGGTGCGTACGTAATGTTCCATCATTCCAGTAAGGTATTTCAACTTTCTGAGATCGTTGTTTAAGGTACGAACATAACCAATCTAGAGCAATACCACGGATTCCATATGAAGGTAAATTTGAAAGTAAAATGTCATGATCAATGATGTCAAAAGCTTTTGAGAGATCTAAAAATAATCCAATAGTGCCTCGTTTTGATCTAATGATGAGGCGACATCTTTAAGAAAAGAAAATATAGCTGTTTCCGTTGATTTTGATTTTCTAAATCCATGTTGGCAATCTGAAAGCGCGTCGTGTTTAGTGAGAAAGGTTTCCATTCGTACGTAAAAAAGTCTCTCTAATATTTTTGAAAAAACTGATAGAAGAGAGATGGGCCGATAATTTTGAATTTCATTTTTGTTGCCTTTTTTGAAGAGCGGCTTAATTTTAGCTGTTTTGAAAATATCTGGAAACGTTCCAGTGCATAAAGATGCATTAAATATGTGAGTTAACGGGTGTATAATGGCATACGCACAAGTCTTTAACAAAGAATCTGGGAATTCATCTAAACCGGACGAATATTTATTTTTAGTTTACCGATTATTTTGAGAATTTCATAGGAAAAAGTTTCGGAAACGAACATTGTGTCTAAAATTTTGGGTGAACTGTCTGTTTTTGAATTTTGTGGCTGAAGACCCTTAGTGAGATCGGCAGCAATTCTCGAAAAGTATTGGTTAAAGAGACTAACCACTGTTGCCGGATCGTTGACATTTTATATCGTTATATTTAAAACAACATTCTCTACGAGGTTTTCTAGTTGATTTGGTAATATTTTTATTATTATTATTATTATATTTATTATTTATATATTATTATATATTATATATTATTTATATATTATATATTATATATTATTATATTATATTATATATTATTATATTATATTATATATTATTATATTATATTATATATTATTATATATTATTATATTATATTATTTATTATTATATTATATATTATTTATATGTTATTATATATTATTTTTTATTATTTATTATTATTACAATATTTGTAGG